>JAFIDM010002131.1:27649248-27710257 GCA_023159025.1 Thereuonema tuberculata | reverse complement strand
CCAAGAAGTCGGCAGGACAGTCCCGGACGATTCCCCAGCTTATGATCATTGAGATTTATATTGTAAAGATATTCTATTTTTATTGAATAAATTCTCTGATTTTATAATACTTGCTCTTGTCGCATTTCAATCTCCCACTGCCACCGAACCAGCCCAAAAGTTCGGTAGCAATATGTTGTGTCAGCTTTGTCAATAATGTATAGTTGTTGCATTGCTGCAATTAAATCTGCCAATTTGTGACTGCTTTTTAGATTTGAATTTCAACTGTCGATTGAGAGAAGAGGATTTGCAGTTGGTTGCCTTTCTCTCCAGAAGATGCTCACCTCAGTTGTGGGCGAAACGTCGGGACTACATAGACAATGAAACACGAAACTAAATATTTGTCAGAGTAAGTTATTTTCTCACCATACCTTCACGTAGATATTCTTTGGTTTGAAAAGTGTTCCCTCGTACAATCATAATCCGCGTTGAAAACTATAAATAATTGAAAAAGTATGTGAATTCAGTCTAGTTTAAATAATAATGAGCTAGTTACTTGTATTCTTCTAAATTGTTGATTGTATTTAGTGGTTTGAATTGACGACATAAGATAACACCCTACAATCCGTTAGGCAATTGGAAAATATATAAAATAATACGATTAATCGTTAGAATTATTTTTCAATACTTGAAGATATTTCAATTAATTGGTATCAATTTTAAATCCACAGAAATAAAATTTCTAATAGATAATATTGATTTTTACTCACTACATGGGATAACAGAAGGACCTGATGCCTATGAGAGTTCACTAACGTAAAATCAAGAAAAATATTCATATTCTTTTTCAAGATTTCAAATTTTTTTTGTAAAATTTCTTAAATTAGTTATTCTTTAAAAAAGAAGGCTTAGGCTCCAACGATTCTCGGCCAGTTGAGATCAGATAATCATTCCGATGCACGCCAGCTTTAATCCGAGTAAGAAGTCCGAAACCGTTTGATGGAGGAATGGATAAACCTCCATAGGTTTGGAGGAATAAGAACAGTGGAAAAATCCCGACCGTAACCGGGAAATGAGTCCGGCTCCTCAAGTCCGCAGTCCGACCTCTAAACCATGAAGAAATATGTATTTGTATTCTTCTTCAAGGGCGATCTCCCAGCACAGAGGTACGCATTCTAACTCAGGAGCTCCTGTAGAATATCCTGGGGAAAGTTACTGAGGGAGTTTCCTGTCCTCAGGAAGCCATTATGAAATGACTTCAGCTTCTAAGTGAAAGTGAAGAGGAGGTTGACAAACACAGAAAAAGAAATTAAACTTTACATGCTGCTGCCGGAATTCGAACCCAGGTTCTGACACATCTCCATGTGGGAGGCCGGCGCCTAAACCTCTAGGCCATGCCGGAAAAGCCGTATTGTATTAGAAATCTATAAAAGGTAAAGAAAAAAATGCCAATTTTATTAATTATTGCATTGATGTATAACTAACTAAAGCGGTGCGTGGATTTTATGATTTGAAATTATATAAAATTATATAAAAAAATTACAATTTTCTCTGTAAATACCGATACTGTTTTCGTGAAACGAAAGGAAAACAAAGGAAATTTTTCAAAAATAGTGGAAAATAATCTTAAATTCCAAGATTAAATTTCATTAACAGAGTTCAATGTTTTTCTAGAGAAATAGGCCTATTTATTTCTATTCTTCTTTGTCTGAAATTAGAAATCCTAAGGTCTTTTGATAATTGTTTAATTCCATTAGCTCTCCAAAAGGCTTAGAGCAAGCATTCGTTCCAATCTTTTATTCATCTTTTATGTTTCTAAGGCAAAAAAGAAAATACTTTCAAGTTTTCTAAAATTCTGTTTCACTTCTTTCATGAATACCCATCTGTTCTTCACAAATTGTAAAGAATAAACGAAAAGAAGAGAATTAGAATTTTGCAAAGCCTAAGGCGAACCGTCGTCTTAAGACAGTCGCTGGGCATTGAAAATCTAAAGACCTTTTATCTCATTAACGAATCTTTTTATGTTTCAATTAAAGGTGCCTTGAAGATATGGACAAAGAATAGTTGAAGAACAACTAACCAATAGCAGTATGGAATATTCCGCGGTTTACATCTAACTCAGAGTAGTTAAATTGAATTTTCTCGTGTGGTTTTTAAGTTACCATTATTCAAACACTTGAGATAAATAAACGACAGCGAAAATTTTGGAAACTTTGGCATTGGGTTACCAAAAGAAAGTCGTGAATCAATGAAATTACAAAAAATATTAACATCAAGTTTTAAAAATGGTTCTGATGTAAAAATATATCCATATGTAATCATATGTAATCATTGAAATTTCAACAATAGAATCTTTGGAAAAAAATTCTACCGAAAAGTAGTCGTCGAATCTGTTAGCTGCACATTCGGATTTCAAATGTAATTCGTTGCAGTAGTTAGAATGTCTCTGCTAAACTTCACATCTTCAGTTCAATAACATTTCAATGTTATGAATAGATATGAAAATAGTTTTACATCAGTACAATTTTGAAAACTTTATAAAGACAATTTTTTTTAAATTGAATTAATTCTTGATTTTTTTCCCCCTTACTTTCGTAAGTACCATATATGCTCCAATAAACACCGAGTCTCTTATTGTCGCCGGCTTCTAATAAGCGCCGGGCTGCAGAGGGGACACGGCCAAATAGTAGCCTGTCTCTAATAGTAGCCGGGTCTTTGATATTTGCCTACCGGTACTAATGTAAGCGTCCGTATCTTTATAGTCGTGCGTAATACCTTACTGTACATTGCCTAATGCTAGGCGAACAAGGAGCGATTTTATGGTAATATGATTGGGACAAGTTGGCCCAATTTGATTGCGGACAACTTTATTAAGTCCGAACACAGAGTTTGTCTTGAACCAATATTGCTTTGAATATCGGTAGTTACGGCGCTTCGTGTGTCACTAGGGAGTCCTAGTAATTACACACTAAGTGCGAACGCCTTATAAACACACCACACGAGCAGAGCATAAATGCACTGGGAACAATATTCCCAGCAATTGTACGACATCGGTTTTATTTATATAATTTATTTGCGAATAAAATGGGAGCTATCCAGTGTAAGCGTATCTGCGGTTAAGCCTAAACGTGTTACGAACGGACAGAATCGATCAAGAATTAAACGCCTTACCGGGGTAGAAATCCATTAAGATTCTTTCATTATCAATTGACAAAATATTGTTGTTTGAATTATCTTTTTTGGGCCGCCCATGTTGCAGATTTTAAGCCTTCTCTCTCACAAAACATGGTCGGCGGGAGCGAGTGATTTACCGAAATTCAAAGTCCCGCCTCCTTCGACGTCAGCATTGTCACGTGATGTCATCCGTTCATTTGATTCGCTTTCGTACCACCAATATTTTGAGCCAACTAATATTGGGCTAATATTGTTCCTTTGGTACCGACAATAAAATTGGGGCAATATTGTTCAGGTTGGGGCGATCAAATTGGGGCAAACGGTTGCCAGCAATCAAATTGGGCCTGATTGTCCCAAAATATCGCCTCGTGTTCGGCCAGTATTACAAAATGCAGCCGAAACGGTCATTTGACATTGCCTTTAAGATTCGCGCGGTGGAATACGCGAAAGAAACTTCCGGTGAGGCGGCCGTCCGTCATTGCGGATTCGGACGATGAATAATAGCGAAAGATACAGAAAGACATTGCCATTTATCTTTAACAGTTTTATGTAGCATGTGAAATTCAAATAAAGTAGCTGTTTGTAAAATTAGCCGGTATTTATGTGTAAAAATATTGCGTTCTGAAGGTTTTTGTGAATAATGGCCGGCCGGTCTCTGTTAAGCGCCGGGAGCCGAGGCTAGTTTTCCAAATAAACGCCGGGGGCTTCTATTGGAGCATATACGGTAATTGAATTGGACTGGAATTAGTTTCATTTTTTAAGATTTTTCACCAATTTTATGAGGAGATTCTTCGCAAAGAAAAGATGATCTGTAAACAACTAAGATATATTCATGAAGTAGTTTGTTCATATTGTCAGCTCTACGTTCGAGAAACGTGTACGTATCAGGGCCGTAGCTACCACCGGGGCAGCCGGGGCAGTGCCCCGGGGCGCCCGAGCAAAGGGGGCTCCCGAACGAAGGTGGATATTTTTTTTTACGAAACCATAATCACTCCCGGGGCTCCCAATCCTCTAGCTACGGCACTGGTACGTATCTAGATAAAGACCAGTATATCAATAATGAAACTTGGAAATATGATCTCTTACAGCTGCCGAAATCGCTCATTTATTTTTAAAAATAAATTTCTATAAATTTGTTATTTAAATAATGTTTTTAATTATTTTTAATTTTTAATGTTTGTATATTTCAATGACTTTCTGTTAGATCGTAAAATATTTTCCCATCTTAATTTGACATGACAATTCAAAAACTGCGTTAGATTATTTATTTTTCCTTTATTTTTATAATCTGTTTCTCGTGAATATTTAAATATTCAGCAATCGTACTTAAATGGCCTGGAGTTCAAAAACAAAATGAAACCATTAGTTCGAGTCTATTTACAATATCCAAGACTGTACGCAGACCCAGAATGTTAATCCAATATTTCCAGGAAATAGCATTATTTACTTAAGAAAAGTCGATTTCAAAAATAATAACCTTAATGGAGAAGTTCTTAATATTTGCAATTCAAATGAAATCTCATAATAGATGTATGTTTATGACGTCCTTTATTCTATCGTTCTCTACAGAATATATTAAACTCAAAGCTTTCATTTAGAACGGTTTTCGGTACTTGGCTATTTTTTGTAATATTGATTTATTCGAGGTAAAATGAGGTTGATGATGAAGACGCCAAGACGATATATTGAGGGCTGGGTAGTCCAGTGGGGATAGGAGCTATGGCCGAGGATAGGAGGAGCCAGCTTCAATTCCCGGCGGAGGTCGGGATTTTTTCTGTTTCTTCTTCAGATGCGGCCTAGGGTTCACTCAGACATCTGTAAAAAATGGGAACCGGGTTTGCTTTTGGGATTAACAGGCGTCAGAGCGATCATCCGACCCCAACTTCTATCCGACGGTCGAGATCTGTCGGGGCCTTCCTTTCTAGGCCCCTTATGATCGGCGTGGCCTATAAACTAGAGCCTTAATTTTAGAAGATATATTGGATTAAATAAGTCAAAAATTGAAAAACACTTAAGCCTAAAGCCCCGCGAACACCATCAATCTTTGCACCAACTTTTTGTCAGCATCGCACACCATCCAACTAGCAAATGAGTCGGCCGTGATAGAAGGAATCCCATAATGCAATGCGTTTCCCCCAGCAGCTGTGGAAAATCCGAAAAAATCGAGGTTTTGAAACCTATCTGAAAAATTCTGCCGCATACAATTACTGCATTTCATTATAAACTTTATTTATGCATGAACGAAACTCGCAATACTCTGATATTCATTGTGTACTCGCTTGTCTTCGACTCGAATCGGTGAACATCGTTTTAGACGCCATTTCTTTCCATGGGCGTGACATCACGACTGACGTGTTCCAACGCTGCCCTGTGATTGGGTAATTCCAACCGACTTCCAACCAACTTCCCGAATTGGCCGTGCAGAACCAACTCGAGTCGGCGGAATAAAGTTGTCGCTGAAAAACTGGCTCAGAACTGTCTCTATCAACTCATGACGTCAAAATCGGACGACTAGGTTGGCTCAAAATTGGATGGTGTTTGCGGGGCATAATACTGCCGGCACTTCGGAAGTCTAAATATTCTACTCACCATGTTACTTCACTTAATCTCCTTCTTTTGTTAATTATTTAGATTTTCAAGGCAGTCTAGTAATCCTAATGATAAATAAAGTTAACTTTTAAATGATAGCATTTTCAAAAGACGCAACGGGTGTAAGATTAAAGGTGTAAAGATTAAGGGTGTCAAAATTCTTGCTTATTTTTAAACTGTCCTGTAAAGAAAGCTTTCTTTTTCTTAAATTTTGTGGGGGTCTTCCTTCTCAGTGTTCTGCAAATGCTTATTTTTTTCAGATATCACTTTAAGTTTTATATCTTAATCTTTGGAAGATTTAATAATTTACGTCTTGATAATTTAAAAGTAAAGTGGCGTTAGATTAAATTGAAAACATTAGGAAATAGCCTTGGGAATCTTGCGGTATGACAGGAGCTGTTTTTAGAGTCTAAAAATATCCATAAAATTGAAAAAAAAAAAAATAAAACAAATTTACTGTCCTGTTTTTATTCTAATATATTTAGACCTCATTTATCTTTCTTAAATTCTTGATCAACATTTTGATTACTTAAGAACTCGAATCAACACATGCAAGGCTTATTCGACGAGTTCCGATTTACCAACTGACCTGTTGCAATGGGATTTTTAATTTCAAAATTTCAATAACATAATATATCTTTAAATTCAATCAAAATATAACACCTTTGTTATTTATTTTTAGAACTGCGTCATCGCTGTTTAACAATTGAGAGTAACTTCTCAGTTTAAGATAAGCTTAAATTTAAAACCTTACATTACATGTTATTAATAAATAAAGACTTCTCCAACTTTTCAAAATATATGTAAAATATATTTAATGAAAAAAACGAATTTTCGGAAAAATATTGCTTTTTTTCTTTTTCAAGTTTGTTATTAACAATAAATATTGAGGTGCTACATTTCATGTAATACCTAAACATAGTTGAAAGCAATTACATTTAACCATTATTATACTACAATCTATGATCATTATCTTGACAAAAATATTTCTACAATTGTTGAAATTCTTCAATTTTATTGTTGAAATTGAATATTATTTATTCATTACATTTAAACATTAAATTACAAAAAAAAAATAATAAAAGATAAAATAGCATAGTCTCCTACGCCTCGGCTACCAAATTGGTATAGTTGCGATCAGAGACTTTAGTTTTAATTAATCACTTGCAAGTGTTAGGTTTAAGATCGTTTCTTTTATCGAATTTATAAAAAAAGGCTTTATTTTCTGAGGAAAAAAAAAATTATTCGCCTGAGCAGGTTTTGGTAGCTTAGGAATTTAGGAAATGCTTTATTATTGATCTTTTTATTACAAAGGCTTTGTTTTTATTATGTATTTTAAAAATTAAGACTCAGATCTACTTTTGTTGTTCAGTATAACTGGGAAAATCGTTGAAGTTGAATCACACAAAACCTGATAGGGAATTTATATTTTTTTATTGCAGAAAAGCACCAACAATTCCTTTACAGCATTCAAGTCTGTCTATTCGATAGAAAATCCATTTCCTTCAGGATCACTTGCTCTCTGCTCATCGTGCAATGGGTGGCCATTCCATCCCTGAGTGTGGCTTCCCTTCCTCGCCCCCAATCCATCGGAAGTGCCCTCGTTCAAGCGGCAGAGAGAGAGAGCACAATTCGGTCCTTGATTGCGCCGTTTGTGCATCTGGCCTGATGGGTTAGAGGCGGGATTACGGCCCTCATTGTGACCACAACCCACCACCAGGCACTCCATCTCTCTCTCAGCGATTGATGGGCTTGGCGAGAGGGAACCAAAGAGCCACGAGAATCTTTTACCCCCTCCCTCTCTTTCTTTCCACCCTTTCTTTCAACACTTTTTAAGCCGCACTTTTTCTATCACCGAACTAGTAACTAGAACTTGAAAACTGTGAGTCTGGGGTTAAGAGTTAAGTATTGTTGTTTGCAAACATTAAAAATTTCACAAGAAGTCAATTCTAAATTGCGTCAAATATTTCTAAAGAGATTATGTATTTGTTTCCAAAAAAAAGTAATATAAGAAAGTTAATTTAGCGATGCTGTATTTTAATCTTGACACTTTAAAATCAACAGTAAATGTTAATTTTCTAAATGTATATTGCAGTAGACGGTTGACGTTTTGAGCATGCTCTACGTTAAACTGGAGATTATGTACGAATCGCTTAAGCATTAAATGACATTTCAAAAACTTAGCATCTAACGTCTTGTATTTGCACGATTCTTTTCTGTAAAATGTCATTTCCTAATAATTCGGTGATACTCTACAACTTTCTCATTTACTTTTTTCCCGTATCTCTCATAGTTTCCGAGATAGAGTTACTAACTTCCACATTTTACCGCTAGAGGCGCTGCCGTCAGTCTCATCTGATAATTTTCCTATACCAATGCCTAATTTCCCATACTCTAGCCATCTGCGTTCGTAAGTTATTTGGTTGACTTTCCCGTGCATCCTTTATATATGAGCCATTCTGAAATTATAGTGGAATTTTCTGTCCCCCCTAAGTTTCTATCTTAAAAAACTGATTTATATAAGCTTGATAATTTTTATAAATGAAACAAGATTGTATTTAAAAAGATCCCAATATTATTTTATGAAAATAATTTTATATTTAAAAGTAAAACTCTGAGAAGTGTACGAAATGTAACCTCCGTGGAATGTCCCCACCCCTGTTTTTCAAAAATTTTAATAATTATTTTTCTCTAGATTTTTTTTTTTCTTGTACGGAAATTCCACTTAATTTCAGAATGACCAATATATTAAAGTTATTCTTACTTTTATCTTAAAATAAAAAAAGAATTCAGGTTATCTGAAAGATTTTTCTCTCTAATTTTGGAATTTAGCTTTAACATTCGAGCTTCTAAAATCGTATTAAAATTGGTTTTAAATTACTATTAATTTAAGAGAAAAAAATTGAATTACTACGAATTTGAGATTGACAAATAGCCCACACAAAACTGGAAGATTTGCCAATTTTAAATCAAAAAAGAAACAAAAGCAGCACAATGAATAATTAAAAAAGACGAAACGGCTGTCTCCGATTCCCTCTCATAATTGAAACAGAAAAGCATTTTTATTTATTCGTTGTGCTGCTTTTGCTTCTTTTTTGATTTAAAAAATCCTTCTGTACGTTACATTTTTCTTTGGGTTTTGTCACCTTGCTGGAAAAGTTTGTTCATTAAATTGCTTTCAGTCCTATCGTTTATTAGAAGAGGTTTTTTTTGGTTGTGCCTATTTGCACAATTTAATTTTGTTGTTTTGTTTGTTTTCGGGGGTCACTGCCGGGTGTGGCGGTGATCTTCACTTATGTTCTTGCCTTACTGGGTTCTTTTATCGGGGAGGGCGGATCGGGCTGATGAGTCCCTTGCAGGACGAAATGGCCGTTCCCGATTCCCTCTCATAATTGAACCAGAAAAGCATTTTTATTTATTCATTGTGCTGCTTTTGTATTCTTTTTTGATTTAAATATTCCTTCTGCATGTTAATATTTTTTCTTTGAGTTTTGCCAATTTTAATTAGACATTTTTTTTAATGCTACTAAATAGAATAATTTGGAATAATGGAATGAAAACATTATTACCTATTAAGGTTTGATAGATTTTAGTAAATTTATTTATCTTCATAGGCTTTTTCTATTTCCTGTTAATAAATGTTTTTATAAATAAAGAATTAAGTATAAAAGAAGTTAAACTTTTTATTTTATTACTTTTTCTTTACAGATTTACTTTTTTGTCATCTTTCAATGCTATCATTGAAATATATATAAAAAAAAATTGAGCTATAATCATTTTAAAGTATCCCACTACAGGCCTTACTATCGAGGCCATTGGGATCGCAGCGGTATGGCTCCCGGCGTTTCGTGTTAACGGGACTAATTTGAAGTCGAGTGGTCATCCCGACGGTTGCCCATCTTTAACTCCAGGAAAGAAACCCGATGCTTATTTTACAGAGGGCTGGGTATGGACCCTAGGATCCGTCTGGAGGAGAATTCCTCTTAGAAAAATCCCCTGTTGCCGCCGGGGTCGAGTATTGAACCTCACTCCTCCAGGATAGTAGTTAAGCGGATTACCACTTGGTACCAGAACTACATAAACATTTTAGTAGATCTAAATAACCGTATTGCAGTGATGGGCCTAAACCGACAATTAACAAAGGTCAAGTAGTTTTAGTGTGATACGCATGTAAACAGACAGACAAATCCCCAAGAAATGTGAAAATTTAAAAAGAATTTTAGAAAGACTTTGGATTGCTCAATCAATAATGTAAGAATAATATTTAATAATTCAATTTGTATAACAACTGTGTTTTCATCACTGTACTTTCTGAAATATATTTAAGCCTTATTTTCTCTTCGTAATAATATTTTGTTTTAATCTTTTCTTATTCAAATTCTTTTCTATTCTTATTCAAAGTTATTATATTTGGAATTCAAAGATTACATTTTTTCCCCTTCCTTTCCTTAAAAAAAACTCCCTTTAAAGTTATCTCCAGGACCTCTTTGAATTTATGAAAATTATTTCCATTTGCAGTGAATTTTAGTTGAAAATTACATTTTGCGCTTGTTTATTTCCATTTTCAATAAAAGAGAATCACCTTAATAATACAGAAAAGCAACATTTGGAAGAATAAATATATGAAGAGATTTCATCAAGAATCACTACTCCGTGAATAAACTCAAAGGAGCTTATTCATAAATAAAGAGGGTTTTTTTTTCTGAATTTTAAGAGCACGAATTTATTGCTTCTGAAATTTCTGTGACTCGAGGGAGAAATATAAGAATCAGCACAAAATCAATGTTTTCCATTAAACCTGGGCTTTCAAGCATTGATGAAAGCATTTGAAATATACATTCGCACATTTACATAAGGAATTTAGGTTAATTGGATGAAAACTTCTCTTCAATAGACTGAAGGTTATTTTAAATGGACCTCATTGTTTGTTTTTTTTTAATAAGGAATAGCTCGTTGTTTTCGCAAAAGTAATGATAAAGAAAATTTGCTTTTAAAAATTAATGAAGGAATTGAAAAGATTCAATTCCGAAGAAGAGAATTGCTTTATCAGTAATGCACTCTTAATATTTCATATCAATAAATTTGAAAATTATGAAGATGAAATCATGCAGTTAGTTCCCGACAGTTTTCATAGCTTGAAATAAGTGCAAAATGCGCAAGAAAATGAAATATTTATATAATAAATATAAAAATATATGATAAATAATAATAATAATAATAGTAATATATATAATTCACTTTGTTAAAAAAATTTTACAATTGACGTTTAGTTCCTTCCCATATTATTATTACATCGTCTACATATCTGAAATAGCTGAGTTTTTTTTTATATATTATATTAATTTTAACGTGCTGAATATAATTTAAAAATACAATTTAAAAATCCAATGATCAACGCACAGAATTACAAAGATTAAAAAATTAAAACGTACTTATTCGGATCATCTTACTGCTAGATCCTTATTTAAAGAAAACGCTGGTACCATTGGAATATGCCGCCTTATACATATTATATTAATTTAACGCGCTGTTAATTTAATATAATATGTATAAAGATAAACATATTATGTATACTAAACAAGAAGAAGTAGGCAATAAAATTAATTACCTCGATTTAACACTTGGAAACAAAGGGGTAAAGAAATTTCATATGAACATTATATCAAAGATTTCCAGAGTAAATACTTTATAAACTACAACTCAGCGCATAATATGAAAATTAAAAAATCAGTAATTCAAAATACACTGGACAACAAATACTAAAAACAAAGAAAAATGGGAAGAGAAAATAGCAAACTTCAAAGAAATTTTAAGGATCAATGAATACCCGGAACTTTTCATTAACAAATGTTTCCAAGAATTCCAAAGGAAAATAAAAGAGAAAGACAAAGAAGATAAAGAAATAAAACCTAAATTATCATACAATAAAATTAAAAAATTAACAAATGGTGCTAAAAATAACAAAAGAATAAAAGAAGTATGTAGTAACAATGAACATGCGGAAAGATACATTTTGGGAACACGGGAAGAATGTTAAAGGAACGAGTAAAAGAGCACATAGCGGCATATCGAAACAACGATCCTAAAACATCAGATTGGGCAGAACATTGTCTGTTAGAAGATCATAACCCGGACCCAGAATTTCATATACTATTTTAAAATCAGAGACAAGCGTAGTAGATACGTTATTGAAGCATGTGTTATCAAAACTTTAAAATGTATCAATAAAGATAAAAAATACGTGGTTAATGCAAACACGTTATCTTATTTCCAGGATATAATTAGAAGACAAGAGGATAAATATCAATAAATAGATCAAGAATTGGAGAATAACAAGATAGGACATCATTAAAGACTATTATTTTGTATTACAAAATGTTTTATATAATTGAAGAACACGAACTTCTTATTATATTGTATGAGGACGCATGATTGTGTTAGTATTAAGTTGTTTTGTTGAGAAAAAGAAAACTCAGGTTATTATTGAAAAAAAGGCTTGAAAAAGAAAATGGTTTAGTTTTGCTAAACATTGCCAAGATATTAAAGAAGATTTTTGAGATGTACATGGTGTAGTATTGTATAATTGAATTGAACTTATCATTATTTTGTTACGTAAAATTTGAAAGATTCCAACAAGTTGAAGAAATAACTTGGGAGAGGTAATTAGTTCAAGTAATAAACATGATTATTAGTTTTTACACTAATATTTTTAACTTCCGCTTTTCCATTAGCTACATTAATTTAACGAAACGTTTTAAGCGAGAAAATAAAGATGACTTTTAAAAAAAAATTTAAGAATTATTTAACAAGATAAATTAATGCTTTTAGACAGTGTCAAAAGCAAAGCGTTCCCATAATATGCACAATTAAAAGAAAACAAAATGTGTTCAGAAGGGTCGATATTGGGGGGAGGTCTATCGCCGTTTTCCTCTTTATCGGAAGTGACCACTTTTGACCCCCCAAAATCCGGTCAGGGAGTGGTTCTGGAGGTCTGATTTTTTGAACGTGGTCACTACTTTTTGATGCTGAACACAATGGTGAAGGTTTCATTCTAATATCTCTAATCGTTTGGCCACTACAGAGTGTGATATCCAGCAAGCATAAAAGCAAGAGCGGTCCCCTATGTTTTACAGGCAAGCTATAACCTAGGGGCCGCTAAAAATGAAGTAGACCTATTTGTAACTAACCTTTTTTGAAAATAATCAAAAACAGATCAGTGATTCCTTTTTCATTATTTATGGGCGAGTATGCTTTTTTTTTATTGTATTGTTAATTTGTTCGCACGTTAAACTCGTTGTTAAACGTATTCCTTTTACAATTAATCCATCCTAAGCTTAGCGATGTCTAGCGGGAATTAAATTTCTGCCCTTTTTTATTCTTATTTTATATATTGTTGTTTTTAATTACGAAGGGCCATTTTCTTATTCATCTTTGCTTTTTTTTATATGTTTCTTGGAATCGCTGTCTGTCAGATGCTGGGCGAATCCAGCTGATGAAGAGTAGGAACTCTGAAACAGCTGTTCTGGATTCCCGGTATCAAAAATACCAAAAACATATCAGTGATTCCTTTTCATTATTTACGTGCGAGTATGCTTTTTTAATTTTTTTTTATTGTATTGTTAATTTGTCCGCACGTTAAACTCGTTGTTAAATCTATTAAAAGTTAATTACATCAGTTGCTAATAATTATTTAAAAGCAATCCTAAGGAGAACGCTTTATATTTGAATTTTTATATAAAATTTGTTCTTTTTAATTTTGTATTGAATAAATTATTGTGAAGAAAATGTCATTGTTCCAATGCGGTAGTTTCTGTAATATATTCAGATACTGTCTAGTTGAAGAAACTGCGATTTTCTATCACAGAAAAGAATATTTATGATAGAGGAATCTATTGGTTTAGGTTATGTGTAAATATCAAAGTCTTCAGTAGTGTAAGGAAAGCGCTCAGACGAGAACTTATTAAATAGTAATGAGTTCTTATTTATTAGTGGATAACATTTGTACTATTCCCAATGAAGTTATTGTGGAAGATAGTAGTTGTCAGATTGGAATACCATTAACATTTAAAGATATTTTCGAGCGATGCATTCCAACCTTAATTCAGGTTGACATGTGTGGCGAATTGAAATCTGTTCCCTTGGTAATTATAATGAAGCATAGGATCTGTTTTACGGTCACAGGGTCAACACCTCCATATAAGCATTCAGAACTCAACATCTGCAATCTTATTAAGTTCGTAACTTTCAGACGTTGACCAATGGTGAATCCATGATATAGGAGTTTTTTTTGATCAGAGCTGAGGGAATTTCCTGTAGGAGTTTTTTTTCATGCTCCTTTAATCTTCTGTCTAATTTCTGTGGCATACTTCTTCCTGGTGCAGCATAAATTCGGTCATTCTTAGGGCACTCTATAGTTCAGTTCAAGAAAGAAGAGCTTTTGATGACGTAATTTCCTTACGGAATGACGTTTCCAGAACATAACAGCGCCATCTATTGCTATGATTCGTAACTAAAATCTTATAAAAATTAAGAAAATATTCTGGTTTTTATAGTTTCTACAATTACGAATATATTACTATATTATTGTTATTATTATTTTAATAATTAAAAACGTTCCACACTCTTCCCCTTGCTTGGCTATGCAAAGTTTGTCCTTTCGTGGTCACGCTTATGCGATCACAAAACGACGCCATCTTGGACTGATTGCTCGGAGTTCCAGTCTATGACTGGTGACGTTTGTTCCAGAAAAAATCGATCGCTACGCAATGACCATATAAGGCAAACCCTTCTATTTTGCAAAATACTATAAGTAAAAATTTAGCGCAGAAGCATCAGTAAAATAACAGTAATACCAACAAATATTCGTAGTTTTAGTAAACATTCAGTTCCAGTTCTCAGTTCTTCATTTCTTCTTTCCTCCACATAAAGCAACTCTACAATGAAGAATTAATAAAGAGTTTACCAATTCTAAAATGCTTTTGCCCATATTTTTGTCTCAGTACATAAATATCTTGTTAGTTTATTTATTTTTGCAAATACTAAATTACTTTATGTTTTCAGTAATATAATTTAAAGACATTTTTTGAGCAATTTTTAATCTTAGACATTAATATGCTTAATTCTTAAAATTATGTCTCAGAAGAAAAATAAATCCTCATTATATCTTAGGAATTAGACATCTGTAGATTAATAATCTCTTTTTAAAATTATTTCATTTTTAAAAATCTAATGAATATGCATCGCAGAATTTTAACCATGTTATCATTGGTGGAAGAAAAGAATTAAGGGTTTTCTTAATTAAGATGAGTAATTCTTGTAAGATAGACGGAAAACTTTCTTTTAGAAAAATAACCTGAAGGCGTAATTTTTCTTTTCCATTTCTAACTTTAGCTCTGCAATTAATTCACTCACGATGCTTCGTCTGTTTCAATGTTAATCCACCTTATTCTGTCCCCCTGGATTATCAATGCACCGGATGGGCCTTTTTTAAGGGAATAGGCTGCTTGAAGCTTTTTCTAATTTCAATAAAATACCAAAACTTTTCTTTCATTATATAGCGTAAGAATAAGAAGTGATGAGGATTTGAGAATATTTGTAAATATATTTTTAGCTAATTTCCTAGGAATGTGAGCCTCATCAAATCAGTAAGTCTGTATGTGTGTGTGTGTATATGTGTCTTCATAGATATTCTTGAAGCTGGGTACACATATTTAAGGGTTATAGAAAATCTAATTTTTATGTTTTGAATCGTTTCCATGTGGGTCCTTGTCGAGAGATTAGCACTAGAAAGGCAACTTAAGTAAGTAATGAATTTAACTTTTTTTTCTTCAAAAAATTGAAAATTGGTCTTCAGCAGTCTTGTAATTGTTTATGTCTTGTTTTCTTGATCACGATCATTTGTCCCACGAAATTACGTCTCAGCCAGGATTAGATCGGTAAAACTTGGGTCCCCTTCTGCTACATTAAAGTTTATGAAGTTACAATCATGAGATTTCAGTAATTATTAACTGAAAGTAATTCTCAATATTTTTTTAATAGTATTTTGTGACAACATTTTTTATTAACAAATGACAGGTTCTCTGAAAATTGTATCTTTTTTTAAGTTTCGTTCTGTCACAAAATAGAATTTCATTTCTCTTAAGTTAAAATGAATATCTTGCTTATGTTGCAATGCTGATATAAATAATAATTGATTTTAAATAACTTGAGATTAATATTAAATGACTAACAATGCGATAGTAGGATGATATCTTTTTGTAGATCATCCTAAAAATGTGAATGATTATACAAACTGGCCGGAATTAAACTGATACTATCAAAGCCATCTGTAGCTCGATCGAATAACAGAAATGGCACCAAATTTGGTGAGAAGACTAATAAAAATATGCGAAGAAGGATTTCTCCGCAAAAGAAAGGAGAAAAAAGTCGCCGATAGGGGTAAATTGTAGCCTAACTAGCCGAGAATTTGCATACAATTCAAGTAAAAACCGTTCATCAAAAATCTCGGCTCCGTAAGCTACAACAGCGCCAATAATTCAAGCAATAAAAGGATAGCAAAATATCAGAAAGACATTCCGAATATATCCAGTTCTCTCAAAATGTATCTTGCGTTACCTAAGCGTGCATTACTTGGGAAATTATTTTACCTTCACCAGTCCGATGCAGCAGCCGCTGTTTGTGAGTTTAGAACCCTTTAAAATCTGCGTAATGGTCCGCTATCAGTTAACACATTGAAATCGATGATTAAGAAGTTGGAAGAAACAGGATCGCTAGCAGCTCGACCTGGCAGAGGACGGAAATCAGTGCCAGAGCAGATAATTGCAGACGTTGCAACCGTGATCGTCGACGCCACAGAGGGAACCTCTTCAGGTAGTGCAGTGCCTCATTAATAGTGCGATAACTGGATTTCACGTATGCCACGGTATGGAAGGTCTTGCGAAAAGTCGTCCACTTCTATCGATACAAGATCAGCTGCGTACAGTAACTCGAATACAACAATTATGGTAGGCGACTGATATTTGCTCCAGAATCGAAATCGACAATGCTAGACTTGGAGAATTCTGTCGAATTCTGTGTGAATGGAAGATGAGGCCCCATTTTAATTTGGATGGGACTGTCATCAACAATGTCGAATTATCCGAACCACCTTGTGTGTTTCAAGAAATCCCACTACATTCACCAAAAATCCCTATTTGATGTGCCTTCACAGGAAATTTCATCGTAGGACCATTCTTTTTTGATAACATTACTATATCAGCAACCTATTCCATTACCGCACTGAAATATCGCGATATGCTGAACAGTTTCGTCATTCCGCAACTTCAGCAAAGACAATGTCTGATTTTTATGCGAGATGAACATCACTACACATTGCTTTTATCTGTAAAGCAGCTTCTTCAGCATCAGTTCACAGATTAGAGAGTCATCAGTCGCTTCTTTCAGATTGGATGGCAGCGTCAAATCCCGGATTTAATCCCACGCTAATTTTGGCTGCGGGGTTACTTGAAGTCCAAGGTCTATCTTGGCGGGTTCCCGAACTTGACTACCTGAAAGGACAACTTAAAACAAGCTGCAATGAACACTCCTTCAAACATGTTACGTTCGGCTGCAGATAATGTATTGCACAGGATGCAATTCCTCGCCCACAAGAACGGTGGCCGCTTTGAACGATGGTCCTTCCTCAAGAGGGGAATGAATCTTTGATACAAGCTGATGTTTCAGTTCAGTTTCGTCTTTGCTATTCATTTGTCTATTGCAACTTTTACATTGCATAGCGCTACATTTTCCCCTATCGACGACTTTTCGAACTTTTTTTTTACCGGTATCCTTCTATCCATATCTTCATTAGTCTCCCCACTAAATTTGGTGCCAGTTGTTCGATCGAGCTACAGATAACTTTGAATAGTGTCATTTACTTCTTGTTTAACTTTCTATCGTTTTTGTAAGAAAATACTTAAATTTGTCATATTCTTAAAAATCTCATAACTGCTTTAAGATATTTGAAACGGCGCTCAGTTATTACGTAAAAAACATCCAGGAAAATCCTCGTTTCGCTGAAGATGTACATTCAGCTAATTACTGACGAGTAGTGACTTCAAGATAATTTTATCTTTAGCGAATTGAAATTCACAATAAATGTTCAATAAGATTTAAAAAATAACACTTTTTTTTTATAAGATTTTTTAAAAATGTCAATCTCTACAGTAATCAAAATAATGATTTGATTTTCAGTAAAGAAATTCTGTTTCAATTAAGGATTTTTTTTTAATCAATTAAAATTGTGCTTTCTATGTACAGCTTCCGTACTCAATTTTATTTGGCGTAGTAAAACCTCACATAAAACCTAGTGTAACATTTCTGAATTTCTAAATTAAATTAGGAATAATGCTTAAATAAGATCTTTTCACTTTTTTATGTAGCAAAGTTACTGTAGAAATAAAAGTAAACTAACAAGAAATTACTAGAAATGTAGAATAAAACAAAAATGATAAATAACCACTAAAACCATTTATTGGAAGCTGGAATTTTATTAGAGTAAATACAAAAATAAATAACTATAAAAATGTAGAATTTGTTAATAAAAGCCAATACAAAAACAGATATCTGTTTCTACAAGGAAATGGCTAATTTACCTTTCGGTCATCAGCACCATCAGTTGAAATTTAAATAACTAATTTAGAAAAAACAAAACGCAATATTATAAGACTTTTTGCTCCCTTAATTTCATACAAGAATTCAAATATTTATTTATTGTTAATCTAATTTTAGTTCTTTAATTAATACTTTTTTAGCTGTTAATATTTATCTTAAATTTATTAATTAGTGTTTTTAGTATTTTAATTTTACATTCTTAATTTATTTTAATTTTATATTTTTAAGTTTTTATATTTTTAATATTTTGTAAGTTGAATGGTTTTTTTTTTAATTTTATTGTTAAAATAAAAAAAAAATTATAAAAAAATTATAAATTTATAATTTAGAATTAAAAAATATGAGCCAATAAATTATAGATAAAATAAAAAATATATTTTTTATTTTAGCTAATGGTTTTTGGTTCAGATTTTTAAGTCTAAATGGAGATAAAATATAGATATCAAATCAACCTCAAAACTACCTAAAGCTAAAGAATTTAATCTTGAATTGTTATAAGATAACTTAAGTCAATAATAAGTAAACAAATCCTATCTAAAAGAATCGAGGTGACTAAATAAATATTATCCATTCTGGATGTATAAACATTAGCATTACAAAGGACATGAAATCATTTATTTATATCTCTATTGTTTTTGTGTGTTTGGTCCTTTGTATTAATATTAATATTAGTGACTAAATAAAATTGTGAAAAATTAAAATGTTTTTAATTTTATATTTGTTATAAGTTTGAAATTAAAATTTATTTTGAAATCTCAAAACGTATTTTTTATAATCTATATTACTAAAATCTTTTATTTCTCTGTCTGTCTGTCTGTGTGTCTGTCTGTGTGTCTGTCCGGCGCAGTTTTCTCTGAGAATGAAAAATAGAAAGAATTTTTTCAATGAAACATCCGCGACAGGAATCGAACCTGCAACCTTCTGATCCGAATTCAGACATCTTACCCATTAGGCCATGGGAACTTCAACTCTCTCCATATTGCTTTTTTGACTTATCTGTCAAAACTGAACTGACTTTATCTGAAAAGTAACAATCTATATTACTAAAATCTTTTATTTCTCTGTCTGTCTGTTTGTCCGGCGCAGTTTTCTGTGAGAATGAAAAATAGAAAGAATTTTTTCAATGAAACATCCGCGACAGGAATCGAACCTGCAACCTTCTGATCCGAAGTCAGACATCTTAAACATTAGGCCATGGGAACTTCAACTCTCTCCATTTTGTTTTTTGACTTATCTGTCAAAACTGAACTGACTTTGACTGAAAAGTAACAATCTATATTACTAAAATCTTTTATTTCTCTGTCTGTCTGTCTGTCTTTCTGTCTATCTGTCTGTGTGTCTGTCCGGCGCAATTTTCTGAGCGAATGGAAAATAGAAATAATTTTTACAATGAAACATCCGCGACAGGAATCGAACCTGCAACCTTCTGATCCGAAGTCAGATGCCTTATCCATTAGGCCAAAGGAACTACAACTCTCTTCATATGGTTTTT
Organism: Thereuonema tuberculata; assembly: GCA_023159025.1. Lineage (NCBI taxonomy): Eukaryota > Metazoa > Arthropoda > Chilopoda > Scutigeromorpha > Scutigeridae > Thereuonema > Thereuonema tuberculata. The sequence goes on along the minus strand of JAFIDM010002131.1, from coordinate 27,690,372 downwards.
TTGACTTATATCTCCTTTCCTTTCCCCCATCAATAAGGAATGTATTCAATCTTTTTTTTGAATCTCAAGATTGTTTATTTATTTCACGTCAGTCAGTTTATTTGTAATTCGAAACTGACAATTAGAACGATAATTGCCGAAACGTTGCAATATTTAAATATTCTTACTTAACCAAATCCTACGTGATATTGAAAAATATGTGGGTGTACACGCCAGATGTTGGAGTAAAGAAAACAGAGTCAAGAAAGAGAGAAGCACTCTTTTTTTGAGGTGGAATACCGAAAAAATCATTATTTGCAAATCACATAAATGTAACTCAAACGTCACTGAAAAGTGACAATTATAATTAAAATGAGAGTCAAAAAAGAATGAAGCGACACTTCTATTAGATAGAATACTGAAAAATTACTATCAGTAACTCAGAAACCATCAATATTTGGAACACAAAAGCCACTGAAAAGTGCCACTTAGAATAAAAAAAGAGACTCAAAAAAGAAAGAAGCAGTATTTCTATTAGATAGAATACTGAACACTATTGTAACTCAGAAACCACTGAAAAGTATCATTTGGAATAAAAAAAAAAAAAAGAGTCAAGAAATAAGAAGCAGTATTTCATTAGGTAGAATACTGAAAAATCACTATTTGTAACTCAAAAACCATCACTATTTCTAACTCGAAAACCACTGAAAAGTATCAATAGGAATAAAAAAAAAAGATAGTCAAGAAAGAAAGATGCACTATTTCTATTAGGTAGAATACTGCTCAGAAGTTAGACGTCTTAGCCATTAGACCACTAGGCCTACATTCTAATCTCTGTAAAAAATAAAAATATATCATAGATATATGATTTACAAGGTGGTTCTAAAAGCAGTCGTAGATTGAGAGAATATAGACCTCAAAAATTAAATTTAAAAAAAGGTTTTAAAAAATTTTAGTTTTAGTTTCCTTGATGTAATTTGTGTGTGTTTGTGTGTGTGTGTGTTTTTTTTAATAAATAAAAAATTGTTTTCCGTTACATAAGGGAGACTTCCGGAGCGAAGCGACGGGTAGCCGACTAGTTGTAATTAAAAAGAAAGTCAAAAAAGAAAGACGCAGTACGTCATTAGGTAGAATACTGAGAAATCAGTATTTGTAACTTAAAAACCACTGAAAAGTATCAATTGGAATTGGATAAATGAGATGAACGAGAGTGTCGATAACATCAATCGAATGATAAGTCAAAGAATACAAGGAGAGACTACAGAGCATACAATACAAGTGCGAATAAAATTGACACTTCTGATAATCCACCACACGAACATCTCTATATGCCCGAGTGTCTGAACGCATTGAATCTCAGCGGAATTCCTCAACATCGTTTGTCATTGAAGATTGGATCTCCAATAATATTGTTGCGAAACATCAATCCCAAGTTTGCATACTGCAATGGAACTCAACTTAAATGCTGTTCATTCGATAATGATCTCATAGAAACCGAAATTATAACAGAACTGATAAAGGAGATTTTGTTTTCATCCATAGGATGTCTATGGAACCATGCGGTAATCTACTTCCATTCACTTTCACAAGAAAACAATTTCCGATCAGACCTTCTTATGCGATATTTATCAATAAAGCTCAAGGACAAACTCTAAATAATGTTGCCATATAATTGGAAAACGTTGTCTTAACTCACATACAACTTTAGGTCTTTCAGTCACAATTCAACAGAATTTGGTTATCTTCACTCTAAAGAATACTCACAATCAATTTGTTGCGAAGAATTTCGTATACAAGCTATGATCTTCATTTATCATCTATATCAACTAACGTCCATCTGAAATCTCTTCTTCAAATATCTATATCGAACAATCTGATGGCCATAGCTAATAGATATAGATAATTTTCACTATTTCTAACTCAAAAGCCACTGAAAAGTATCAATTGGAATTGGATAAAAAAGAACAGAAAAAAAAATAATCACTATTTCTATTAGGTATAATACTGAAAAATCGCTATTCGTTACTCAAAAACAATCACTATTTCTAACTCAAAAACCACTGTAAAGTATCAATGGAAATAAAAAAAAGAGACTCAAGAAAGAAAGAAGCACTATTTCTATTAAGTAGAATACTGAAAGCTCACTATTTGTAGCTCAAAAGCGACTGAAAATTGTATCTATATTACGAAAATCTTTTATTTCTCTTTCGGTCTGGTGCAATTATTGTAATTTACAAAAATAGAAATAATTCCTACAAGTTATCTACTGGAATCCAACATGCAACCTTCTGCTCCGAAGTTAGACGTCTTAGGCATTAGACCACAAGGATTACATTCTAATCTCTATAAAAAATAAAAATATATCACAGATATATGATTCACACGCTGATTCTAAAAGCAGTCGTGAATTAAGAGAATATATACATCAAAAATTAAAATAAAAAAAAAACTTTAAAAAAATTTTAATTTTATTTTACTTGATCTAATTTGTATGTGTGTGTTTTTTTTTAAAAATAACAAATTGTTTTCCGTTACATACGCGAGGCTTCCGGAGCGAAGCGACGGGTAGCCGACTAGTTTTAACTTAAAAAGCATTATTTCGAAATTATTTTAAATTATTTAAAAAAAAATAAATTTAGAATTAATTTGCAGATCTTTAAGATCATGTATAAAAGTGTTTTGAAATAAATTAAGAAGATTTACGAAACCTATTAACAGTTGAATTAAATAAAAATGTCTTGTTAAATAATGTAATACTTGGGCATTTGAAAAATCAAAAATATATTCTCAAATTAAAAAGAAAAATCAGCATTTTTATAATTATCACTTGTTTTCTGTAATGAATAATATTTCTATAAATTTGCTTTCTATATTTTCAATTGTCCAATTACTATTAAAAATAATTAAATCATCTAGGTATCTAAAAATTTTAAATTAGAAAGGAGTATTAATACAAAATTGATATTCAAAGACCAATAAAAATATAGAAGCTTTGTGGCAATTGAGTGTCAGATGCATATTTTTCAGACTAAAGCAGTAAGACCGACTGATTCATTTTATCAAAAGAGAATCTAGAAGAGAAGCAGAACTTTTCCATTCACTGTCTTAACAAAAAATTATTAAAAATGTCAAGTAAGTAAGAAAAAGTAGGTCAAGAACGTAGACCTAACATGTTTTTAAGAGATATATGTAGCTTGGCATTCAATATATTCTTTGTACATCAGTTGAATAGAAGTGCCAACATTGATTTTCTAGGTAAACTAGCCGGGTACCGTCGCTTCGCTCCGGAACCCTTGCGTATACAGCATTAAAAAAATAAAACTTTATTTATTTAGCAAATTAATATTGAGATCGGAGAATATACGACTTTCCAGCCCGTTGTGCCCTTCTCCACTTAACTCAGGTGTATTGCGGGTTGGCGTCACACACCTGGGGTTGCCGCCATACACTTCATCGTCACTTTACCAGATTATTCCCTATCCCGAATTTCGGAAAATCCTTATTCCTTGTCTACATCATAAAGGAAACCTCTGTGCAAAATGTCAGCTTTCTAGATCCAAGGGTTTGGGGTGAGCGTTAATGAGTCAGTGAGTGAGTGAGTCAGGACTTTTCTTTTTATATATTTTCATGAATTTTGTTTTGTTAACATCATTGATTAGTTCTTTATAGATTATATTTGAATGTGTTATTTTCTCATTTTCGAACTGTTATCCGATTCGTTCTTTACACACATCCTGGTGTTGTGATATCATGTTTATTTATGAAAATATGATCTATATTTGTTTTCGTATTTCCATTAATTGTACAGTTTCTTGTCGTTCCGTAAAGACGACTTTTGAAACCATTATTGCACATAAGTTTTACGTATTTCTGTACTACATTGTTTTTATTCATTTTGAAAATATCTATATTTACGTCGCCAATCAGTATAGTTGGACAGTTGTTCAATATATTTTCATTTTTTATGAATAGATTCTCTATTTCAGTAACATTTAAGTAATTTGTAATTTAGCATTTTGCTTACAGAATGACAGACAGAATAACGTTTTATAATATACGTTTTTATAATATATCATAATAATAGCCGGTACCGTCGTTTCGCTCCGGAACCCTTGCATATATAGCATTAAAAAAAAACAACTTTATTTATTTAGCAAATTAATGTTGCGATCGTCGGAGAATATATAACTTCCCAGCCCGTTGTGGCTTCTCCGAATAACTCGGATGTATTGTGGGTCGGCGTCACACACCGAAAATTCACATTTTTGCCTGTATCTTGCAAACGCTGAAGCGTTTGTGAATAAGTGATATATCGTTCGATAAAACTTTCAAATACCAACATTTTCTCAATATAATGTTCTCTTCCATCTTTTATACTTTTCGTTTAAATTGAGAAAAAGTCAAAATTTGACCCTTTAAAAGGCGCCATCTTGGAAACCAAAATCTTTTTTCGAAAGATTTTTGTAGCATTTTGTTTGTCTCAAAAAGATTTACATTTTATCCATTTACATGACCACTCTATCTCTTATAGTTTGGTCACAAAATTGGAAAAACGTAAAGTCTTATGACAGACAAAATAACGCTTTTATAATATATAATGCTATTACATTGTAAATCAAGTTGACTTGTGAGAGTACAACGCTTTTAAGAATGAGATTTCCTTGAAATGTTCTCATAGAAGATAGTTGAAAAGTTTGAGAAAGCAACATCTTGAATCAAAACAAAATCAACTTAGACTTTTCAATTGAAATTTGAATTTGAAAACAGTGTTAACTATGTCTTAAAAACCGTTTTAAAGAAATTAGGTAGTTTATGGAGGGTGATTCCGAAAGATGCGTCAAAAATTTGGCCGTAGGTTCTACTCATTAAAACAAACTAAAAAATTCAAATAAACATGGGTCTGAAACGAATAGTTTACACGAAAAACATAGTTTTTATTATTCATTGTATGGTTATAAGTCAAGACAAATCACAGTATCGACTTTTATTTCCTTACAATAAATGTTCAAAATGTCCTCCCTTGACTTGCACGCATGTTTCCGCTCGCCTTTTCATTGATAAACGAATTCTTTCACTCTCAGTTGCCATATTTCCAGATAGCAATTGGTTATTCGTTCTCGTAACTCGTCCTGACTGTTGATTGGACGAATGTTATTAAATATCTCTAAATACATAAATCCAGAAGATCAGGTAAGAGTGGAGGCCTTAACCAAAAAACAACATTAAAATGAATAATGAAAACTACGTATTTAGCGAAAACTATTCATTTCCGGACCTACGATTATTTGAACTTTGTTTTGTTTGTTTTAATGAGTAAAGCTACGGCCAAATTTTTGACCACCTTTTGGAATCACCCTGTGCAGTTTATTTATGTGTTTTCTTTTTATAATTACTATAGAATTTTAAAAAAAATTAAACTAAAGATTGTTTAATGCTGGGCGAACACGTACCAATCTGGGACAATATTGGTGGACAATATTGGTCCTTTTGATTGGTATCAACCGTTTCCAGCAATAAAAAGGAACAATATTGCCCATTGGCGATTGTCGGAAAAAAAGTATCAACTTCAGTTGGCGAGAAAAATTGCTGGTGAGCGAGCGAATCACATGAACGGAAGAAATCACGTGACAATGGTGACGTCGGAGGAAGGCGGGACTTTGAAAATCGGAAAATCACTCACTCACGCCGGCCATTTTGTTTGAGAAACAAGGCTTAAAATCAGCAAAATGGGGCGGCCCCAAAAAGATAATTCAAACAACAACATTTGGTCAATTGATCAGGAAAGACTTCTCATTGATTTCTACAGAGGGACGGCGTTTAATACTATAGCGAATCTGTACGGAAACACGCTCTCTGTAGCTCTCCCTAGTGAGAAACGCCGTAACCAGGCCAATACTCGTAAAGTAAAACCTGTGTGTTCGCGGACAATGCCAACCGCCAATATCAATAAAGACCAATATTGTCCACTAATATTGCCGGAGATTGGTACGTGTTCGCCCAGCATTATGGCATGGCTGCCATGAAATAATTTCCTGATCTCAATAAACCCTGAAATTCTTTCCGATGAAATTCAGATTGTTCAAGTGATCAGCTCTTTTTGATTGACTTTGTAAAAAATAAGATTCGCCAAAATTTTAAATTTCAGTTTATTTTAATTTCAGAGGACTGAGGGTTCGTGCAGGAAACCATGCAATAAGTTACATAGATATTAACAAACTATATTAAATTAAATCAAAAATAAATATTCTGTCAGTTCCAAATAAAACGCTTTAAACTGAATCTAACTGTTAAGATTGAAAAAAAGTGAAAAAATTTAATATGGTTTTTTATATTACTTAAGCATATTTTCACAATTTACCTAATTCATACTGGACAATGAATAAAAGTACAATTTAAAAAGTCGTCATCATTTGCTTTCAAAGTTAAATTCATTACAAAAAAATAATAAATTTTAACTTAAGACTTGATTTTTTTTTATAAATTTACGGAACAACCTTCTTCAGTTTGAGTATTTTGACAAATCATTTGAAACGCTGATGATCTAGTGAATATTAAGTACAAAAAAAAATTCTCGTTTCTCGCTAAAGTGGAGCCAGAACCCTTGAATAGAAGCTTGATTTATAAAAACGGGCGCTTTCAGATTTGCCATTATCTGACGACTAGAAATGATTTTTAATTAATATTATTCATTGATTTGACGACATAATAGAAAGAAAGCAATGTAATATCATCATTGTAATCTATCAATGGTGTACAGAAAACTGACAGGGAATATAATTCTCAATCTACCAGAAAATATATGCTGTACTGTTTAAGTCTACAAAGGAAGATATAAAGAACTATGTCTCGTTCAAAGATTTCATAAATTTTTACTATCTTGTAAGTCTCTGTTATAAGTTATAACTGATGTTATAAGTCTCTTTTCCCTTATTTGTGTAATGCTTGAGAAAGGAGGGTCGATTAGACCTCCGAAATATTGTAAGAAAATGGAGAATTAAAGAGAATTAAAGAAGTTTAGTAAGTTTAATAATATTATAAGTCCCTGCTTCCCTTGCAAGTTACAATAAAAATCTAAAACTCAATTCAATACTTCTCCAAATTAAAACGTAAACGATTGCGAGACACAATAATTGCAGAATTGTTAACATAAAGATATGTAAGAAATAATTGTAAAGCTTTTAAAGATCTGAGAAATATAGGAATAATAAATATTACTACTTTTAGTCTGTGAATCTTCGTTTTTTATAATTTGTAGATAGCTAAAATACAAGATTTCTAACAACAAAAACAAAAAGAAATTTATTTTAACAAAAGAAAAGAAATTAATTAGCAACTCATTTATCTTACAGAGCAATTCTTGATCAATTATCTAATCTCAACATTTTTTCAGGTCTACGTTAGATTCATGGGATATCTAATTCAAGCTGTATTCCTTTTAAATTTTAACGTTTACATTTAACCAATGAATTTTGTCAGTTCAATTGAGAATGCACTTAATTTTTACAAAACATCTTTTTATTTCTTTTCTGATACGAGATTTACCTCGTGAAACGATAATTAGATAATTTGTGATGTTCTCGTAATAAAGTGGTTTCACGCATAGAATTTAATGAAATGGGAGATAAAATAGTGCAATTGATTATCTTCTAGGGGAAAAAAATGGTTGAACGAGGGAAATTCCGAGGTTAATTAAACCAATATTTCATTAAAACTTTTAAACTTACGAATAAATCAAGGCTGAACATTTTCATTTCTTTTCATTTCTGTGTTGATCAGTTCAACTAACGAACTTCCTTACAGCATTATACACTTAATAAGATCTTGGCTGAAATCTAATAGATCTTTGAAAATATAATTAATTTTTAGATCGCTGAAGAGTTCATTTTAGCACCGCAGATCAAACGGCATCAGATTACATGTGTCGACATCTATTTCCAAAGAAATGAACTTTGGTATTATCTCATTATTTATCATGTTCCTTCAATTGAGATAAAAAAAATACTTCAAAATCAGATCTAGATTAAAATTGCGAAATATTAATTTCTGAATGTAAAGTTACATTAACCTTACTGACTGGATGAAAGTTGAAATATTAACTTATTCAGGAAGTTCGTAATAATTTATAGATTTTTAAACAGACATATAGCAGTAGTTTTGTGCACATTTTCTTATTTAGTAAAATAGCATTTATTTCCTGTTTACTTCAAAGATACTCACATCGATTCTGTTGTTGATGTAGGCATTAATGATTAAATAGAATAAGTCGTTCCTGTCACTTGATTGTCCTGTTTTCTGAAATTCAAAGCCTATAAATATGATAAGAAGAAAATACCTCCCTGTCTTATTTACTGATTGTTTCGAGAATCGTACTATGTATGTTACATTTCATAATCTTACTGTTAAAAGTTAAAGAACCAATAATTATCAAACATTTCCATCTTCCAAAATATGATTACTTTTTCCATTGCAAGGTTTAATTTACAGATTGCTACATAAATAAAAACTTTTTTTAACAAAAATTGAAACAAGTAATAATTAGAGTTCGGAATAATTAATAAAATTATAACTTATGTATTTAAATTACATAGATCTGGCGTTGAACGGCGGGTTTCAGGAGTTCGGGAATTTATATCTAGGTGTTTTGTCCCCAGACGGTATAGGTTTCGCCCAGTCCTGTTCCAGTATTTCTTTTTCTGAATTCATCGTCGGCGAGCGTTGGACTGACCACCCAATCTCAACTTCCTCCTGATATTCGCAGAAGTATTGGGGCTACATGTTCAATACCCTGAAATTCTTATTTTTTTTCTCCTTATTAGAAAACATTATTTCAAATAGTTGTCTAAGGTTTAATTTTAACTATATCAAACGATAATCGTTGGTTAAGATTTATTATTCATTGTTTATGATATGAGACATTAACAGAAATAGGAGAAATCCATTATTTAGATATCAATGGTTTTGATTTTGTTCTCTTCTCCAGCCAAATTCTCGACAAGCATCATTGAAAAAGATTTTAAATATAAAACATAAATTGTAACCACTCCTCGGATATTCATTGCAAATTTCAAGCAGATCCGTACAGAGGTTCAAAAGTTAGTGGGCGGAGGGGCATTACAAAGAAAAGAAATTTAAGAATACTTTTGTTTGATTCCTTGAATTCTATAGCACAAATGTTACAAACGGAAGTGCAGCGGAAAAAATAATTGCACTGCTTCCCCTCACTTCTCCTTCAAAAGGAGGATGGTTGAGAAGTTTCCACTGCTTAGTTTTGTAGTCGTGTGGAAGATAAACTGTTGACATAAACATGAACCGTGACGAAGTGTTTTTAGTGAAATGAATAAATGGCGCCAGTCTTGTTTTATATGTCTTCGCGACGTTGATAAGAAGGACTTACGAATTAAAGTGGGAAGTTCTTTCATTTACTATTATTTAGTGGATTCTTTAAGTGGTATTTAATCTCTTTATTCCTTGAAAACACGATTAAACTTTAAAAGGTTGAGACCCAGTGGTTTATGAAGAGACATCTCAGGATGGCTATTTCACGCTCATTAGCGATCGTCAGCTGAGTATAGTCATCAGGTGATGATCACTCATGAGCGTGAAATAGCTATCCTGAGATGTCACCTACAAGGGAAGTGCGTGATCTCGAACGCTGAGAGTCCACAAAAATGTGATTAGAATTTAAATCGCTCCTGCCAAAAACAGTGGCATGAGTCATTCCCATGCAAAACTGCACGTCTTACCACGAGAGACATTTGAATGATCACCTATTGAAGGTCCAAGAGAGGACCTCTTGGTCCTTTGGTAACGCGAAGAAACAAAATATCGATATAATAGGATCAAAAACACACATATTTCAAGGTCGTGACTATATTGCTATAAAAAGTAGTAATTATTAATAATATTTTCAATAATAATAACAATAAATCTAATAATACTTCCTATGATCTTACGTAATAATAAGTGCCGGTGATCAAGTGTTAAGGGCTGCCTGCGGGCTGGAGGAGCCGGTTTCAATTTCCGATCTCTGTTGGGATTTCACCACTTGGATTATTTCTAGGGTCCTAGGGCCCACGCAGCCTCTTTAAAACAGTATCGGGTTTCTTTCACGAGGGTTAAAGGCAGACAGGAGTCGGACTGACCACTAGATCTCAAATTATTTCAATTGTTCAGGAAACGCCTGGAGCCTTAGCTCCCGGCGTCTGTTACTTAATATAACAACTACAGTATTACACTTTTTCCCAAAAGCAGAGCTTTTCCACAGAAATTTCTCTTTTAATCTGATTGGTAAATGAATTTCATTTATTGTTAAGATAGAACTTTACGTAGTTGAAGGAATTAAGTTGAAATTGAAGGAACGATAAAATGAGGCTGATTTTTGAGAACTGTTCGTAAATTTTTGGTATCTCGTCTTAATTTCTACTTTTTGTTAAGGTTGATGATGGCTCACATTGAAAGAAATTAGATCGTTTATATGCGATAAAAGAAAACAAAAGTTGTACTTAAAAGTTGTACTTAACAGAAACAGTGGATTGCAACACGTTGTACATTGGGCTTCGCAGTAGAGTATCTCTTTATTAAGCTTTCATCGCATACGGTCAGTATTTCCTTGTGGAAAGCAACCAGTTTCTATTAAAAAACCTACATACGTTTCCAAATGTCGTGTGACGAGGGACCCAGCGACTAAGTTACCGGTCTCGATATTCCGCAGCAAGCCTATTCCCTTCTCAAAAACCACACACAAATATCATGTCGGTCCATTCCTCGTTGAAATTGCAAGCATTTTACCATATAACGTCCTGGATTAAACCGAATAACACCCCCTTCTCAGTAAACAACAAAAACCAAACAATGAAGGACCTCGCATTAGGTCCAAACAGGTATTTGCTGTCCCAGCTGCCCAACAGCCGTGTGTCCATGATCTGACCATTGTTTGTTTAGAATAACCACTCGAAGCTAAATGTTTTATGACGGAACACTGTACAATTATTGTTTCATTAACTTTTATTCAAAAACAGATAACTTATATTTGATAAATTATTCAACAATTTATACTCTAAAACATAAAAAACAAACTTATGGGAACTATTTTGGGATAAGTTTCAGGAAAACCTTTACAAATCTTAATACAGATACAATATCTACAGAACTTAAATATTGATCACTTATTAGCATTGGACTGGTCTGAATACTGGTAGTGCAATATCCATTGTGAAATTTTCTTTTAAATTTTGATATGTAGCCTTTATATTCAATTTACAAAAACAATTATTCTTCGTTAACGCTTGTATTTTTTTTATAAATTTACTTACGGTTTTTCTGCAGAAAATTGATAGGTCAGATTTCCTAAATTGAACATGAAGTTTTATGTGCTTTCATTTTCATTGTTTTATTGACATTCCAGTTTTAATATTTCTACTAAGGTCAATGCGATTTTACGACTTTTATCTATAATGATGATGTCTGCTTGATTTTTATTCTGTCATCTTTAATTCCATTAATTTTATAAAATAGGAATTTCCAATCTTTTTCTTACTAAATTCATTAATTTTATTCTCTTAAACTTAAAAGCCAGCATTGTTTCTCTCAAGAAATTCTCACCTTTAAGAAGAGACAAAAGATCTGTGGATTGGTAACAAAAAAGAAAGAACCATTAACTTCTCTATCTTCCTTAAAACACACTTAAACAAATTGAAAATAATAGACCTTTTTTATTATTATTATTATTATTATTATTATAATAATATTCGAGGTTATTCTTTTAAATTAATAGTAAAATTTCAAGTTTTGCTGTGAATATCTCAAAGTTATTACATTTATTTTAATGACCCAAAACTTCTTATTTAAACTTCGAAATTCAAGATTATAATTTTATGCAGAAATAATTAATTTGAATACATTTATTAATGTTATTAATAAATTTTAATGACAATGGAATTAAGGTGTGCATAACTTAAAGAAAAAGTCCCTTTTCTTTAATTCAGACACCCCATTTTATTCATTTGAATTAAAATGAATACTGAATCTGAATTGTTTTATTTGCATAGAAATTTGTATGTTATTGTAGAAATAATCCTTTTGTAGATTCTCAGTGTCTCCTTACTTTTAAATTACTTTTCTTAAACCAATATTAATTGCGGCAAAAAATCCTTTTTTTGGAATTCCTTCTATATTCTAATTATTTTTCCTTCTGAGCATTTAATAATTCACTTCAATTGCCTCTTACACTATAGTTGTCACCGTAAACATCCAAAATTTGTCTAATACCCTATTCTGCATAGGTTTTAACAAACAAATTTGCTAAAAGCCCGCTAAAATAACAATTCTTCTTTTATTTTGAGGAATAATCTTACGAAACCTAACCTAACCTAATATCATTGAAGGGTATAACTTCGAAATAATACACGAACAACTGGTCGGGCTTTTACCCGACCCTTTTGTAAAACTAGATTCCTTATCTAAATCGTAGATTTTACGAAAGATTTTGCCGTAACAAATCTGTTAATGATGTAGTAATACTAATAGAAGCCATGATTAAAGTTTGAAATTACAAGACAGAAATCCCTTAGTTTCTCCAGTAAAAGCGAACGAGATCTCCTTGCTGAAATCTGCTTGGGTGATCTTTGATACAAGGTCGCGAAATATGTCATCATATCACATTAGCAGTGTTTTGTGTCAAGAAGCGAGCATGGTATTGATTTTTAATTAAAAGCGCTTGTAAACTCCTGATCAAATTGTACGGTTGGATGAAGCAGAGGACAAAGCAAGGGGGCCAATTGGTAATGAAATGGATCCAGTCGAAAAAGAAGCGCTTCTCTCTTTACGAGGCCGGAAATTGATTTCATTTGCGACGAGACACCAATGACAAGTTAATCGAAAGAATTCTCCCGGAAGTCAAATAAACTATAAGGGGAATACGGAATAAAATCTCTCCATCTTCGGGAGTGCTTTCAAAATTACAGATTGTAAAGAAGATTTCTTTAGAGAAGACGTATTATTAAAAAACAATAATATGAACAAAAAAGGGAATTTAAACAAATATTATTATTAAACAAAATGGAAACTTGATTCTAAAATAAATAAAGTATATCTCGTTTGCCAATCATATTTTTTTGTTTCCATATTTTCAGCGTTATTACTGTACTGCAAATGCAAATGTTTAAATAGTTACACAATGATATTAAAAAATGTAAAATCACAGCTTAAATTTCACAAAAGAAAATGTGAAAAAATAAAACAGCAAAAAAGTAAAGCATTGATGTTTAACTAGAGATTACAGAATTAGAATTATTAAGAAATGAAAACCAAAGACTGCATCTAAATAAATAAATCACGCCTTTGAATTTGTCAACAGAGGGAATCGGAAACGGACGTTTCGTCCTTATTAGGAACTCATCAGCCTTATCGACATCATTAGCCCTCATCAGCAAATCTAGAAAAGCGTGAAAAGAAATGGAAATCATTTTCGCTCCCAAAAGTGATTTCCAAACAAAATAAACAACAATAATGAGAAAAAAGTGCTAAAGTGCACAAAAGAACCTTTGCCTTAACAATCATTAATATATAAAAGGTATTTAGGCCTACATAACACTCGTTACAATTAATGCACAGAAGGTATTTAATTGTAAGGAAAAACCAAATCAAAAGGCAATGTAATCACAAGAACTAAATTTAACGTTCAGGATGAACGGAAGTGACGATGATTTCCATTACTTTCGCGCCTTTCTGGATTTATCATCAAGGAGAGTGGATGGGGCTGATGAGTTCCTAATGAAGAGTCTCTAATAACACTGTCGACAAACTCACAGGCGTGATTTGTTTATTTATGTGCTTTCTTTGGTTTTTCATTTGTTAATATTTCTCCTGCACGTTAAATTTAGTTCTTATAATTAAAATTACTGTTTAAAGTTATTTACCATTGTATTAGGGCTACTGATAGTTTAAAGTAATTTTAATCATTTATTAATTAAAATAATTAATTAATAACCGCCTCCTGGTGATGATTGTTGAAATTAATTTTTATTTTCAATTGAAATCCTTCTCATAAGCATCATTACGATGTAGTGCAAATTTTTGTGTCATTCCGATAAGTAGTTTTTGCTGTAGGGTGCGTGGAATATGTGAACTTTAATTGCAGACATCCTACATATTATTCTTAACATTTATCTTCGTAATATATGTAATATAAATATTTTCTCAGTGATTTTTGTAGTGGATTGCTTTTACTTTAATAGACGTTTTTTACAAAAAGGAAAATATACTTCATAACTTGTTGATGATTATTTAAATCTTATCAATTTAATATTAATTAAATAAGAACAAAATATTTTCCTATTTTTTTCGCCGTTTCTGGTCTGTTATGCAGTATTACGGTATGTCTTGTCGGAAAACTTTCAACTTCCTGAAACTGGATTTGGATTTGGTTTCCCGTTCGATTATCGATAAAACTTTACAATAAATGTCTGGTAAATCGTGCTACCCGGAATGGAATCCAAATCACCATTCTCTGTAACCATTGAAGTCAAGAGGTCTGCAGATTTCCATGGATTGTTTTCCATCTGCTTGGATTCGAGTTTCTTCAGTGAACAGAGCTATTATTCAGCCAGACACAGTTTTGTTTTTATCAAGTGTAACGTTAAATATTATCAGGTTCAAATTTTATCCATATGTATATATAAATTTAATATTTTATATATATATATATATACAGTAAAACCCCGCTATTACGCTCGTCAAGGGACCATGAACTACAAGCGTAATAAGCGGGATAGCGCTATAGACGGGAAATGATTTATTAGATGGGGAAACATTTAGACACCATTTTACAGGAAAGATACATGATTCTGAAATAGATATAGTGCAAATGTGAGCTTATTTCCTATTAAAAATTCTTTGATTGTGGTTTGCCATGTGTGTGTGCTACTGTTATGAATTATGACATTTTCAATGCGGTTCAAGTAACTATTAACATCAGATGATACACCAGTAGCAGCAACTCTAATACATTTTCGGAGCAGATTTAGTGCACTACCCGCTATTTCACGCGCCTTTTCTTGAATGATTGGGCCACTTAATGGCACTGATGCATCACGGGACTGATGAATTCATTCAATTAGAATTTCCTCGGCATCTTCATATTTTCCACACTTTACTTTTTTACGTTTGCAACCACCCTTCGCTGCATTGGTAATTCCATTCTTATTTTTTATTATTGTTTTCAGACTGATGAGGGAATTCCTAGAGATTCTGCGAAATCATTCTGACTTAGTGTAGAATTCTCGTCGTACTTACGAAGAATTTGCAATTTTTCACTTATAGAAAGGGATTTCCGCTTCGACATTTTGCACTAACTTACTGTATCACGGACCCGCACTTCAAAGAGTTCTAAGATTCCCTCCTACCAGGGAAAGAAAAGAATCTTTACAGTGTGACATTTCTTTTCGATACAAAATTTTCGATATAAAAAAAGCGCTACAAGCGGGATTTGAAGCGTTATAAGAGGGTAAAAGTATACAGAGTTACATAGAAAATTCTAGGGACCGTAGGAAAGGAGCGTAAAGAACGGGATAGTGCTATAAGCGGGAGCGTAATAACGGGGTTTTACTGTATATATATATAAATATATAGCGTTTTTACTATAGTTTTTGCTAATCAGAAGATTAGAATCATCATGTAATTTTTCTCGTTTAAAAAGTTACATCAAAAAACCTTTTTGCTCATTTGTTCCCTAGAGGGCGCTGTATTGTTATATTTTCTGAATTGTTTGTGTTTTTCTTGCGAATGTTAACGGTCACATTGAGAAAGATTTGTAAAATGTAGCAAATCGAAACATCTATAATTATGATCATCATTAATTTAAATGAATTAATATCTGTGTGTCTGGCCTTTCCTGTCTTGGTTAATGCATTTCAACACACGTAAATTATTCAAGGAGTTGTTGTGTTATAATAATAATAATAATAATAATAATAATAATAATTTTATTATACTTGATGTGGGAATAAATCCCTTTACAAGAGGATTCGATTACCTTTTTACATATATAATATTAGTATTACATTTTCAATATAATTGTTTAATTAGTAGTTATAAAAATGGAAAAGAAAAAAGATTAGCATTTTATTAATAAAAATAGCAATAAATAATACTTTTAATAATTTTATGCTATTGCATATTCTGTCTTTTCAATTTTCTGTTTGAACAATTTAATGTATTTATATTATATAATATTAATCCGATTTTGATTTATCTGAATGATCCACCATCCTCCCTAATTGAAAATATTTTCAGTTTCTAACAGTTCCTCCTTCATTCGCATTCAAAAATTAGGTGATTCCAGTCTTCTAAATTATTACATCCTAACCTGCAACCTCTTTCTTCTGTAGCTAGTCCATATTTACACGAATTCCAACTATAACCACATGTAATTTTAATATATATTTCTCTCCAAAAGAAGGGGATCGTGTTCTTGCATAAATAAATGGCCCCTTCAATTTGTACATCTAACTTACAATAATTATTTTATGTATTTTATTATAATTGCATTGCATATTTATCTCTTCAATTTTTGATTAATTATCTTTTTTACAATCAATTCAGTATTTGCAATCTATTATCTTGTCTAATTCTATCCCCAACCCTGCTTCATTAAATATTTCTTCAATCACCTTTAGGTAATTACATGTGTTACCTTTCTTTGCATAATCTACCATATTTTCTAGCTTTGGTAATCTTTCTAAAGGAGTTGTTGTGTTAATTGATTTGTTTATTTATATTTTTATTTCGCAAGTATTCATACCGGTCGCTAGAAATATAAATTGACATTTAATTTTATTTTATTCTAATTTTTTTTAGAGACATTTAGACATATTGTACTGGTGTTTGTGGGAGAGTCGTTGAGATGAAAAAACAACGAGTCAAGTTCTGGAACTGAACTGAATTAATTTATTAAATAATAGTAACTATCTATAATCTATAAAAAGATTTTACATAGTTTGATTTGATTGGCTAAGTATATTACAAATATATAGAATGATTGAACAAGAAAATAATGAATTTAAATTAACTAACTGATTCAACGGCTGCAACGGAAAAGAATTTAAAAATAAACAGAACATCAGTAATTAGTACACTGGAACCCCGCCATTCGTCCGCCTCTCTATTCGTACAATTCGTTATTCGTACAACTCGTTATTCGTACAACTTTTTCAAGTAAAATTCACCATTCGTACGCTTGCTCGCGATTCGGACAGCGTGACCTTGGTACTGGCCGCGCCACGCGGTCGCTTCAGTTCAGTATCGTGCTAGCCTCCGTACGCTACGAATCATCCATGGAAGCTTCGTGAAACTTTGTGATATTTTATTGTTATTTTTGTTATTTTTATTAAATATAGTGCAGCCATGGGTCTAAAGAAGATTCTAATTCAACTAAGCCTAAAAGGAAAGCAGTGTGAACGACAATTGAATTGAAAAAAAGAACTCGTTGCGAAGTTTGAAAGTGGAACTCTGTCTCTGACCTGGCAACTCAGTATGGCATGGCTAAATCAACCATATCGTCTATACTGAAAAAGAAAGACATAATAGGAGAGGCCTATATATTTATTGTTTTCATAGTTTTTATGTATTTTAGGCTTAACATATTATTACAAAGGTTTATATAAGCAATCATCTGTTGGTCTGGAACGGATTAATCCAATTCACATTATATCTTATGTGGAAAAATGATTCGCCGTTCGTACAAATCGCCATTCGAACTGCCTCCTGGAACGGATTGTATACGAATAGCGAGGTTCCACTGTAAATAGAAAACGAATTGTTTAAAATAAATAACGGTTAACGAGTAAAAATGAATAAAAAACAGATAGATAAATAATTTCTACAAAAAATACAAATAAATGATTACTAAAAGTATTTACGTATAAAGTGTAACAACATTTATAAATTTCATATATATATTTTTCCTTAAATATTTTATTACATAATTTTACAGGAATTTCCTCCTCGAGTTGAGAATGTTTTGAAGTGTTAAGTTCTTGTTTAATTTTTTTAATATTATTTTTTGAAAATTGTTATCCCAAAAACTCGATACTTATGAATTAACTGATATTACATTAGGAGATAAAAAGTTATTCCTTGTGATTTGTCTAATTTGTTGTGGGAACAGTTCCTGATTAAGTTTCTAACACAACTAACAAATAATTTCCAACTCTTCCTTCAGAAGTTCTATTTAAAACTATTTCTTCAATTTGAACTATGTTCAGCATCGTATTTTGGACCATTGTTGTGCTGCAATTATGATGTTTGAAAGTGAGAAAGGCAAGAAGAAATTTGATAATTTTTCATCATTGGCTTAAATATGAAAGTGGTGGATTTTTAGAATCAGACGCAAACAAAAATTCCTAAAAATCTCCTATTGATACAAGATTACTGCTCACTATAAATAACCTTCATTTTATATTGTTACCTATGGAAATTTGATATTAAGTGAAGTGTGTTGTTTTTATTTTTCAACAAAGAATTTGTTAGATAAATTGTTAGATTGGACTAGAAGAGATATGAAAAGCCTTTTTATGTTAATAAGTATTTTTTTCCTTAATATTCAACATTCCTTTTTAATTTATTATCTTAAAGAAGTGAAATTTATTGTTCTTGAACAATTTCGTTTTATTACTTATTAAAATAAATAATATTTTGAATATGTTTACAAAAGAAAATTTTTAATTACAACTTACCTGCTCCTAATTATATATCTGCTGTTTCTATTCTAGAATACTTTCAGCAGACAATATCTACCTTAACCGTTCTACTTAACTGTAAAACGTCATTAAAAAAAGTCTCAGAAAACACACAAATTGACTAAAATAAAATTAAAAACAGTTTTAAAAAGACAAATAACTCGTTTCGGGCCCGTCACGGGTCTATCATCGGACTGGGAATAAAAATAAGTAACTCCTGAATTTAAAGTCATGGACAAGGATCAGAAGGAAGCTACTGCGCAAGCGAATCCTTTAGAGGGAAAATTGATGTTGGTAGAAAGAGGGGAAGAAGATTCAGGAAGGGAGGGAAGGGTAGAAGGGAAATTTTTTTTTAATTAGAAAATTAAAATCAATTTTTTAATTGAAAATTATATAGCTAGGTTGTTTTCAACTTAAATAGGTTTTAATATTATAATATGGATTGATTGCATTGTATGTACAAGGATTGGATGTCATCAATTTTCCCTCTAAAGAATTCGCTTGCGCGGTAGCTTCCCTCTGACCCTTATCCATGTCTTTAAATTCAGGAGTTAATTATTTATTTTTCTTCCCAGTCCGATGATGAACCCGTGTCAGGTCCGAAACGTGTTACTTGTCTTTTTTAAACTTTGTTTTTTATTTTTATTTTAGTCAATTTGTATGTTGATATCGCGTTTTTCATATGAAGATTGTTGTGATGTCTTAAGAACCATTTTAAAATATTTCTCCTCATACCAATGTTGGAATGTATAACTTAACATAAAATTAATGATGGTAGAATGTAATACTTACAGATAATTGTAATCCACTAAAATGTTACAACAAAGTATAACGTAGAAACTGTTGGAACTTTCCTGATAGTCTCTGTAGAAAAAGCTTCCATTATTTAAAGTGATGGCAATTCTCAAACTATTTATAATTTATTCTTTAAAAGCAAATTTTAGGGTACAAAATTGTTGAAAGGATGAAGTTTTGATGAGGAAGTTTATTTGGGTGATAAACTAAATAGTTTGTAGCTGATTAAATTTGCATGGCTGACTAGTAAAAGCAGTTCACGGGAAGGGGAATTTTATTAAAAGCCTCTTTGACTCAGGAGGCATCTTCTAAAAGTTACTCATAAATTTTTTAGTGTTTCAGCATAAATTTCAATTCAACTTCGATGCTAGCATTGTTTATTTAGTAAAAGACCTCTTTCCACTTTTTCACCTATATTGAACCACATGGAAGTCTCTTTGAACACTTAGTGAAATCATAAAAATACCTTATCGGTGAGTTCATGATCACTCGGGGGAAATTGACCTCCACCCACTTCACTTTAAAAATGAACGAAGTTCTCCTAGTTTGTTTGTCATACATTGTTTTCTTCCTCTCTTTATGTGGAGGTGTAGAAAGCAGGAGAGTGTGTACGACCAGGGCAGGAAGGGGTATCTGTTATCAACTGAACCGTCGACCTCTATAAATCTTCATTTTCAACCTCATCCCGACCCCACCCTCAGTAATGGACTAATCCGATTTCTCGTGAAATTTATATAATGGACAAGTCCTTCGAGGGTTGAAGGTTGTGAGATCACTTCTCCCTAGAGGAAGAAAGAGAACGTTTCTTCTGTATTAATAGATCCATTATCTACTTCTTTGGAGTGGAGGTCGACCATCGAATTACCTTTGAACCGCACAACAGGCAAAGTATGCTATCTCTCTAAGTACACTTAAAACATTTACAATATAACACAGTGTCCAAATATAGAGGAAGACAATAAATAACAACAACAAAAAAAACACACTTAAATACAAGCAAGACTCATATCTCTCAGATAACAAAGTTAGAATCCAGAGTTCTTCCAGAAGCGGAACTCCGTTTGGACTTTAGATAAAAAATTTAAAAAAACAACAACCTTTAATGTGGAATCTTTTATTGAATTTGCAATAATTCCACAAATTTTTAAACAGATATTACCTTAGGAATTAAAAAGTTATTCCGTTTTGATTTGTTTAGTTTGTTGTGGGAACAGTTTCTGATTAGGTTTTTAACACAACTAACAAATAATTTCCAACCCTTCCTTAAAATTAAATTCAGAAGTTCCATCATTAATTAAAACTACTTCTTCAATTTGAACTACGTTCAGAATCGTATTTTGGACCATAGTTGTGCTGAAAACGTGAAAGTGAGAAAAGCAAGAAAAAAAAATTTGATAATTTTTCATCATTGGCTTAAATATGAAAGTGGTGGATTTTTAGAATCAGACGCAAACAAAATTCCGAAAAATCTCACATTTTCATTAAAATTTTGCCTTTTTTAAATTTTTATATTTGAATCACTGAAAACAAGCATTTAAGATGTAGTCGAGAAGTTTAGACGGTTACTTGCCAATTTGTCTGATTTGTCTTGGTTCGAATCCCTGAATAGACATAGATGTTTTCTTTTTTTTCTAAGTCTGCAACTTGCTATCTTTGTCTTCTTCTTGATGTCTATTCTCCGTGTTACTATCTACGGTCCGTACAATAGCCCTAGCGACATGTACTATTGAATGTATCATATCCTTTCAAATTAAAAAAAAATCAATACCAGAGCAAACAAGAATTCCTGAAGAGCTTTTGCAGCTCTTTCTATCAAGCCAATACTAGTTGAGGAATTTCAACATCTGCCAATGCACGCCAAAAAAATTTCCGTTTGATGAAATTTTATTAAATACGCTACTTATAAATTAAAATCCTTTAATTTTACTGAAAAATAAGAATATCGAAACATAATTTATTATGGAATTAATTCCGATGGATTATTGTGCGTCAACAAAGATAATTGTTCGCAACGATTCACTTTTCACTTCTAATCCTTTGTTTTCATCAGATTGTCTCAGCTTCAGGGGTATCTGGTCTAGTAAAATTTAACCTGAAGAAGATCGGAAATGTCGGTCCAAATACTGTGTTTAATAAAAAAGGTTTTCAAGAAGAAGTATAAAAATTTATTTTGATAATTTTAAAAATTTAATTTCATTTTTCTAAAGGTTCCGGCATTAATAAACTATAACAAAAGTATTCCTTAGAAAATATAGAATTTTTTTTTTCATTATTTTCTCCATCGTTGTACAATGATCTAGGTTTACTTTTTGGGTTTTTTTTTTGCTGCTTTGCTTTGAAACCGAAGGATCTCTTACAGTTTTAATGATTGAGTCATATATCATGACTCGAAGATGACATCGTAAACATCAGAAAGGTTCTTGGAGTTGTTCGATTTCCTATCAAGGATCTTGTAAGTTATGGGCCACCAACTCCTTCTTTCCCGTCGAGAGCTATGTAAACAAAGAGATCTAAGAGAGATGCCGAGTGCTCTGTTCCGGTTGGGGCAAGATTTCGCGATGTCTGTTGTAAAATAAATATGGTTTTCAGAAGACACGAAGTCAAAACCACCTGCAAGAAGAGCGCCAGATAAAATCGCAAGCATAAATTACTTGAAGTAGCGATATAAACGGTCCTACCATAAAGCTGAGGATATGAGCAATCTACCCATCTACAGTCTACTACAAAGGTCCTTTATGGAAAGGGATGCCTTAAAGCAAGCACAAAATAGATTTGGGTAATCTATTTGAAAACTATTACGAATTTCAATGGCATAAGAAATCAACCAGTTCAGTTCAAATACTTGTCTGATAGCACTCGTTAGTATGGACAGCACAGAGCATCCTTAGTAAAAATATCGTAGTGACTACTACAACCTACAAGTCAGAAAGTAAGGAATTAATTACAAGTAAGAAGGGTTTAATTCAACAGAAGACTTCTAGCTGGCTCAAAGACTTCAGATGGTCAAGAATAACTTGCCAAAAATGTTATAATGTTATGTTTTGTACTTTCAATTTGAGTTATGAAGCTAGGAGGAGAACTTTCAATTTCGTTATTTAAATATCTAAATGAATATCTTTTCTTTTGTTAATATCTAAATAAAAATTTTAACCATAAAAAATAAGCAAATTTAAAATTTTAGATTAGGCAATTACTGAGTTTTACAAATATTCTCCAAAATTATTCGTGAACTTAAAAGCTATTTTGCGTTCCTTCAGTATTGTTTTTATAGAAAAATGGAAATTCCCACTATCTTATCTATAATTATACATTTTCTTTGTATTTGTTGTCGTTACATCGAATACTTTATAACAAATTTCATTTAAGTTTTCTTATGTCTTTCATTTGCAATTTTAAAGGTTTTTTTTTTTTAAAGGTTTTTTTTTTTTTTACACAATATACAACCACTCATAAATTTTAATGTGTAACATACTGATGTTGTAGAATTCACTTTCTGTAAAATATAAAATAAAATTACGTTGCTTAATAATATATAGGGGTCATCCGCTTATTCGACAGTTTATAGATCAGAGCAGTGTCGAAAACCCGAAGTCACTGAAATGCGGAACTCAGCCTTTTTTCAGGTCGTGCATTTTGGCCGCCGAAAAATATAAATAACTCACTACGTAACAATTTGCAAATGAGAAAGCTGATAGCACCCTATATAAAATCTACAGTAAAAAGCACAAAGTTTACCTTCAAATATTTTGATTCTTGCATGCATGGTAGATGAATATTCTAATGATGCACGTGGTCGCAGAAGCGCATGGAAGATCAATTTAATATTTAAAAAAGAGTTAAATCCAATGTCTACATTGTTTTTAGAATAATTAATTTACCTTAGGATATAAATTGTTCTTTATATCTTTCATTAATATACAAAGTAAAGATATAATTAGATTTATAACATTAGAATGGAATCATTAAATTCACTTCCTAATAAAAATCATGAACCCTGAAAATGTATTATTTTTAATATAAATAAAATATAACATAAATATAATATAAATAAAATGGAGTCAATTAAATTAAATCAAAGCAACAAAAATAAAATATATAACTTGGACTTTTTTTACATTACGATTTAACGGCAAAATCTCTATCGTCTTTGAAAATCCCTTGTAAACCGGAATGAAGGAGATCATTCCAATTGTCCTTTAATCTTAAAACCTTTTTTATTTCTATTTTTATATATTTGACTTTTTACGATTTCAATGTTTTTTTATTTTTGTTCTGCAAGATTTGATGAGCTGTTTAGATCTAAAGACCCAATTAATGAAGGTCTACCAAGCAGGATCACAAAGTTTTCTTTTTTATTCTGCAATCCAAGTTTAATAAATAAAAGAAAACTGTAGTTGGCGCTCCCAATTCCGAATATGAACTTGGTAAGATCGAAAGGAAATTGCTCATAAATTGCTCATACATTATGTAACTAAATACAGTATAAGATAAAAGCACTCCGCATTAGATGAGGCAATTGTTTATTTATGTCCATGCTGTTTTTGATCATGATTTCCATCTTGTGACAAAATGACTATAATTTATTGAGAAATTTCTTCTACTATTCAAAGTTAAAATTGTCTAAACAGTTGTTTTTAGATGATTTAAGCGTTTCACATTTGCAACGCTGTTCAAAGTTCAGTCTCAAGCGGAGACTGGCACATGAATTTCTATTCTTTTATTTTTATTCTGTATTTCTTGTTTTTTAGTTTAGATTTGGTGGATCCATTCTTTTCCCTGCCTTTCCTTGTACTAACCTCCGTAATTGGACCTAAGGGTTTTATAGTGAATACTCTCCACTGATGATCGGCAACTGACGGTGAATCAGCTGTTTGGAGATGTTACTACTGCACTTTTAAAACACTAGGTCCACCTTTTAATAATTTCTTACTTTACCTTCTTTCTCTCTGATATTTTAAGAGCTGTTACATACATTAAACATAGGTAAGGCTTTAAAAAATATTTACGTTACAACTTATTTAGCAGAAACATAATAACTCCTAACAAAGGGTAGAGTTTTTTGCTCTTTGCTTTGATACCAAGCAAAAAATTTCCTTTTCATAGTAGCTAATTCTGCATTAGCTAATTGGATTTGTTTTGCTATATGATAGTTTCTTATTAATTAAAATATACTGAAAAAGTGGTGGAAAATTACTGAGTAAATAACGCCGATATCATCATGATAGATTAAATGACACCTACACAATTGAGGGGCCCAGTGGAAAAGGGACAAATCTAGAAGAATTTTGTTCATTTGCAGCCATCAAATATTGCCTTCTAATGTCTATTCGATTAACCTTCATCTACAATATACCATTTACTTTCACTGCCAGTTTTACAAGAAGACAATTATTCACAGGCAATTATTTTTTTCTAAAACTTCGTTTCCTGTAAAATTGTAATTTTACTACATCTACTCTTTTTCACTGAATCCCTCAATTTAGTACGAAACAACTAATTGGCACCATCAAAAATGATGCTCGGAACTCATTTTGACTGATTAAGAGTCAAATGATAAGCAACTGAGTGGATTATTTCTTTGAAAACTTTTGACTTTTTTGCATTCTTCTTCTTTCTTCGACAACGGTCAACTTTAGATCACGAGCTAGCCCTATCCGACAACGTCAGGGTGAGGCTAGGAAATTGAATAAGGGGGAGACGAGATTCACAGAAATAACCCTGAGATAGTAAGGCCCAGGGAGAAACGGACGACACACAGAAGAAGAAAGAAACAGCCATGCCTACGCCGGGATTCGAACTCAGGTTCCGACACATCGACCGCACGGTAGACCGTCTAGACCGTCTAGACGCTCGGCCAAGGCGGAACGGCTTTTTTCCATTCATTAGGATAATAAATAATTCAAATATAGGCTTCAAATTTTAGAGGTAACGTTAATTCTGTTTTGTTTTTTTTTTGAAATTTTAAATTCCATTACAACACAGGAAGGCCTTTTTCGCAACGGAAACGTGAATTTTAATTTCCAAACAAAAGTGAATAATCATGTTAATAAAGTAGATTTTTGTTACTGCAAGAAAAAACTATAACAACTTGGCGACAGAACAAATAAAAAATTATCACCAAATGCAATAGTTTACAGTAATAAAAAGACAGTAATAACACCGAATTACTAAAATAAAATAATAAAATAATATAACTATTGTATTATATGTTACTATCTATTCAATGATTACCATGTAGGGTGATTTTCAATATTGTTTCATAATTTCAGTTGTCACAACGTGTTCGTATGTTAAAGCACAACGTAAAGCTTTTTAAAAGTGAGATAGAAATAAAGGCACCCCAAAAATTTGCATCATGTTTTTATTTCTCATATAATAAGAAGGTTTTTATCTTTATTATCTTTTCTTTTACTGACATTTTAAAGAAAGGGACGCTCTCTTATAGGAAATCATTATTTTTAAAATACTCAACGATTTTCAAATACTTCTCTTAGCACCAATATTGATTTCCATTATTAAGGTCGTGTAAATGTTTTGGGCCGGCCCTTTGCAGAAAAACCAAAGCAAATACTTCGAAAGATCAACGCCTTTTATTGGCTTCTTCAGTTTTAACTTTGAGAAGGATTTTACCTACAGCTTTAAAAATAAAACTAATTATCGTCACCACAAAATACAACGGAAATGCCAAGAATCCTGTATTTTTAATTATGAAATTTTCAATTTGCTTTAATTAAATATTTGCTTATTTTAAATATTTGAGTTACATTTTTATGCTTCAAATAAAGGAAAATTCTTGGAAAATTCTAATGCTTTCCAAGAGCTAATTATGCATTAGAAATGTTAATTTGCTTTTTTATCTCATTTTAGATGTACATCCCTACTGGATTCGAACGATATACAGCAACATACGAAGTAGGGGAACAGAGAATCAATTTCACTGTTTGGGATACTTCTGGTAAGTGAACTTAAATTTCCTCTTCATTATTAATCAAGTTCATGCAATTGCACTGAGAGAGAAGATCACAACTTAAGAGAAATTGAGCTACAAATATTCTACCGTAAATGGCAGTTTTTCTATTTGTTATGTACTGTTATGAATCTGAAATGTAAAGATATAGTAGATATATTGTTGTAATGAAACCTGCACACCTCATTAATCAGGTGTGGAGGCTTTATTTTTAAACACATATTGCGTTTTCACATTTATTAATCTATTAAGGATCCATTCATGAATTTTTCTCGTGAATATTGAGAAAATGATGTAAAATTTGCAAACTTTAGGTTTCTTGACTTCACAGAAAAGCTTGAAGTTTTCGCTTAAATTCTGTATTTTAGTGTTCGTATTTATAGTTAATCTTTTCCATTTTGAAGCTTGTTATATACGTAGAAGTACTGTTGTGTTTAACTGCTTGATGCTTAATTATTTAACAATCTTATTTAATCTTCAATTAACTGTTTTTAAAATACTTTACAGTATTCGCAAAAATCTTAGAGTTAGAATGGCAAAATTCATGTTATTAAATTCCTTATTTCCTTTAAGAATTTCTTTTACCAAAGATCTCAGACTTAAGAAGTTGCTATTAAGACTTTCCTATTTCTTTAGCCGGATGTTGTTCAATTCGATTTCCTCTAAATGGAAGCAACTTGTTCCAAAGATTAACGAAGATGGAGCCGGAAAAGTACTTTAAGTTAATGCTTAAGTTGATGCAAATTAATAATGCACAGAATTGTAATAGAAATGAAGACATTTTGTTCCACATATTCCGAATAAGTTCTGAAAAATATTACCAAAGTTTGTTATCTTGTATTTTGCCTCTACCTGTTTTATTCTTGTTTTGAGCACTTCTTTCAAATCTATCCTTCGGAAAGGCATTTGGGAAATCTGAGAATGTATCGTAAAGTTAAGCTTATTTAGTAAATCGAATGTCAAAAAAGAATGTTTTTAAGAGATGTTAGAAAAAGAAATAAAAAAATAATTGTACTTTCAATTTAATGTGATTTCGTTAAATTTTTTTACTTTTTTCCTTCCTTTTCTTTTCCTAAAGTAGTGCTAAGACGAATAGCCTGCATTTGTTTTCAATACCTACTGCAACAATATAAGCTTTGTATTTTCTGGAAAAATATGATTAAACTTAATTGTCGAATGATTTGCTTTATGTTATTGCCTTTAATCACATCAATAGTGTAATAAGTAATTATTTGCTAAAAGAGGATTAAAATTCGTTCTTTAAAACACTTTTAAATAGCTTAGCCATTGCTTAGATTCCAAAGCTTTTTTTTCGGTAATTTTGTCGTCTTTTCGCCCTATTTTTTCGAAAAGAAAAGAATATAGAAGTTAGGTCGACTACATTCCTTAATTATGCATAATAAGTTTCAAGAAGATAAATCCAGAGGATAAAAGGTTATTAGGAGGGTGCGCACTAACACATTACATTGAGAGGAAGTGATTAGCCTTACTTTCTTAGAAAAGAAAGGTAAAAGAAGAACTTCCGATAGTTATAATGTTCATCTCTCGAATAGCACAGTACTGTAATGCAGTCCACATCTCTTCGAATTCTAGGTAATTGTTGGATATAACGATGGAAAAAACACAGATATTAAGATTTTAATTTTTGGAGGGAATTCTTGTTCACTGGTATCGTTTTGCTGCAGAAAAGTTTTGTTAGATTTCTTTTCTAAATTTCAATATGGGATTAATAATGAATCTTGTTCATTATCTGAACAGTATTTGAGATTAATTAAAACTTCTTATGAAACATCTAAAAGATATTCTTCTTCTATAAAGAGACATAAAACCACATACTTCTTCATCCAATATATCTGTTTTTTAATCATAAATCTTCTTCAGGGAAACTTACATAAAAACAAGAACAGAAGCCATCCTATTATATGAGATTATTATCTTCTTTGAGTAGAAAAATTATTTAAAAAACCTAAAAGAGATTCACTCAAGAGTCAGTTGAAGATACCTGGTAAACACCATTGTTGGTTATACATTTGAGTACAATTTATGCAGTTTATTGAGTATAGTTTATTACAGAACAGCTATCACAAAATCCATCAAATTTTGAGAAACATTTTCATATCAGTGGAGTTGACAAATCAAGATAAGTAATATATCATTAGAAAGGCCGTTAACTATATTTTTAAAAGCTGCTTCAATTATCAAAAACCTGTAACCCAAAGTAGAGATATGTTCATCCATTACTCTCCCAATCACATTTTTTTTGGCATTCTAAATTTATTTACTAAAAAATATTTGAAAAATATCGTATTTCATGTCCTAAAACTAAAATTTCAGTTTCTCGTGTATCTAACCTTTAAGCCTGAAATTTTTAATCAGCGAGATTGTCACATTCGAATTTCATTTCTGTAATTTGACAAAATTTCTAATTTTCATTAAAATTGACTAGTATGGCGTCGTGATATTTGCAGTGTCAATCTCGAAGTTCCAATACGACTATTGGATCAGAATCTTGTAATAGGATTATTCCTTTCGTATGGCAACAACATTTCTATCTTTAATCTATCGGTAAACACTTTATTATTGTAACTCCAATTGAAATTTACGCTCGATTACCACTTCCAACCTTTACGATTCGATTCGTGTTACAGTCCATTGCCGATCCCTAATACATCTGATCGGAATGATGGAATTCGTTTATTCTTTCAGGAAGTAATCACTGCAATTGAAAAGATTACAAAGCTTTCATTTGCATTAAATCTTTCAAACTCGACTGAATGTAATATGTTCGTATTCGAATAGTTTATTCAGTAGCATTTTTTTCCATTGAACCTGAACCTGAATGTCAGGAAGAAATTCGCTGACTAATTTATAACTCATTCTAAATCAAAGAAATAACATTATTGCTCTTCTGGCTTAGATTTCACTATTTTATTTTCAAGACTTATAAAAAAATGAATAATAAAACTACTGCATAAGTCATAATAAATAACTGCATAATAAAAGTCTACTGCATAAATTTCTGTCGTAAGATTATTTTATGAGAAATTTTTCTGTAATAAAACTTATGTCAAGTCAGAGACTGGAATAGATTCAGGATTTGAGATGCAATGTAAACGTTAATGTAAGTGAATATGAATTTTCAATATTTATTGAAGGTAGATATAATTGTTATATGAGATTAGTTCTTACATACGGAATAGTACTGACATGTGGAAGCACCGACCATCACTCATCGTAGTTCAGAAAGTGGTACAAAGTAGATGACAGCAAATCTCTTGAACAGAATATCCCAATTACATTCTTAGCAATGGCGAAGTAACACGTAAAATAAAAGTCTAATAGATTTCGATTGATTTAGATGAAATCAACTATTATCTTTCTAAGATCGTAATTTAAGAAGCATGTCTTTAGTATCGTCTTTTTTTTCATGTAACTTCATATTTAAACATCCCCTCTAAAGGGAGTGAACTTAATATGCCAATAAGCGAAATTATTAAAAAGTTTCAAAAAATATATTAAATTAAAAAAAATATATTAAACAAACTTTTCTAGTATTAAAGAAGATACATTCCTCCTACACGCTTTGCTGCCTTCACTTAAGTTACCTCCTATAAAAAGAATCCTTGGATGACTTCCAAATTGTGCCACAATTAGAACATATACAGTGAAAATTTGATTTCATTAACTTGAAAAAAAAATAATAGAAAAGTCATTAGTAAAAGATATGCGAAACTTGAAATATACTAAAAATACAGAAAATCTTCAAATATTGCTTTCAATTTTCCTAATATTCATCATTAAAAAATTAATTTATATAATTTCTTTATAAAATGAATAGTAAAGCATATTTACAACTCTTTTTATAAATAAGAAGAGAGGAGAATCTTGTTGCTATATTTCTAAATTTTTCCTTGCTATTATTATTATAATCATTATTTAAGATCAGTTTAGATTAATTATTAGTAATCAGTATTTGAGATAAATTATTTATTTATTCCATAATTTCTTTATTGACTACTGATTATAATGGTATGCAGAACTCGGCTTGTGAATGGCCTAGAAGATTCTAAACTTTGCACTTAGGACGTTTTTTTAATTCCAATGATTGAAAGACAGTGCAAGCACAAAGGTTGAAAGAAACATATGTAAATTTAAAATTTATGTGTTTAAAAGAATAAAACTAAAATATCTTTAAAAATATTGATGTCGAATTGTTGGGTAACTGTACTTTTTCTTCAAACACATGTTTTTATTTTAAATTTCATTAACTACGTTATTAAATCTACATTATCTAATTTTACTAATTAAAAGAAGCATTTCTATTAAAAAAGATTAAGGAAAGTCACGATTATATTTATAATTATGCATTCGTAAACTTTCTTAATCTTTCCTAATAATCCTAATCAAAATCTTATGGAAAAATCTCCTTCCTAAGAGAATCAGGATAAATGAAATCTCCAACTCTACTTAACGATATCAACTTTTGTGTATTACCTTTCTTAAATGATAGTGATTGGTTAAAAGCCATACTCCACTATTCCTTATCTCCGAATCATTGTTTAAACTTAAATCTCCTTGCTTCGCATTTCCTGAGTTGAGCTCCAAAATGTCTTGGAATGTTGACGTAGCAGTCAAGAAGTTTTCAACTTAACATATGCAATAGCTAAAATGTATTTGAAGTTTTGATGCAATTTCGAAAAATGTCAAATATTCAATCCCTCAAATCTTAATTCTACTTCTCCATTGTAAAGATGTTACTTTTCAGTACGACATAAGCATCGTACAGAGAAGCCCACTACATTGTTTTACTTTCGTAATTGAAGGGAAGGGTTAAGTGATTACTAGACAAAACAAGATTTTTCACTAAAAGTAGCTGGTATTATAATTTTAACAAAAATTAAAACTATAATCTAAAGGATCTAAATGTTTCACTAACTTCATGTTCAAATCAATCAATCAATCACGGCCTTTCACTCGATTCCGAGCCTTGGCGACCTGATGGATGAACGATCTATAGGAAGAACGATTACGTGCGAGTTCACAAAGATCGGCCAGGGTCATTTCTGTCGTAGTTGTAATAGTGTCAAGCCATCTGGTAACTTCATGTTACGATAGTAAAATTCGATTGTTACTGTAAGTATAACAATAAAATAAAGGAAGAATCACGATCATTTAGAGTTCCGTTAAGAAATTTGGTGTTGTAATAAACAAAATTTTATTTTCCAGAACAATTACGGCTGAGATTTACGTGGACAACGGTTTAATAAAAACAAATTATTTTCAGTATTCTTCAAAGAAATATTTTAGGGTTAATTGTTAAGAAAATTAAAGATTAAAAGTTAATGAATCGTGACTTCAGCAAACAAAGCACCACCCACTGATAGTTATTTCAGTTTTCTTTTCGCTTTTCAATGGAGTTGCATCGGATTTTTATTCATCAACATATTTTCCGTACATCCTGTTTTCTCGTTTTCGATCGTATTTTAGAAACCCCGTGCATTTTCAGAAATAAGTTAAATAATCCTTAAACTTATTGCAACTGCGAGTGCAGTTAATGAAATGAAATGAAAACATTATCTTTTCTGTGAGTTGTAAATTGACTTCCTCGATGACATGGGAATCATCGATTAAGATCTAAGCAGCTTAAAGTTAGCGAAACAAATCAGTCGGTATTTACTCCATGTGCAGTTTTCTTCTAACTGCAAAGCCAAATCTACTTTCAGAAGCAGTAATTATTTTTGATTACGAATAGAAATTTTTTATTAGAGGAGAAGGTCTAATAATAGAAATATGGGCTATCACTTTTATTTTATGAATTTAAAAAAAAAGTTAAAGATAATTAAATTGTACCAGTTTACTTAATATCCAAAATGAGTCGACTTTATAATAAAAGGTTGAAATAAACAAAAAAAAAATTGCTTCAATTTGTTATTTTAAAAAGTTACAGAAATCTGGTTTGTGGTCCAAATTTAGGCTACCAAAAAAATTCAGTGTAATATTCGAATTTCTTTTTAGAAAATCTGAAAAAAAAATGCTGACACAATTAAATTAAATGTTAATTTCTATTTCCAAGTCACAAACATGAACGTCCTTTTCATCATCTGCACAATCACTGGGCTCACATAAAACACTGAATACATTTGACCTAATGTGCTTTCCCCTTGTGGAATTTCTAGGCCGTTATCATCTTCAGGTGGATTGAGTTTTAAACTTTCTTATCCTTTCGAATAATGTTTTGTAAGTATTTCTGGACATTCTGAAAAGAAGAAATCACAGATCAATTGTTTTTTATTTACTTTTTTTTGCTCCAAATAAATAATAAGATCTAAATATGCACTAGCCCATATATAGACCTTCTTAGGTAGCCTGTATTTAGATCATTTGATAAGAAACATTAAGATCTGTCCCCGCCATTACCACGTGGTAATTCTACGCAATAAATAAACTATGCTAGAACAAGTTTATAATGCCAGAAATGTCATGCATTTTACAAATCAGCTTTTGATTCAATAGAATTTGATTAAGAAAATAACAAAATTGTTCAAAGTCTTGAATTAGGTTGATTGACACTTTATCACCACCCTGCC
This sequence comes from Thereuonema tuberculata, assembly GCA_023159025.1. Taxonomy (NCBI): domain Eukaryota; kingdom Metazoa; phylum Arthropoda; class Chilopoda; order Scutigeromorpha; family Scutigeridae; genus Thereuonema; species Thereuonema tuberculata. The sequence goes on along the minus strand of JAFIDM010002131.1, from coordinate 27,657,310 downwards.
TCTGAATAACTTGACTTTAGGTGACCAACTGTTTCACTCCTTTCTCTTTGTTACTTATACACATTTTCACCTTATTTCCACTGCGGGACAGTACCTCCCATATACGAATACTTCTACTATTACTTACTTCATTTTTAGACACTAGCCTATATTTGGACCTTCTCCTCTATTTCAAAAATCATTATTATTAGAATGAAACGATTCCAAACTAAAACGTCTTCTAATTTTAATGATCTACAAACAAGTCTTTAAGTTCTATAATCCCTTTAATTTGGACTCACAATTGTACCAAGAGTGGAGTAATCTATTAGTAATTACTAATACTAACCACCAACTATTAGTAATTTAAGTAGTTTATTTGCTATGAATAAACAAATTTCTCGCAGATTTGTTTTTTTTTCTTAAAACGTTTAACATGTGTTGACGATAAAAGTCAATCAAAGATTAAACATTAAAAACACACTAAATTTAAAACAGAAATGAAGAAAGTCATTTGACTAATTTCGACCTGAACTTTTCCGAGGGTCTTCAGAATTACGTCGAAACATCACCCTCGGAAGAGTTCAGGTCGAAATTAGTCATGTGGCTTTTTTCATTTCTCTTTTAAATTTAGTGTGTTTTAATGTTTAATCTTTGATTGACTTTTATTTATAAGACGTGTCATTATTTGAATATCATTTTTTTTTTGCATGAAAGCAAGTTCCAATTCCTAAAAATTCAGAAACATATCTAAAATATATTCTTCTGAGGCTGAAGAAACGTAGCTAGGGAGTAGGCCAAAATACTAACAAATAAACATTCAGAGGGGGTTAAACAATGATTTTTGTTGACTAATTTGGTGAATTACAATTAGATTCAGAAATTAACTTCTCTACTCAACGCATATACTGTATATTCATTTGAGGTGTGTATAAAAATAAACAACTTTCAAAATCATCCTCATATCGCTACATTGTTACCTTTTGATATCGTTTTTGTAGTAGAAAAATGTAAGCAGCGAGAAGTGAAATAACAACAACTGAATTTAGCTTGAGTTTGATGATTAAAATGAGACGATTCAAAAATAGTTTTTTAACTCAACATAATGATATGCTGTCTTAAACTGAGACGTATGCTACAGGTAAAGAATCTTTCTAAGCTTGGTTGCTAAGCAACGACGAATTAGCCTCTTGTATTAAGTCAGTCTTGGAAATTAATTTAATTCTATGTCTTTTTAAAGCTTCACTATCGTGATGGAAATCTATGTCAATCACCAACATAATTAAACGAAGCCTTTAAGTATTCGCGTTGTCAAATTAGGTTTCAAGTAGACCTCGTAAAGTTCTAAATTTTTGAACAACTTGACTGAATTAATTACGTGATTTCTTGAAATTGCTTAGAGATTGATCTAAGAAAAGGTTTTACTTTTAAGTCAAACGCAATTTTAATTCAACCTTGAAGGTTTTAGAATTCATTATTTTCTATTTTGGAAATTGAACGGAGACTAATTTTCCTTTCAAAAAGTAGTTCTTTCATCAAGTTTCATTGCAGTTCTTAGGCTATTTTTTTGTCTTTTGGGTCGATAACATTATAATATAAAACTATATATTGTAATTTTAATTATTGTTCTGCTTTGATTAACAGGCTCCTATACAATAGGAAAATGCGGTCAGTCTGAAAATACATATTTACATAACCGTAGTACAGCAGTAGTGTACTGTATATAGTTTTCCATTACAGTGCATTTAGTATGACGTGAACGCACACAAGAGCGCGCAGATGCAAAGAAAATAGTCTGGAAAATTGTGTTGAAGATGAAACAAGTCTTATCTTAGTAACACATTGCAATATCCTGCACTATATTTTCGTATTAAAGAGAAGCTAAAAATAATAATGTATAGTAGAAAGTAACACAGTAGGTGTGTTGTACTAACAAGCAGCGGATAGAAAGCTATACGGGGCTTTCGTCGTGAATGCGAATAACGTATAACATATTATATAACGTATAAGAATTCCACGACATAATATTTTATAGTAGGGGATATTATCCTGATTTTTGAAAACCATTACAGTTGCATTATTTTCTCTAATTTTAAATGAACACTTAATGGTATGGAGACCAGCAGTAAAAAAATTTAAAAAAATGATGGTTCTTTTCTAACTATCAGTTGTGTTCACTCCAACTTGTTATGTGTGTTCATGCATTAATAAAAGTGTCCCCAGAAATAATTAAGAGTTATGGAAATATTTACTGATATAAAGCGAAGAAAAGTGATCAGAAGTCTGTGTAATGAGAGAAGTTTTAGAGTAAAAGAATTTTTTTTTTAACTATTAACTAAAAAAATAAGTCAATTTGCAGTTTTGTAGTAAACACAAAACCAAATAATGCCATATAGTTTGCTGTCCATCAAATGCTTGCAATGTTAAAGCAACATTATTATTAGGTGGCGCGTAAAATTCACTTCTTCAAGCCAAAATTCAAGGGTCAAGTACAATTTTCATTAAATTCGCCTTCTCGGTACAGTATTGGCACGTAAATGGGTTTTCTTATAAACTGTTGCCAGTCAAAAACATTTCCAGGGATCTGGAACTAAAAACCGGAGATGGCGACATTATATCGAGGATATCTGGCGATTCAGTATAGATAGACCATATCTATCTATACTGAAGATATTTTTGTCCAATTATCTTCTTCCTGTCAGATCAGCTTCCACCTAAAACCCAAAAGATCGTGATCGAAAGTTGGATTTTTCACCAGACCTTTAGGCCAATGGGAGTTGGACTAGGTATTTCTCATGGGTCTACTGGAGGGTATTACACTGGTACATACACACATATACACAAACACACAGCAATCCTAAATTGATCTTTAAAAACAGATAAAAATATATTTTGAAATTGAAGATCTTACTAACATACCATCAAAATTAAACTGGACTAGAACAGGCCATGCAGGTCCTACTGTACGCTAGAGTTGCGGAAGAAGTCTCGGCTTTCAGAGATTCTCGACCAACGGGTCTAGTTGAGATCGAATATTAAGCCCGACGCTAATGCCATCAAAGTAGCCTTGGAATAAAATTCCAATCGAAATTTTAGAATGTTTAAATGTTTAGTAAGTTAATGGCATAAAAAATCTTATATTATCAAGAGAAAGAAAAAAAGGTACAAAAATATTACTAATGAACTTTTAAATATCGAAATAGCATTATTCCTTAAGTAATGTGTATTCAATAAATTAGTGCAATATAAATTCTCTGACATGGCTTTGAAACGAAAGACAATATTAAATAATATTGCTAATAACAACAACTTTATTTTTTTTTTTTTTGTCATTCCACACTGAACAACACCTACTAAATATCTAGTATCTATACCATCATAGTAACTATACGAAATTTAGAGACAAAATTTCTGTTTCTGTTCGCTTAAAAATATGCAACTAGGGCAGTTCCTCTTCAAGGAAAGTAGTGGAAATTTCTATATTTATCACGTTTCTCTTTGAATTACGTGTAAACATTATGGAAATTAAATGTTTTCTCATGATGCAGTTGGGAATCCCTTGAAGCGAGAATGGAAGTGAAGAACATGAATGTAAATAAGGCTTACCAGAAACTGTGTCAAAAGGTAAACATATTTACTTTTAATAAGAACTAAAGACCTGGAGTTGATGAAAAAACTTGAGATGCTTGCTTTAAGAAAGGCAACTTAGTTTCATATGAATTTTAAGATTTCAAGAAGCTGTGCAACTAAATTTAAAATTTGTTTCAGTGTTTTTAAACATTCTCGAAGACATTCAAAGAGAAAATTTTGCTAAATTTCAATACAGTATCTAGAAGCTTTTGTTAACTTATTAATTGTTTGTGGTACTACACGGCATTGGAACCCAAAGATATGATAAGAATTTTAGCCTAGTTCAGGAAAAATATTAAACACCCTAAAATTCTTTTTGCTCCAGTGGTTCTATATGAAACTTCTAGAGTCGTCGTTGAAGTTAAAGAAGTAATAATACTTTTAATTTTTTTGTTTTTTTGTGTGTATGTGTGAATTTGTTAAAATACCAGATAGAGTGTAAGTGGCAACTTATTAATTTCACCTTGGTAGGATCGCAAAAGTTGAGTAAATAGAAAAACAGAATAAAAACAGAGGTTCAGAACAAAAAGTAAACGAAAAATGAGATGAAAGAAATAATAAACAGATCAAATTGAGAAAAAAAGAAATAAATGAAAATCTTTACATAGAAAAACAAGTTTTTTAGAGTCAGATATCGTGGATTAGTGATTGATGCCAATGCAAATGCAGATATATTTTGGTTCTTAGTTCTATCCCTATTATTCCGATATGTAAAAAATGTAGGGAAACATTTCATATAATAACTATAATTTACCTGTTAGTTTAGGCTTTCGAGGACTTATTGCTCTTGATCACGAACGGCTGGAACTGGCATTTCGGTTTAGAATTGTAACTTTACAATCCAATAATTTTTGTTGTTGAAGCATATTAAAATTCATTTAATCTTTACATCAAAAGTATAGTTAGCTATCATGGGAATAAAAAATTAGAACGCTCTGAAATTTATATTAGGAAAACAGATCCTACAAAAGAAATATACTATAAACATAAACACTGCTATAAAGTATATTATTCTATTTTTAAAATTATTGATTCTGTGAGGATGTTTTTTTTTCTCTTTCTAAATATTTTAAGTTTTAGAATTTACAACAACTATTAATTCATTAAGTGCATAGGAAATCCTTATGTCAATTTCATTTTCCTGAAGTTATTCTTTATAAGATTTTCTTTTTGTAAATAATATTTAACATGATTTTATAAATAATATGTAACGTTTACATGGATTCTAAGGTTCTCATCCCTAGAGAATTATTACAGAAACAAAACAATGAATTCTTGCTGATATCTAACAATGAAAATCAATTCTTTCAGATATTTTCGCGGCATTGATATTGATAAAATGAATTGGATCTAGCCTACTTAAATAAGTAACACAGATTGAGTTATTTCTTTTGTTTTAAAAATAGAAAATTTACACTGTCTGTATTCAGCAGAAAATTTAAAAATTAATTGTTTTCATTATTTAAAAAAAAAAAAAACCGACAACATTTTAAGAAAGTGAGATTCAAATTCCTTCAGGTATTTCTTGTTTTTCCTTTTTGATCTTTTCAAAACTATTACTGTTTCTTTTCATGCCATTTAAATGGTTAACATAACTTTAATCGCAATTAAATGTCTCATTTACTTTGAGTATCCCATGTGGTTCCGTTTGATATGTACTCATCAATTTTCTTCTTCATTTATCGGCAAATCCTTAAGCCTTTGAAAGAGTGTTCTTGGAGTTCCTCGTATATGTTCTTCCTCTTAATTTATTGGAAACTGCTGAGATACGCGTGGAAATCCTTGAGGCACAATTACTTAGGTTTCGTGGTATCTGAATTGAATCGTAATTTATGGCGAAGGATTATTATCCCTCTTTCTGCTGCTCTTCTAGTTTGCACGTACGGCTCCCTTTCTGTCGCTGGAAACTAAGCATGGCGGTGGTTCTTGCGGTTATCACCCAAAAGTTGCTTTTGATAGAAAATAAAACTTGCCACCGTGTGTTGCTTACGGATTAGTTTATGCTTTCCGTTCCTTTCTGGTTGCCTTTTGGTTTAATAATAAATGGTGGTTCGTGGCGTTATGTCTGTCTCATTTGGTAGCAAGATAGAGGCAGCCATTTTCAGAAAGCTTTACTTGTTTGGATTGAAACTTTATTATATAATTGTAACATGTTCCTAGACAAGGAACATAAAACTATAACAACGGTTTTATTTTTGTTTTTGTTTTTTTAAGAAATTGAAAATGTGAAAATATCCAAGGTTGAAGATTATCTGAAGCAGACAATTATATCTTCATAGATAATATACAGCGAAAGGAAAGAACCTTACAGTATTATATAATTTATAGATAATATATATTAAACAAAACAATCACTATATTACTTACACAACAGTATGTAATATTCATCAGATGTGTAATGTAAAATGCATTAATACACAGCGTAATACACATCAAAATAGTAACTAAACATTTGAAAATGCATTCATTTGTGGAATATTGATAATAGAATGTTGATAATTGCGGTTTTCACAGCAATGCTCGAAATGACGCGGGATTCTGTGTTAAAACAACGAAACTTTATTGCCTGATTATTTATATTTCCGACTACTAGATTGTGCTGTCGGGCCAGAGAGCAGCTGCTTGCCGATATGTAAATAGCACCTCTGTTTGACAACGCGTAATGTGAAGGTGACAGCAGTGTTTGTTTTCTTGTCGTGGTTACTGTACTATACGCATCGGAATGGTTCATTGCATGACAAAGCCCTCTTAGCGAAACTTTATTATTAGAACGCAGAATGTGCTGCATTGGGTGCATATCGTTCCATGCGAGGTGCGCGAAGTGACAAAGGACCCATGACTTGTGCAGCACTGAGAGAATTGATAACCAAATTTGAAGACATAGGTTCTTTGGAAGCACGTTCACGAAACGGAAGACCCCGAACATCACGTTCCATTGTGCAGAATGTCGAACATACAGTGGATGAACTATCGACAGTTTCCCAACATGGATAATGCAGTGCGCGCGACGTTTCACGAAGAACTGGCGTATCGTAAGGCACTGCATGGATATCACTGCGAATCATCCTGAAGAGATATTCCTTCAAAATTCAACACTTGCAGGAATTGCAATCTGTCGATTCCACGAAGCGTCAAGTATTTGCCCATTGGGTTTTCCAACAGATGGACGACAATGAAAATTGGCAGTTGAAGGTTCTGCGGAAGGATGAAGCGCATTTCACACTTAATGGCAGTGCCAACATGAAAACTGTCGCATTTGGGTTACAGAAAACCCACATGCATTTGTGGAAACCCTCCTGCATCAGCCAAACATAAAGTCTGGTGTGGTTTCACCGCTGAATTCATTATTCGAATCTTTTTCTTTGAGAAAGTAAGGGGGTGTAATCTTCATACGATTACTGTTATGGGTGAGCGATATGCACCACTGTTACGGAGCAGCATTATTCCACACTTGCAAGAGCGGCGAGCACTTCATACAGTCACATTCATGCAAGATGGAGCACCACCGCACATTGCTATTCCTACTGAGTCTTATTGTGTCCTCGGTCGGTCCTTTTTTCATTAGTGGCCACCAAGATCTCCCGACCTCACACCTTGCAACTTGTGAGGTTACTAAAAGTCAAAGATGTACTTCGATCGGCCAACGTCACTGTGCACATTAAAGGATGCCACCCAGCATCATATGTATCCAATAACAACAGATATGCTTTTGAATGCGATGAACAATGTCCTGCCTCTTCTGACGGCTTTGCTCCTGACTAAGGGTCGCCACTAAGTTTGTATCCGTGTGAACTGTCGTGCCCACCAGACGAATGATGCAACAAACTTTGGCGCCATCTGGTGGTAGGAAATATAACTAATCAGGAAATAAAGTTATGTTGTTTTGACACAAAATCTTGCGTCATTCCGAGAGTTTCTGTGAAAACCGCATCTTTAAACTATCAATATTCCACAAGTTATTGCAAATTCAAATTTTTATTTACTTTTTGATCACCCGGGTCTTGATCCGAGAAGTAGAATTCTCATTGTATTATAAATCTTCCTAGATAATACTATTGGGAAGGCAAAGACCCGAAAATAGGCCAGAGCACAAATAGAAGAAAAAAATAATATTAAACTAGATTCTCATTGCATTAAGTAAAAATCATAGTATGTATATAATGTACATTTATATAGAATGGACATATAATGTATTTATCTGCAGATACTGATGAAAAAGATATAACAAAATATTAAAAAATCATTTTCTAATTGCAGTGAGTTATTTGTTCAAATCTAAAACTTTAAGAATTGTCAGAAAATGTTTTTATTAACTAGTGATTAAAAAGATATAGCAAAAACTGCAGGTCAATTTAGAAAAAAAGATATTCTGGAAAGAAACTGATTCCAAAAAAATTAGTGTATACATATATATATATATATATATATATATATATATATATATATATATATA
>JAFIDM010002131.1:27635646-27649148 GCA_023159025.1 Thereuonema tuberculata | reverse complement strand
ACGCCGAAGAAGCAAAGGCTGGAGGTTGTGTGGCTGTAACCCGACGGGAACATAGTCTCGCGCAGCGCACCACAAGACCAAATGATGAGCTGCCTCAGTGTCATCACCAGTTACATGATTTACTGTTCCCAAAATAGCGACGACATCTAAACGACCCCAAAGAAAGAATCTTACACCCACTGCGATCATTTCTATGTAATTTCTTCATTGTGGATTATTCTGAAGTCACAAAACTTTAAGAAAACCAGCTTCATTACAATTATACCTCTGGCTTTAAGAAATTATACTAAATAGACTTTTATTATAGTTATTTTTATGAGTGTCTGAACTTAGTAAGTATATTTTTATTTTTGTATTAGTCTGGTGAAATTTAAAGACATTTCCACCTTTTTTTTTTAAAAAAAAACACCTTATTTTTTGGCAGAATTGTGCAAATGTAATTAATTAGCTGCTTAAAGAGGGATGCAATGAGAGTTTGCTTGGAGTTTCCTTTACAAATTAAATCTAGGGATAATGTAAATAATCTAAGATTAGAGAAAGAAGAAAGTAAGAACCAGACAGTCTGTACAGTTCTTGCAATTTGGTCTAATTGAGTTCCATTTTCATTTGTCTAAAACAGTAGTTCTTGAGTGCTCGTGTTTCCTGGGAAAATAGGAAATACCAGATTCTTCTTTTTTTACCTCCCTTTTGAAAAAGAAAAACATTATTTTTTTTTTTTAATTTATTATATTCATATTATATTATATTAAATTACAGTACTTTACATAGTACATGAGACTCTGTGGTTCATGTACAATAATTAAGTATATTACTATCTAATGTATTAATATACATAATTTCTATATAATTAATAATATTGTAGGCCTATCTTTTTTAGGAAATTACAGTGTCAATGGCAGTAAAAAAAAATATGTAGTTATACATTATTCTTTGAGAATTATGTGTTACATTTAAACAATGAGGGATCTTTTGATTAGAGGTGCAAAATTTTATTTCTATAAACAAAGGGACGCGGCTGGAATAAATCATTTCTCATTTTCATTGACCTTTCCAGTCAGTTGCAGACTGATTGAAGATGTAAGATTGAATAAACTGGTAAACAGGAGATACAAAATTCATTGTAATAATTCAGTGAATTTTAATCTGCTTTTTGAATTACGATATTGATGTTGAAACTAAGAAACTCCAATCATTATTCGTGAATTTTTTATTGTCAGTTTTGCAAAGCTCATAAACATAGACGAAAAATTCATAAAAATTTAATAGTCCCTGGGAATGTAGGATTACAAAAAAAAACCTGAAGTATTGATCTTAAGTCTTTTCCATTTTCCTTTAATCTTATATAAAACTCCAATCTTAAAGAATAAAATATTTAATGTTTTAATGTTAAAATATTTAATTGAGAGGTAGTAAAGGCTCATGAAAATTAAAATTTAGATTTTGTAAAACCCATGAAAGAAATCAAGTTTATGTCTTTTTGCTTCATATTAATCAAAGATTTTTGCTTCATATTAATCAAAGATTTTTGCTTGTCATATAATACGGAAAAAAAGTTATACTAACCCTATATAATGGAATATTTAAAAAAAAACAATACTTGTTTAGTTGTTGGTTCTTGATGTGTTTAATGCATGTATGAGACAGAATCCAAGCCGTTGAGTCATGGAGAAATTCAATTCGAGATCGGTTGTAAAAGGTTCATAAAATCATGTAGAAAGGTTTTTGAATTTTGAAAATTTTGTATGTCACATCGTTGATTCAGAGTATTATCAAGATGGGAAGAACTAAATTATAAAAATTATCACAACTCGTCATGATTGCAATCATGATAAGTTCAGTTGAGTACTTGTTGAATACTTGAATTTAAATACAGATATTAAGCTTATATGTATTAATAAGTAAACAGCTTGCATGGCTGACAGCAATGAAGAAATAAGTTAACGTTACATTTTTTCAATGGCAAAATGTGATCTTATAACAGTGGGATTAGGAAATCATTTTTAATTTATTAACAAAGTGAAAGCAGTATAATAATGAGATTCTGTAAATAATGGACAGAAATCACATTCACAGCTTTTTAGGGGTGTTCAAATTACCAACAAACAGATAAAGATGTACGAAGTCGTACTGACATAGTACAAACTGAGGAACCAAAGTGAAGTATTTAATTAAATTCAGAAAAAAAGTATAATTAGTTAATATACTCAGCATGATTTTTTTTCTAAAAGGTTTTTTGTCTATTTATTATTTTGAATCTATTCTTTCTAGAATTTTCTGCTATTGAAGGGAACTTATGATTTTTCTGGGTGACATTATAAAACAGCACTTGCCAACTATATAATCTCCGCCATTGCTCGTATAATATATACAAATATCAAATCTGTAAGAACTCGATACAAAAACTATATACAAAGAAATTAAGTATTTTCATAGCTATACATTGATTATTAGAGAGTCTATTGTAAAGATTAGGGTAGCACAGTTACACTACTTTATACAAAGTCACCTTAATGATTGAGGCATTTGTCACAACGTTTGATCGAACTCTGCGTCATAGAAGTCAAGGCCCTGCCAAAAGCAAGTCTAGTCTTAATAAGGCTAAACAGAATTCACAAGAGTTTATTTAATCATTGATTAAATGTTGTTCTAAGTTCGATTTGCTTCTATGTCGTACAATTTTTTCAATTAAAACTGGAGTATAGTTAATTGTGACATTTTATTTCGAACTTGTTCTTGATAAGTAAATCTTCGATAAAAACTTAAGTTGATGTGATGTCAGGAAGAAAGTTTCAAATATTTTCTATTGAGAAGACATGGAATCTCACAATCACTGAAAGAATTTTATGTTTCTAGGTTCAGACGCTGAGAAAAATATTTTACATTTTCAGTTTCAAATTTCAGATACCACTTATCAGAAGTGATAGAAAATATTTCAGGCAAATTTGAACAATGCAGACAATTAAACCCAAACAAACCTTGAATTTAATTTAAGTTCGTTGCTTTTCCACCTCACTTATCTTTACGGTTGTCGTGGAATGCTAAGATCTATTTTTAATTGTCGGTCAGAAATCAAAGAAAAATTTTAATTTTCAATGAATTAAGATACGAAATGTTAACAAATACTTATCTCCTGGATTGAAGAATAATTGAGAGTTTTCACTCATGAATATAGTAGCTTACATATTTAGAAGTTTGTTTTTATCTTGATAACATAAAAATGTATAAAGAACACGATATAGTTGATATGCCAACTTTGGAATGTGTGATGAGATCCAAAAATAGTTGTCCCAAGGGCAATAACATTACAGCTTCAGAAATTGTAAGTAGTTTGTATTTATTTATTGTCATTTCAGCAGAAACTGGGAAAACTTAGTGTTTGGCCTCTATGTGCCCAATATCATGTAACAGTTTGATAAGTAATTTTGAGTTCTTTTAAATTGGTAATGTATTTTAGCACATTTTGCCCTGATTGTTTAACATTCGTCAGATACATATCAAAATAAACAGAAAATTTACTACAATTTTTCTAACAGCAATCAAAAATTTACCTTTAAAATTTTATCTATATAAGTCATATGCTTTTTAAGTCATTTTAATCACAGACAAACTTTTAAATGGATGGACGGATTCTTATTTTGACTTAAGATTGCACTTTACAATATTTTTCTAATCCGTTTTATCTGCGATCTGTATCACAGACGTTCGGCTAAATTTAAATGGGTATTTATAAGTAAAAATAAAATTACTATTTTTACTTATAAAACTTATTACTTAATTTGAATATAAGATGTTCCAGTTCATCATGTTTTGCTTAGAAATGATTCAAAACCTTTAACAACTTTTATTCGCTGATGAATACATATTAGATAACTTTGTTTTCAATAACTTTTCTTCTGTTTACCAGTGTCCTTCTAGTTTACGTGTGATTGATGCGTTCTTTTCGTTTTAAACTTGTTAGGTAAATTTCTGACAGACCATTTCTTTGAAGGATTCGTTCTTACCTTGGAAGCTCTGTTTGAGAAATGCCAACTCAAGCACAACGAGTTCAGAAATTCCTCCCACGACGGTAATTGAAATTTTTCGGTAATTGAAAATGTTGAACCTGTTCTTTACAGCAGCGGCGAAAGATCACTCCTTCAAAGGTAATGTGGTCAAGGAAACGCAAAGGGGATTTCATTTATTTCTGCGAATTGTTGGTCACTGTTGCATGAAGTCTGTGCTAATTTCCCCAGGGCAGCGGGAATGGACTGTGGTTGATTTGTTCGCTCTTATCCGCAACAGCTTCCGGGTAAAGGCAACACGTGCCTCGCGCTCGCATCACAAATCTATCCCAGCATTCCATCATCAACTCCCGTGCTTTCTATCTTATTTCCTCACTTCTCAACATGTGCTTTCTCTTTTGTCAAATGAGACAGAACTGGAAGGTTGAATTTATTGCTGTTAGATTCGAACACTCAGGAACTTAGGCGGCATCTTCCTAATGGTGAAAGTTTTAGCTCTAAAAAAAAAATTATTAAGAGCTATTATATTTAAGTTAAACAACAGACAAATTAAAGAAAGAAAAACAGCGAAATAACGTTTGTGTAATTTAGAACATTCTTTACAAAGACTACGATTAAAACATCTACTTTTTACAATTCAGTGATTGATTATTCGGAATTTAATATAGTTGTGAAATTACTAATCGTTCAAGTGACATGGTCATTATATAAATCGACTGATTTTAACAATTTATATAATGCAACAAAAACTTTGAAATAAAAAGTTAAAAAGAGTTTATCTTCACTTATTTTCATATTCAATCTAGAGATTCGTGCAAATTATTTGTACGAGCACTTTTTGTTACCGTATTCTTAGTTTTTAAAAAAAAACAAAGTTTTTATACGCAGTTAAAGACAAGAAAGAAAGACCTTCTTAATACCTTTTTAGTTAAATTTTGACTGTGAATAGCTGCTTCAAATTGGTAGATTTCCTCAGTTATTTTCCTGTAAGATTAGCACAGATTTGAAAGATAAAAATTTAACATACTTTTGTCTTTAATTTCTTCATTGACTTTTGTTTTGTTCTTTCACTACGAGCTATTTTGTTTTTCAGTGCTTGAAAATTAGAGACTATCGCCAAATTATAACTGTAGCGTACAGTAAGTTATCAACACAAAATAATCCCCATTAAAAAAAATACTTTCGGGATAGAATATGGAGTATTTGCTTTATTCTAATCTTTATCGTAATAATAATTACTGAAATTAATTCTTGATTGAAGCCGATGAGCCATACATTCATTAAGTTGTATCCAGTTCAAGCATAGCGTAATGGTGAAGATGTTGGTTTGCCTTGAGGCTGATATTTCTGAAAGTAGTTTCGAATCCCAGCGTAGGACTTCGATGTTTCTTTCTTTCTTCTTCAGTGTTTGTTTCTCTTCCTTTAAAGGATGGCAGTATCAGATTGCGGTGCCTCGTGGATGGCCATCCAACGAACAGTGGCGTTCTTTACCCGTCGCGTCGAGGACTACTAAAATCTCCATGACTAAGCTCTTAGTTGGATCAAGGAATAAATTACCTAAACACAAGTGGGGCTTTTTTTTTCACGTTCAGAGCATTTACAAAATTTCACAATTAAAAATTTCTATACCCAAATTCTTCTAAATAGATTATTGATAACAGACAATACGCTTTAGGTTACCTCAGAGAAAGATTCCTCGCTATAACATAAAGGGCCGTTATGCGATAAAATATAAGTGTTTATGATAATGTAAAGACGGGAAAAGTGAATCTAGGTCCTTACAGTCTACTTGAGTTATAGAAAGTGTCTATATTTTCTAAGCTGATAAGTAATATGACGCCATCAAAAATGGAAGAAGTTAATTGCTTTATTAAATTTATTACTAACTTGAAAAATTAAAACATTCGAATGAAAATGTTGTCTCATCAAATATTCCATGTACTAGAAGATTTTTTGATTTTGATTTTCTAAAACAACTTTAACGTATCCCGAGAGCTACAATTCCAGTTCACTTAATGGCTTTTATATCATGTAAGTCAATTGTATTTGTAAAATTAGAACTTATTATTAAATAATTTAAAAATATTAAACTTTAAAAGTATTACATTTCAATTAATTATGTAAGACCATCCACACAATTAAGAAAGATATCATTTATAAATCAAGATATAATCACAGTGACATGTTTCGAAATTCATCGTCAGACTATAAAAATAAATAAATATAAAACGGAAAAAACACATAGGCTTATAACAGCCGCACAAAACAGAACATCGTAAGTAATAAACAATCATTTACATAATAATTAATTAATGCAAGTTATAATCTAATACTCCTTTGATAGATAGTTCATTATTATAACAATTGGTGGTTTTAATAATGACTGACTCGTAGAATTTCCGCAAATAGTCGTCCTTTTGTTGGCCATAAACAATTGGCTTGTTTGTCATAGGCCTGTGTCCGGTGTCTCTTTGATGCCTTGCAGTTAGATATTTGAAATCTCTATTTTGAATAGCAGTATCGTGCTCATTCATTCGAACACTGGTCCGTCTTCCTGTTTCTCCTACGTATTGACAGTTAGGGCCCCCATTTTCACATGTTATTCCATAGATTGTGTAGAATTTGTCCAAATTATTGATTTTCTTCTTGTTACTGTACATTAACTTTTCAATGGTGTTTTGAGCTTTATAAGCTAATTTTATGTTAAATTTTCCTAGTAATGGTGCTAATCCAGCATTAATGTCCTCATCAAATGGTAGTGATATGTATTTTATTTCAGCTTTATCTTCTTTATTGATGTGCATTTTATGTCTGTTGTCCTTTAATGTTTTGTTAATCACCTTATTTATGAAAGTCACAGGATAATTATTGTAAGTGTAAATATTACGTATATTTTGTAATTCTTGTATAAGTAATATTTCATTGCTACAGATATTAACTGCTCGATTAATGGCCCATCGTAATGAGTTGATCTTATATCTCGATGGAACCGCAGCTGTGAAGTTCAGTGTAATATCTGCGTTGGTTGTCTTTCTAAAAATTGTAGTTTCAAAACTCTGATTACATCTTGTGACTAAAACATCGAGAAATGGCAATTTACAATCTACTTCATTTTCCATAGTGAATTGAATATCTTTGTTAACACTATTAAAAACAGTTAAAATTTCATTAGCATAATTCTTATTAAGAATAACAAATGTGTCATCTACATATCGACAGAAATAATCAATATTACATTTTATAATATCCTGTTCCCATAATTTATTTTCTATAAAATGCATAGCTATTTCTGCTAACATTGCTGATGATGGCAGCCCCATGAAGAGACCATGAGATTGCGAATAAATTTTGTCGTTAAATTTGAACCATTGTAGCTGAAAAATTGTTTCAATTAAAATTAACATATTATCAAGTGCCAATAAACCTTTTTTGTTTACATTACTATCAATTTCATATACAAATTTTACAGCTTCTTTAATGAGCGGTAATGAAATGGAAGTATATAAACCAATAACATCAAAGGAAACCATCCATGAATCTTGTTTTAATAAAATCTTTTTGAGGTCCTTAGTGAAATTTATATTATTATTTACACAAAACTTCGATTTGTAGTCCAACTTTACATTTCAAATATATTTTTTTGATTGTAAATTTTGTAATATTTTTATACCTGCCAAAAGACCTACAGTTTTATTTATGTACGGGCAATTTGAATGCTCTAAATTATGGACCAATAAAAAAGATTGAATACCACTGCTGAAATATAAGCAGTAAAAAGAACATTACAGAGAAAACACTATTAACTCTACAAATTAAATGTTAATAGTGTCTTCTCTTTAAAACAGAGATATTCTGTTATGTACATTGCTTCAAGGTAGCAGTTTAGCAACCAATCAATTAAGTGGAACACTCCACACAAGCCTCGTTCTTATTCAGAGCCTGTAGCATAACATAGCCAATCAACCAATCAAAAGTAATTAATCAAAAGTATTTCTTTTAAACTAAAACGATAAAAACAAATTATGGAAGTAAATTGAAATTACAGAAACAAAATGGATAAAAAAGGAATTCAGACGAATCGATTTGAAACGCTATTCGTCTGAATTGCAAAGAAGAAATCGTGTATTATTTACATTTTGGATGTTCCTGCGAATTGTTTGGCTTTTTTTAGGCGATGAAAGTAAATGCAAGCAAGAAAATAATTATTTAAAAAAAATATAGACTTATTTTTAAGAAAATGGTTCAATAATTAAAATATAGTCAGTAGAAAGTTTATTCTACAGATAAAGAAAATAAACATTGTCTCTATTCTCCAGATTCATTTATAAATTTTGATATACATGTGGAAGTTTAATAAGGTTAGGAAAACTTTATTTTAATTTTCAGTCGATAAAGTTTCTAATTAAAATAAATTTGTAATAACAAAAGCTTTACGTTTAATAATGAAATACCACGATCGCTACAACTCATTCCTAATTTCAACCTGACTCAAAACTAATTATTGATGTATCATTAGTATATGCTAATGTACTAGCTTGCTTGATGCTTTCCTCTTTATATGAAATTGAGAAAGATAGCATATCTCAGCAACTTCAATACCTATGTTAATGACAATCAATCGAAACGTAAGTAATGGATATTGGGATCATTTTTCTACAAAAAAATCGGAGACGGGCATATCTTTATTAGAAACAATATCTGAAAAATTATTTTTTGTTTATTCACAGATAGAATCGGGAAAAAAATGGATAATCGCGACCGATGTCCATATTATCTAGATCAGTGCTTTGCAATCATTTTTTTTTTGTGCTTCACGGCACACTTATGTATTTGGAAAAATCTGGTGACGGCACTAAACACTGCTCCTAATATCGCAATTGCAAACTTTTTCGGTGCTTTGCTAGTATAATATAGGGTGGTGTACATAAAACCGGCCCAATAGGCTTTAAGGTATAAGTTGTTTTGGGGCCGATTTTATGTGCGCCACTCTAAAGAATTCTACGAAAAATACTAGCAAAATTTGCACATGAACAACGGTCTACTTTAAATATTTCTTTGAAATACATTAAATATTTTTAAACATTTGGCAGCACTGAGTTAGAGCACTGAGTTAATCTCCCCTAACAAGGAGATTAGACGAATCATAGTTTGAGAAATGTCTCGAACGCTCGAAATGAGAAACGGGAGCTATTTGTTTCTCTTGATCAAGAATTCCGGGTGTGTTTGTCTGCGATTCGAGCGCATATTAAACAATTGTGCAAAAGTAAGCAAGCCCATATTTCTCATTGAGTTTTAAAATTATGTAATTGTTGGCTCATTAATTTTAACCATTCCTGTTTGTATTATGTACAATTTAATTGTTCCTCTTGTGTTAGCAAACAACGGTGTTGAAAATACTTAATATTTTACCGTTTTAATAAAAACGGTAAAATATTAAATTAACCAACTTAAATTTAACCAACTTTTTGTTGGTTTTCCTCACGGCACAGTCATGTAATTTCGCGCCACACCCATTGAGAATCGCTGACTTAGATGCATTGCAGGAGTTACTGAGATCAGCGTTTAATAAAACAAAATTGACTACTGTCCTCAAAATGAAAGTTGACCGGCGGAAGTTTGAACTGCGCAGCCCTTCCGGTAGCTGATCAATTATGTTTTCCTGTCACAATGGATGACGTAGTCTATTTTCACTGAGAAAGACATGTTGATAACGCCAAATTAAAACTTCTCTCGACTATTTAGCGCTATTTCAATACCAGTTGCTTACAATAAGTATTTATGTAAATAAATAAATATATATTATTTATAAATACAATGCTCTTTTGCAAAGTAACAAGCGATTAGCACAATGGCGGCGTCCTTTCATGAAATCAGACGGAAATGCCTGACCAGACTAATCGATGATACATGCGCAGATCTCACAAAAACAGGGCGGTCATCATTCATTAGGAGGACAATATCGGGTTGAGGAACAATTCACATCCGCTCGACCCTATGTTCATTCTGTTTAATATTATGTATTGAGATCATTATAAGATATAAATTTGATGGGTAACTGTGCATTTAAAATAATCATGAAAATGCTCTTCCATGTTACGGCGCTGAGAACTTATCTCGCTTCGCTTTAATTTGCTAGGAAGAGATGGTGCTTAGTAACTGAGTAGATCTCGTTTAACTGTCGTCTAGATGTAAATTTATCTTCGTCGTGTACTTTTAAAAAACGCCAGATACACAATAATTAAAAAATATAAAAACACATTAAAATTTCAACCAGGTTTCGATCGGAACTGCCGATCTTTTTCAAGTGAAATTACAAAAATGTTGTCCCCTAACGTCCTCTGGTGTCAGGAACTGCAGACATGATCAGTGTAGACATAGTGTAGATATGAGCACAAGAACATCAGAGGACCGGAAATTGTGAATATTCGTGAATACCCTCAGGAGTGAGATGTATCCTATGAATACGAATGCCAGATGTGACTATAAATACAAAGGACAACAATGCAAGCTGAAAAGAAAAAGATCGGCAAGTCCGATTGAAACCTGATCGAGATTTTAATGTATTTTTATGTTTTTTAATTATTGTGTGTCCGGCTTTTTTTAAAACTACGTCATTAATTTCACACACGTTAAATTTCTACGAAAATTTTCCTTCCTTCGATATACAACTGTATTTGCATTTTACCAATTCTGTTCATTATTATTGTAGTAAATTCCTATTTATTCATAAGAAATAAATAAATATAATTATTATTTTAAAGTGCTTTAATCGTATTTAAATTAAGTGATGTGATTGAAATTTAAATATTGGAACGTAATTGTGACGTCAGAGATAAGTGGGATAAAAGAGGCAAGCCAACGTCTCTCTCTCAATCGCTCTGTCTCTTTGGTCTTTCGATTTTCAATCGCCGAATTTCGTCTATTTGCTTCAAGCGTCGTAAGTTAAAATTAACGAAGTCAGGAAGACTTCGTAGCATTAATTAGTGTGCAGTAACGTTGTCTAATGAAAGAGGTCGTACCTATCGACCCACGTGTGTGTGACGCAGAATTCGTCGAGAGCAGCGAACGTCATCACTTGGTTTGTGCAACGGGCAGCGGGAAGTTTGAACAAGTCTGGCTGAGTTTGTCAGGACGAGAAAATGGATTACTCCGAGCCGCATAGAAATTGCAACGTACTCAAAGTTACTGTAAGTAATGAACTTATTTAATTGTTATCCAATGAGGGAAACGGAATGAAGATTTGAACTTGATGAGTTATCAAGAAGAGAAATTAAAGCGTTGATATCACATGTTCGCGTGAAAAGGTGGAACTGTGAAAACGGAATTAATTATTCAGCTCAAGTAGTGAATATTAGTGGAACTGAACTATTCTAAGATATATTAGATAAATGATTTATGTTAAGGAAAATAAATCATGTATTATTATGCTAATGAGGAAATTTAGTAATAATAAGAAGAAGCAAATAAGAGCGAAATTATAGTGAACATTATCAGAGATTAAATCAAAGAAGATTCTAATTATCTTTGTAAAGGAATTAAAAGATAATTACGGAAATGCACATTAGATTAAATAAAATAACTGCGATGTTATTAAGCGTGATTTAGGATTACGATAACTAAGAGGAATTAGTTACGTGTAACTTTGAATAATTGATTTTCACATAAGGATTAAACCATTAGCGTAGATTCGCACGGTGAAAAGTCATTAGAATTATAAATATTATTCATACAAGTGAATTAGGAAACGTTATCGAATTAAACACATAAGAGTGAAAAACCGAATGCTTTTAAAGTGTGATACGGGAAGTGTTGATTGTGAACATTTGCGGAACTGCTTCCAGAGTCTAAGTGAACACTTGTGCATATGAACTATTATCATATAATGATTTCTACAAATGGAATCTTTTACATCTTTCTAACAAATCTCTGCTACCCCAGTAAATGGAACTTTGGATTATGCTAAACTATTAATATTATTTTTCAAGTTTAAAAAAAAAAATTGATTATCCACAATCAATTGGTTAATTAATTCGATAGTAATTAATTTAAGTTTAGCTATATCAATTGTGGAAGATATACTTCCTATATTATAAAAATCCAAAAAAATTCCCACAATTATTTTTACTGGAAAATCTGCAAATTTTAAGAAAATAAATAAAACATAAAAATTATTTCCTTGTTTTATAATACTATGTTGTTTTACAAAGAAGATGCAACTAATAAAATAATTTGTCAAAAATAAGTCGCATACCATTCTAGCGCTGGCATGTTTCTGTATTGTGATAAGAATAATCTTGCCACAGATTCCTAAGGTTTCAATTTTTGGTGTAAAAATATTTGAATAAATGAACATTATAAACTTGTATTTAATATTGTCTTTTTTGATTATATTTTGTTTTATTGCAAACTTTAAATTTCTTGAAATATAACTGTAAGATTTAAAGATTAATGAAATAAATGTAGTGATCCGTTGAGAAATAATGTAGTTACTATCTACTAGAACTATATTTTAAGTTATTAAACAAAACAGAACTAACACGTTTTGAAAACAAAAAGAATTTTCTACTTTACGAATGACTTGCTCTACAAATGGTTACATCCTGAAAATGGAAAAAAAAATATCCAAGATTTATGAACACAATTTCAGTAAAATTTCCTGTAATGAGATAGTCAAAGGAAAAAAAAAGACAGTCGTAACGATGAAATGTGCAGCAAATCATTTCTGCGAATTTAAGCAAAAATTCGAAACTTTCAAGGAACGCCGAACACCACACGGAATGGAATTTGATTGTTCCTAAATTTCCGGAGGAAGGTGAAGCTTTATTGCATTACTGAGGAAAGATTAAAGAAAAAAAAATAATTGACTGTTTTTCTCCTGAACGAGTGTCCTGTGTTGTAAGACTGTGTGTCTCAGTGGTGAGCTCTTAAGAGTGTAAAGCGCTCCTCTTCGTCATTGGCAATCCCTTCATCAGAGTAGTTGTCGAGACTGGAGTTCGTGGATCAGTAGAGACCCATCCATTATCAGTTCCCCCTTAATGCTTAGGAGCAGCTTTGAGTTATTGGATTCCTTCCCCCAATTATTTCTCCTTATCAGAGAAACAACGTGGAGAGTTTTAACATATTCGTTACTCCTGCTGTAACTCAGATAAACTGCATGAGAATTGCTAAAATTTCCTTGAATTGCACTTTTGATTGATATGAATTAAACTTTATGAACTAAATGGAAATTAACAGAAAGTAATTTAGTAAAATAAATAAGTAACGATTGCTTTAGCAACTTAACAAAATTGGCGGACTAATACATTTTATTGTTAATTTCGCTAAAAAATTATCACTTTTCCAATTCTGTGCATGTATCGCTCTGTGTATAACGCCATCATTCCAATTCTGTGTATGTATCCCTCTGTGTGTAACGGAAGAGTCTACAGCAATTCTGTGTATTAGTCCCTATGTGTGTAACGGAAGAGTCTATAGCAATTCTGTGTATGTATTCCTCTGGGT
>JAFIDM010002131.1:27623298-27635636 GCA_023159025.1 Thereuonema tuberculata | reverse complement strand
AGTCTATAGCAATTCTGTGTATTAATCCCTATGTGTGTAACAGAAGAGTCTATAGCAATTCTGTGTAAGTATCCCTCTGTGTGTAAAGCAAGAGTGTAATGTAACACAAGAGTTATTCCTCTGTGTGTAACGAGCAGGCATTTTCACATGGCCAGCTTTATGTTGCATTCACGAAACAGACAACATCAAAGTACTTATCAAAAAATCCGAAGGTCAAGGTCATTTGCTAAATGATGCTCGAATTTTCATTGAAGACTTATAATCAAGTCTTCCAATAAACAAATTCATTTATATCCTAGCAAATCACTCAATTTAATTTTCTATCCATCATATATATGACGGGCAAATACTCTACTCAAAAATAATTAGCTACAATTGTTGCGTCACAAATACTTTTTTTGGCCTTATATGGAGATACACTGATCGATCACTTTTACCTGAACTTTAATGTCGTATTGTTAGATGCAGTTGAAAAATTGTTATTTTCTTCTGCATCTGTCGCAGTTTCCAAGCTGCATTTCAGAAAAGAAGAAAAAGGCCGAAAAATATATTTATAGTGGATATGTATTTGCTGTTAATAAACGTTTCCGTGATTGTTCTACAGATGGTACAGATGCCTGACACAAGCAATCGCTTAATCCAGTATTTTCTTTTTTTTTTCTTTTCTTTTTGGGGGCTGCGTGAATTTCACAACATATTCACGAGCTTCATTGTAAAAAAAAAAGAAATTTCCAGAAATCCAATTAAACTTTCTTAAGATATCTATTACAGACAACTAATGTTCTATTAGTGGGATTTTTTATAGTTACTATTAGAATTGCAATGAGAAACGTTGACTTAAAGGGAATACGTTGACTCAATGAAATATAAAAGCTTGCTTTATTGCCTTTACTCTTTTTTTACATCTCCAAGATTTATAAGATGTAATATTTAATGTTACAAATATTTACAAATTTAATATTTACAAATTTAATAATTACAAATTTAATATTTGCAAATTTCTTTCTAAAAATATAATTTATTAGAAAAGGGCCTAAGAAACATTCAAAATAAAGTGTCCAAAAAAAATTTAAGGTTTTATTAATATTAACTTAAAATGTTGGCATTACCTTGAACGACTTTTAATCACCCATGAAAGATTATAATATTGGATATTAGCTACGATAATACTTGTTTTAGGTCTTCTATAGAGTTTTAAAAACTATTATCACTACGTAATATCATTATTAATTTCTTTCAGAAATCGTATTTTGACAAATACGAAGAGATGCATTGACGATTGACGAACAAAATACAAATTATAATTATTGTTTTATATTAAAATATAAAACAGATTATTTATCAAATTTAATATTTAGAACTGCACTTCTTGTCAAAAATAAATATTATAACTTTAAAATGAACTTACATTTTTTCAATATCATCATTGTGATTACATAAACTTTTATATTGTTTTCCCATATTTTGCTTATTTTTTTAAATTACCAACAGCATTATTGGTACCTCATCTTTTGATTGCTTTATAATCATTGTTATAGTTTTTTTTTTTTTAATTTGGCTTTAAATAATTGTATAGTTATGTGTGAACTACAATAGCAGCAAATATGAATAAGAGATTGAAGTCATTTGCCTTAAATTTTAATATAAAACTGATTCTAATGGTAATAATTACTATCAAATGTTACTGAAGTTTTGTTAACTAAATAGTTACTTTTTTAAAATTCCTTAATTGCTTAATAAGTAACTTACCATTACATACTTTCTGCTAACGAGTTCATTTGATTGTTCGAATAAAGGATCAATAGCCAAAGTTGCTTTCACGAAGAAAGCGCTATATAAGAATGATTCAGAACCACTGGATTAGTTTGTAAGTCATTCTTTAATCTAATAGTAAAGTATAAAAGTCTGAAAAACGTTATATTGCAAAAAGTTATTTTTTTTTCTTTTTTTTTCAAATCACTTTTGAAGGAATTGAGGCGTGGTTGGGGATTGTTTGGACGATGCAGGTGACCAACATCGTCTCGGGAGAAAGGCGCCAGCTTCTAGAGAAAATTAGAATCACGAAATCCAATCGCCAAATGGAAGCAGGATCAAGATGGCCACAGATTCCCGAAAAATGAAGTTAGACCCTCCCTGCAAACAAATGGCGCTGTTCCTCGTGCAAACCATTACTGTTCCAGGGAGACCCCTGGCCAGTGACGAACGACCTCGTGTTAAACGGATCTTAGCTCTATGAGAGATGAGAAGAAGAGTCTTCCACGCGAGAACCAGATTGAAGATGACCTAGGCTATAAATGGGTCATTATTCAAAGGTCACCGAACCTCGGCATTTGTTTTCTTTCTTTTAATGCAAAATGATGATAGCAATCACCGCGATTCAAGCATAAATAAATTCGATTTTTACATTAAAATGAAAAGCCTCAGAAGATTAAAATATCAACAGAACTTTGTATCTTAAGCTTTCTGATTTTGAAATGTTTTGTTTTGCACTTTGAAATGACATACAGAACTGGAAGACATGCTTTTTAATTCGAAATCAAAGCGAATTAAAGAGACATGCATTTAATTGAAAACTTCCACCTAAATGCAGTGTGGAATATTTTTCAAATAAGGCTATACGTGAACGTAGAGGAAATATGCAGGAATATAGCTTGTATTTTTTTTGTTTATTTTCAGCAATGCGCAAAGGAAAAACAAAATGGAGAATTGAATAGCCGTTTTCTTTTAACCAAACCTTGATCCAGTATTCCATTTATAAGGTGAATTTAATATAATAGCCAATTTACGAAATTCGTTAATTTTATGAAAGTATTGTAGTTATTAGTATGTTTCATTGGAAAATAACAGCTTAGAAAACCGATCCAATTAGTCGTAAACTACATCCTGAATTAAGACCGATTAAATCCAATTAAGTTGCGATATGAACTTATGCTAATACTGTTTGGAAAAACTGACCGCTAGGTTTTGAATAATTTAGACGAGCGAAGCGAGTCTCTCCATTGCCAACTGAGAATCGTTTTATTTAAAATCTACAGCAGCTAGAAATATGAAATTTTGCATGACCACATAGAAACACATGTAGAAGCGCATAATCATTATTTTAAACACTTAAAACTGTAAATTTTTTAATAATATATGTTTTTAAAAACTTGGAAAAAGCCTTGGAAAAAGCGTCATTAGTTCTTAAACCGAAACAAAAAGTTGTAATTTCTAATAATCCTACAGCGTCGTAGCTTTAATCACTTTTAAATGTCTTCAATCTTACTACGTATTTATATTTATTATGCAAATTTTCGGAAGGGATTTTGCTAGTTAATTCAAAACACTATTATAGAACTTAATTGGTATAATAATTATTATTTCTACTTAATACCTACAACCTCTATTTTTTATTATAAAATTTACTAGTGTAAATAAATGCTTTTTTAATATCTCCTTTGTTACTATTTTAAAGTTGATATTAAGTTTATATTTCTCCCATCTTAAATAAAAATGATATCTATTATCATGTGAATTCTCATTTGATGCGTACCTAAGAATCGCTGTATTGTGTGCTTGTCTGCATTTATGATTTTATACAAACAACTTTTACAATATCTTCTGATATATCTTCTGAAATAATTAGTTCAGAAGATTTTTGTATGAATTCCTGTAATAATAATGATTTCAGCAAGTCCTCAAGCAGTAATAACGAAAATTAATTTTCTAGTCTAATATAAACGGATAATAAAAAAAGATTTAGAATATCCATTGTCTAATCAAATATCCATTGTCATAAATACACAAATACTGAATATTTTTTTCCGAACTTGATGGGTTTAAGCCAAATTTTCATTTTAACATTTATTCATAATGGATATTCTAAATATTTTTTTATTATCCGTTTTCTTTTTTTTTATAAAGGACTACAAAATCCTTGGAAATTTATCTGCAGCCAAGAGGAATCCCAGGTCATAAATTAATGATTTACAATTCAGTAAGTTTTTTTTGTTGTTGCTTTTTTTTTTTATTGACTACTTGGTGGTACCCATTACTTTTCAGGATGCGCAGGTGTTGTAGTCATGTTAACTTGCACTAAAATTTTTCTACGCATTCCAAACATTCTTCATTAAGTTGTGACCATCACAAACTGAAAATTGCAAAGTAAACTTAAATCGTTCAATATTATCATCGAGTTATTAACGATGCATTTAAGTAATAAGAAATTTCATACTAATTAAAAACGTAAAGTACCTGAAGTTACTGGAATAATTCGCCTATGAGAATTCGAATTACTCATAATCTCACCTTGATGAAAATAAGGTAAACATACCTTAAAGTACCAAAAATTTAAAACTTTGATTTAATTCCTTATTATAAAAGGTTTTAGATTTTTTGGTTATAATTACAAATACTTCTATTGTAATTTCAGTTGTATTGTCCTATCATGTAACCTATGTTAATTGTAAGAACACATAAAAATCTTTGTAACACAATAGGTTCAATTGATGTTTTTTGGGTTATTGTGAATATTAGCTAAAACTCAAAAATCAATAACAGTTTTCGATCTCTCTTCTATTTTCGGTTTCTATTTTCGTTTTATCAAATGCTCTCATGAGAATTTCTAATTCATCGAAAGCAATTAACGTTTTTAAGATTCCAACTTTCTTTTCTTTCGCTAGACTATATTTACATATGAAATGAAAGTCAGATTTAAAAACGAGCCATTCTCATTCTGTTTACATTTTGCCATTTCAATGTTGAAATTGTGTTGCTGGGAATAAAGAAGTTCCATCCAATCTTTCGATTGCGTTAGGCTACGAGTTAGTGTTCATTTAAGTGATGGTATTTTGTATTTTTCCCCTCTGTTTGATCACCACTGTAAGGCATTTAGCGGCTCGTTTATTTTGTACCGGAAATTAATCGGGATCTCCTGAACCTCTTTGTAGTCAACGAAGAAGAAAGTTTGAATATAATGCTTTCTTTATTCATACTTTTTCTTTTCCTTCTTCCTAAGGCAAAGAACAATCTGAGTTTTGTAATGGAATGGAATTTAAAGCTGATTTTTAAAACAAAACAAAAGTTTTTACCACAGTCAGATAATAATTCGTATCCTATCATCGCCGACGAATTACAGCAAGTTTACAGAATGTAACTGAAAAAGGTGAAAAAAATTGGTAACTGTAATACACAATCACATATTCCGTGAGAAGTTGTGAGAAGATGCTACACTTAAGGCTTTTGCGAAGATTACCGTTACCGTATATAAAGTAACCTAAAGGTTGAAACTTGTCATTTTCCTTGAATCTTAAAAACTTTTATATTCAAGAGAATATTTTAATATGTTTGGAAACATAAAGACCAAACAGACCTTGAAAGAATAATGAATACAAGAGATATTTACTTATATTTTATTTGTATATTTATTTATTTATTTTAAGAAAGCATGTAATACATATGTTTCAAATAAATATATAGTATTATAATAACCTAAGAAGCAATTATTTCCAAGTGAAAGACAGTTTGCATAAGCTTTAAAATACAAGATTTTAAAATCTAAATTTTAAAACTATGTATTAATTATTAATAATCATGCAAGTAATAAATTATTTATCCAGTCAAGCCAATTAAAATATATACTGCTAATTTAACATCATCAACAACGTCAGTTTCATCGTATTTTTCAGAACCAGTTCATCTTCAGAAAAGAATTTATCTTTTCTTTTTGTTTCCTAGAGTTATTAACTTATTTTGCATCACCTTTAGCAGTAATCTTTGTTTTTCAAGAGAGCAAGACTCTTCTCTGGAGATTACTACATAATGTTTCTGTATTTTCTGAAAGAACAAATGTTACGACAAACGTTCTGCCGTTACTGTAGAATAGTAACGATGAATTTTCAGTTGACTTATTTATGAAAAATGAGGGAAATGGTGTCTGCAAATATCTTCACTCCAATTTCTACAGAGACTGATTTTACAAGTTAATGTATTCTTCCTATTTATTTTAAGCTGAAAAGAAATTATATGCAAATAAAAAAAATACATACTTTAAAATAACGTTTTTTAATAAATTAATCAGTATGAACACGTGTGTTAGATATCCATGCAATGCCTGAAACGTGCTTTTAAAGTTGTACTATAATAATACAAAGCATAAAGCTATTATTACTGAAAAGTCCATTATTTTGAAAATGTTTTCCATTTTATATAAAGAGTTTCAGAATCAGAATTTTAGAACCAAATTTTCAATTTTCAATGAAAATATAAACTACAAAAATTGACAGTATTCGCTATTAGATGCAGTCATTAAAATCGTAAGAAAATGACTAACCTTATATTTCTACAACTATTCAAAACTTACAGGTATCATATGGTAAAAAATCTCCTACGAATCCATGGGAAACTTAAAACGGAACTTTAGAAATCTGGTATTGAGAAAGCTTAAGAACAAGATTACAGATATACAATTAGACATAAATTCATAAATTAACTTTATGACACTTTTTGTTATCATATTGTATTCTTTTAAAATTCCTGGATAAAATCAAAAATTAAAGTTTTACTTATATCAAAATTGTGTATCTGAAGGGAATCTGTTTAATACGTGATGATTATTTAATTGCTGGTTTTACTAGTAATTAAGATTTTACTAGTATTCTCCGAGAAAGTACATTCACTGCTTCACTATCACTCACGAAAATGTAAGGATTTTCAATATTACTTTGCTATGGCCCAGTCTAAATGTGAAATACTTTGCAGTCTTTATTTGATACTTTTAAATTTACAGAAAAGAAGGCAAGGAAAAATTCAAAAAAGCTCAAAAAAACTCAAATTCACTAGTTAATTTTTTTTCATTCGGTAGCAAGGTCATGCAACTTTATTTTTAAAAAATGAAAATAACATAATAACTTAAAGCATTTAAATTAAAGGACAAAAAGCTTCACGTTTACTGGGTGCAAAGTATCACAAGGATTTCAGGGTTTCCTCTGTTGTATTGATAGTGAATTTATCAACGTCTGTTGTTAAGATTTGTATTCTTGAATCCTCTACGAACAGAAACAATGCAGAAATACTTCTCACTGCCTTACGCACTTCTCTGGATACAGAAATTGATGAAAGATCATTATTAAATTGATTTTACATATTTATTATATTTTCGTTTATTGGTAGAAATGACCAACACGTAGCCCCTAAATCAGTACTATGCGGAGTACTGGGTGCTTTTATAAATAAGATGCTAATTTATCAACGAAGAAGACATATACGAAGAAGACGTTGTCATGTCTATATTATAAGTGGGATAAACAAAGTCTGTAATCACAAATCTAAAGTTTTATCATTTATTCGTAATTCAGAAATATCAAGCTAAAACTGTATTAACTTAAGCACAGTATCAGAAAGACAACCATTTAAAAATATAAAAAATTTTAGAACGTAAATTTCAATGCTAATATATCTTTTCCCTTAGCAATAACAATATACGTATTATAAACTAGCGTATGAGACCCGTCAAAGGTGACGGGAGAACAATGTGGACGACTTAGAGTATTTTAAGTAGAAGCTTTTTCTGTGTTTAAATATTATTTTTAATTTCTTCATTCATATTAAGAAATGTCTCTATATTAATGTCTCTTCAGTTCGTCGCTGAGGGCCAGCTTCTGCATCTAATGCTCGTCTGGCCTGCGCTTTTAGTAGGTTAAAAAAATGAACATTGAAATTTAAATTTTGATCTAGTGGGCTAAAATTAATGAGTCATTTTTTTCTCTGGCTCTTCTCTCATTGCTTCACACAGAGTGATAAGATATATTCAACAATAATTTGAATGAAGTCCCCATGGCCTAATGGTGAATCTTTTGACTTCGGATCAGAAGATTGCAGGTTCTAATCCTATCGCGGACGTTGCATTGTAGAAGTTGTTTTTATTTTCACAGGAAATTAAAATTATTTTGTTAACACAGAGGAAGTGGGTAAGACACAGATCTGGAAAACTATATAAGAGATACTACGCGAAAGACAAATGATTGGCAAAATTGCCTTCTTTTCTTAATATTATTATCAGAAATTAAGATGTTTTGAATTTCTTTTGAAAAAGCTATCCTAAATATCTTCAAATGGTAAATTTCAAACATAGAAAGTTTCGTCAGCGAGAAAAATTTTACTTTCTCACTTCAATTGTTTAGACCCAATACCTTGAATGTTTATGTTTAAAAGAGGTCTTGAATGTTAAGTATTTGTTTATGGGTGGATACTCGTTTGAAACTCGATGGCGATTGGGGATTTTTTTCGATTTGTTTCTGTCCCAGCAGTAGCCTGGTGTTTACCAGATCCCTTTCAAATGGAGATGGTTTGTTTTTGTGGATTTAAGTTGGGAGAACTGGCCTCCTAATCCCAAGTTTATTCTGTTTACCAAGAACCAATGACAGTCTGTATTACTCTTGTCTTCATGGTCGGTCATATGTTGTTAAAAGTGGTCGTATGTTCAATATCCAGTAAAGAATCTTTTGATATTTAATATATCTTTGATAAACATAAAGCATCAACCAACTTAAAATACTGGAATTTTTTTGTAGACTATAAAATGGATTTTCCAAGGTTTCAAAGTAAATTTTGTTTACAAGATGGTAACTTTATTATTGTTAATTTTCATCAGATCATCAAAAACAAATAATCATGCAGAAGAAACTTTAAAACTAGAACTAATAACAGAATTTTAGTGTTCAAAGATTAGAATGAAGCAATTGTTTTGTAAAAAAAGAAATATAGAATAGTTAATCAACCTGAGTATTTCCTAAGCTTTTTTAATAGCAACCTACTATTTCTCCATAACAATATTTCATTGTTTGAACTACAAAACAGCAGAATTGTTGAGCTCTTAAGTAATATGATCCCTTTTAGTTATGTACAGTTATGTAATATCTTGTCAAATAACGATAAACTAACTACAATATGTAAATCACCTACTGATTAGTGAATTATTTGTTTGCTTAATTCCAGGCTTAGTCTTTTGGCTCATGATTATTCCCTCTACAGGACCTACGCCAAATTTTAATCAGCGCTATACAGCAGGACTAAACTCCGAAATATGCAAGTTGATGTAGATCAGTGCATTAATATTTAAGATAATTGCATTCAGTGTTTGCCACTATGTAAGTTTAATCTTTAAATTCCAAAACCGCAAGCGATTTTAAAATTAAAAAAAAACCCTGTTATTTATAATGTTTGGTGTCGATTGATAATTACTTTTTAAAGTAATTCAAAAGATTCTAGATAGCAAATATCACACTAAAATTCACTAAATAAATTCAGTAATTACTATTTTAAGCTTATGCTTCATGCTGTTTTGGGTTTTTTTTTTGTATTATTTGAGAAATTAAAATGAATAAAATATTCTTTCTATTTCGTCTGTATGATAATTATGGAAAGACAAGCAATCATACAAACCCCTATTTCGGGTAATAAAACTAACTTTTAGTGTAATTTGAAAGTACTGCTACAACAACTACTGTTGTTTATAACTGTGAGAAATTCAATTTTTAATCCCTGATAAAATTAAATTAAAACTAACATCAAGGCTTTGAAATATTTATATTTTTTATTTTCATTAAAACCGAAAGTTAAGAGTATGTTCTTTTGTTGTGTGTAAGCACGTGAGAACAATGGATGTGTTGAACCACAGCCCTCTGAACTACAGGCCTCCCAACTACGTCATCGTCTTATCTCTGACGTCATGAAAGAAGGGTAACGATGACCGTTGGCTTTTGCGCAACCCCGTAGTATTTCATTGTGTGTGTGAGCGGAAAATCTGTCTCAGTGAACGTTGGATATTTTGTTGCTATTTTGATTAACTTTTTTGGATTAGTGAGTGCCTGAAATTAATTTACAGTTTTCCAATATCTTAAACAGTTATTTCAAAGTATTTTATTTGATTACACTGTTTTTTTATTGTGGAAAACAACTGAGGGGACGTTAGGCCTAACATTCACCGTGCCGAAGACATGTTCTCCTGGCTGCAAGTCGAACTAAAAAAATACAGGAAGTTCTGTTCCTGTTTTTCTTTTCCAAAAGAAGATCTTTTGCAGCGTTGGATTGTGAAAATACACAGAGAAAACTTTGTTCCAACAAAAAATTCTGGAGTGTGCATAAAACATTTCAACGAAGATTTCGTCGTGAGAGAGAACACTTTTACGGACTCTTCAGGTAATGTCATTTCTGTTAAGCGTGATCATATCATATAAAATTAAAGAACCTATTGCTCCACATCTAACCGAAACATTGCCAAAAAAATGACGAACTTGGAACGAAAGACAGAAGGAGCAACTTTCATCAGCATTGGAATCAAGTTTGGAATCAATGAAATTTACATTGATAGGAAAAAAATTACAAATCTAAAAAAACATATCCTTGTAGATGAGGAAAATAATGAGAAAGAAATAAATTTAAATAATTTTATGTATGATAGTTTCCAAATAAACGTGGATGTTGATTCCCATTTACCTGTTGACATTGCACCAATATTAATTTATATATCTGGATATGCTGTTCATAAGGTGATCAAAAGAATAAATTATTCTTATTGTAAAACTAACATGATTCATGATGAGGATTTTCTAATATGAATTCTCATCTTGGATTAGATTAATTGATGAAGTGAATAGAGGTGGTTTATAAAAGCCAACATTATGGTCAGTTGTTGTTACTTATTTATGCTTTCAAGTATTTGAATGTTTAAACTCTAGTGAAAATGAAACAAATTTTATTCAAAATAAAAATCAGTTGGCTATTATTGTTGATATTTCACCAAAACACCTTCATTTGTTAAATAATGCAAATGATTGGTTTTCTCATATTTGCTCAAAAGAAGAAAGGACAAAAATGATTTTTGTAATAATTGGCAAAATATTATTAAACAATTATGTAAAAAATTAAAATCAGGTATTTCCATCTTTTAACAAAAACAAAAAGAAAATTGACAAAATTTAACAATTAGATTCAGTGCAATATTATATATTACTTTTGTACTTCACTCATTTTAAACATTTGGTATTATTTCATTGTCATTATGTTACATTAGGAATTAAGTTTTGTAATAGATTTTAAGTGATTCAATAAATTGATATTTACAAAAGAAATGAAGTGGTTATTTTTCTTTCTCATAAAATTTTCTAAATACGAGTTGCTTTAAAGAACTGATAATTCAAATTGTTAATAGAATAAAATTTGTACTTTTCTAAATTCGATTTAAATAAATACAGAATGAAAAGAATTACTTATATTCACTTAACAAGAAATTTATACAAAATTTTGCAAGAAGTCAGAACATAAGAAAAATTGAAGAACAAAACTATATAAAAATGTTAGCATCTAATTTATTCATTATTATTTTTTTTAAAAATTATGTGAAATTTTGCAAAAAGTCAGAATATAAGAAAAATTGAAGAACAAAATTATATAAAAATGTTAGCATCTAATTTATTCATTATTATTTAAAAACAAATTACGTAAAATTTTGCAAAACGTCAGTGCATAAGAAAAATTTAAAAACAAAATTATATAAAAATGTTAGTATCTAATTTGTTAATTATTATAATTTTTATTTTTTTTTCACGTGAGTAAAATAAAATGATTAAATTAAAAAAATGCCAAACCACAATTTCAAAATAAAAATTTTAGTTTATTTTAATTATTTTTAACTTTTATAAACTAAAAAAATTGTCCGTTGGCATTTTATTAATTTAGGCTACTATCCATTTTATTAAATTGGTCGGGTAAAGGGAACATTCCTGAGTAAAGTGCATTAAATTGTAAATTTTTATTGTAAAACGCATCTAGAATGAAAAAGTTAAAATCTCAGTGTTGGAACAGTTACCCCACTTCCGTGACGTCACGAAACCAGTTGTGAGGCCTGTATTTCAGAGGGCCGTGGTTGAACGCAGCATGAACGCGGACGTTCAATTGTTAATGGTGAATCCTAGAAGATCGAAAAATGGCGTTACGATGAAAACCGAAATAGCCAGGATGCTAAGGTTTTAAAATGGGAATCGGATGAGTTCCTTCCGATTGTGCTATAAATTAGTTTTGATTTTAAACTCATATTGTGTTCAGTAAAAGGCGGACGGCCTTGAGAATTAAACAAGTAAGGATTAATGGTAAAGTTAAATTAATTCTTAATAAACGGTTAGGCCCAAAAAAATGAATCTCGCAAATGAGGACTGGCAGACCCAAAGTGGAATTACGCTAAGGTATTATCTTCGACGTTTGACAGGGATTGACGGAAAATTTGATGGATGGTTGCTGAACTTTTGTAAGTAGGATTTCTATTTTACTTCACCCATCGAGAATTTGAAAAGGAGCCATCGTTA
>JAFIDM010002131.1:27577573-27623288 GCA_023159025.1 Thereuonema tuberculata | reverse complement strand
TGTGTGGAACCTAAGTGACAATTATTCATATATATAATCCTCCCACAATAACTCTATAGAATAATAAACCTTAAACCTTTAAAAGACTTGAAACTTAGCATTTTAAAATGCTGTAAATTCTATTTAAACTTGGCTTTTATTATGTGTGCTTTGTTTTCAATCTAATATTATGCATTCGTAAAATGTCATCGAAACTACATAGAACAGGTCCCATCTGACTTTGTAATGAATTTTATTACTCATTCAAACCCTAATTAACTCCTGCTCTTCTGTCTAAACTCATAAATGTCAAGTGAAACGCATGCTTTATTTTAAGAAGAAAAATGTGTTTTAATTATGTTCCCACTTAATTTCTTCATTAATACAATGATAGAGACAATAATCACTTGTAAAGTTATGTTAATTGGCTTTTCCCACACGTAAATAAATAGGAATTTTAGTATCATTTTTATTCCCGCACTATAAACCTCTGAATTATAGAGTGGTTGAAATAAAAACATATTTCATTTGTTTTTAAGAAGAGGAAATTTTAAATTAGGCTTAGAAATAGATATTATGTCTATGAGCTTAAATTTGGATGTTCATTAGCCTGTATTTCTAGGGTAAGACTCATGGGATCACTCCGTCTCTCTAATAACTTTGAACCGCTGGCTATATCTGCTTGCACCTTAGTTTGCCAATTTAAAGACTAAGGACTATCTTATTTTTATGTTTGAAATCTATTCCAAGTGGGATTTTTTTCGAGAAATTCAGACAAGAAGGCGACAAAACTTCCTATAGGAAAAGTATCATCTAAATATCAAATCTAAATAATTTTCAAACGACCCTGAATTTTGGACCCTGAATCACCATCTCTGGGATCTGGGACAGCTATTTCAGCCATGTTAGGCTTTTCCAGCAAGAATTACCCTTGATGATGGCTCAGAGTGCGTGATAAAGATAAGGACGCCATCTCAGCATTCTTCACCTTAACCCAAAACCCAAAAAAAGATAATAACTATTCCAGCACTGCCTCAAATTCCTTTTCCCATTCACTGCCAAAGGAATTTGATAAAGGGATTGAGGAAACAAGACATGTACATCAAGAAAAAAATAAAATTTTACTTGCATAAACCAAGTTTAAGAATCATCTCAGGAATTGTAGAAACGAAATAACTTAAAGAATATCGCACCGATCATCTATGAAATCTGAGGAAGGTGGTTTAATTTATTTCGTTTGTGCATTTATTGAGTTGATTCTTAAACTTATTT
Source organism: Thereuonema tuberculata (assembly GCA_023159025.1). Lineage (NCBI taxonomy): Eukaryota > Metazoa > Arthropoda > Chilopoda > Scutigeromorpha > Scutigeridae > Thereuonema > Thereuonema tuberculata. Next base: position 27,622,037 of record JAFIDM010002131.1, on the reverse strand, counting down.
ATGCACGTTATTTTTTTCTAAATAATTGATTTCTATTCTTTTTCTATTAATATTTCATTGCTTTTAGAGAATCTAACAATTAGAGCACGGTTTGATCTGATTAAAGATAATCTAATATTGACAACGTCAGTAAGTGATGCTAATTTTTTTTCAGAAAATAAGTGTTTCTTTATATTCAACAAATATTAGAATTTGAAAATAAAAGAAAATGTAAAAAATGTTTCCGTCGTCGTAATGACAAGAAAAAAAAATAACTAAAGACATTTTTAAGGAATCACATTTTAAGAAAACTAGACGTCTTAGAACTTCTTGTTTTTTATTCTAGGTTTAAGCTTACATGAACACATGAACTCATGTATTCTTGTAATAAATGATTTTGCGCAGCAAAAATTAGAAACTTTTTAACTTCTAAATTCAGTTTATTATTAAATTTCAGAATAGATGTTTGGATAATAGTCTTCAAAACAATACAATAATCAGATGAATTTCGGCTAAAACTAAAACCCACTCTTAGCCAACTAGTAAATGTTGGATCGAGCTGACTCACAAAATCACGGAGAAAACAACTCAATAATTCATGAAAACATTACTGCAGTTTAGAGAGCTAAATCTCTAAAACAAAGTGTGTCTTAGTGAAGCCCTCACAGGAACTGAAAAACCTGGATCTTTTCATCTAGAAGGAAGTAAACAAAAGTTGATTTTTTTGGAAGGAATGGTAAATGTTACTAATCCATACTGTGTAATAATATTTTGAAACATTTAACTTTTCTGAAATAACATTATTGAACATATATAGATCCTTGGAACATATAGAGGTTCGGAGTTTAATTAATAGTGAAATTTTATAATTTGATTTAGTAACTGAAGCTGGAGTGGATAGATTACTCTTCTCGAATAACATGAAATCATAATATGGTCACTTTAAATTAAAAATATTGTCATTTGAGATTGTTAAACAGCCAGGAAATTCAATCTGTGTGAACCAAAATTATTGAATTTTTAGTAGCTAACTTCAGGTTTGTACATCTCAGAGCTTGAAAACCTGAAAATTGTTTATTTTCTAAGAGCTATTACTTCAATTGAAATATCTCTTTAAAGAAAGAAAAAACAAATATTTAATTATTCGTAACCGTTCCACTTGGCTTAGTAGTTTAGGCGGCGACCTCCACGAGGCAGATGTGTCGGAACCTGTGTTCCAATCCTGATAGCGGCATGGACGTTTCATTTCCTTTCCTGTGTTTATCAGCCTCTTCTTCACTCTCTCTTTGGGTCTGACGCCATTCCTTAAGGGCTTCCTAAGGAAGGCAACGAAAACCACCACAGTATCTTTCCACAGGATTTTCTATGGGAACTTGCGTTCCATTAAATGCGTATCTCCGTGCTCTAAGATCGCACTTAAAAAAAAAATGTTAGAAAACTACCGAAGGTTTTGCTTCATTTTTTATTCCATACATACTTGAAATTGGTAGATGAAATTTTCCACAATAACTAGATAACAAAATTTCAATAATTATAAGAGAATTCAATGCTGTAAACTTTGAAAAGAGAAGATATAGACATTTCCTTGAGAAGGAAATTTGACATTGGATTCATTTGTGGAGCTTAGCATTAATTAAAACTGGATTATCATGAAATTAAGAAACTTAAATGTTTAATTTACCTTAATTAAACAAACTTCACAATTTTGAATTTTCAGAATGAGTTTCGTAAATTTCTTTCACTACAATGCATTTACTGTTGGAAGGACTAGCCACTAAAGTATCCGAGTGAAGTCGGGTGGACGGTATTATATTGACAACAAAATTTAAAATTTTCATTTGTATTCATTGTCTAACCATGACTGCTGTCTGGTCTCAAATCAAATTATTATATAATGAAAAACCTCTTTTATTTATTCTTCAAATTCATAACTATTCCAAAAAGGGATATTTTGCAAACATCTTATCGGTCTGCTTCTTCAAGTTAAATTATATCTTCGGAAACAGAACTTTTGAATAAACAATTAAGTTATATTCAATAATAATAACCTACAAGCAGTGTTCCGTCGATATTATACGAGGAATAAATAAAAAAAAATATTATATATGTATCGCTGAGTGATTATTCTTTTAACACAGTTTATTTATGCAGTATTAAAGTAAAGGAATTAGACTGTTTATTCTAGAACCGCTGAAAAAAATTCTGATTCTTACATTACAGTTTTAAGTGAATGTCTAAACGATGAACGGAAGCCTAAATTGGTTTAAAGTCGTTAGAATGTCATAACAATGCTGATATCTTAATGTCAGTGTTAAGATAGAGAAAGTACAATTGAAATTTGTAAATTGTGGTAGTCTATTCACTACTACAAGTAATTCTCTGTTTACGAACGTCCAATTTACGTACAGTCGTTGTAAAGAACATCACAAATCACACAAAACTTCGTAACGTCAACTTTTCTTCATTATCAGCTGCCTTTCTATCAATCTCATATGTACCTAGTGTCACTTATTTGGATAATATAAATCTCATGAAGATATGACGAGCAAAACCTGACTATATAATATGTACATATAAATATATGTTTAGTAGATATTTTTTATTTCTGTTCTGCATCTCTTGATGCTTTTAATTAAAATTAATAACTATGGATTTGCGTTTTTAGTCTTTTTTTAATTTACGTTACGTATCGTATATGCAAACAACAATGCGTAGGTTAAGTTAGGTTTGTCCCAAGACTCACAGCCTCCAATGGTAGGTAGGGCTCCAACATTCCTTTGATCAATGGGACTGAGATGAGACAGGGTGGTCAACCCAACCATAACGCTTGCATACTTTAAAATAAAACATTGGTATAGACCATTCACTGTTTATTATATGACTTTAACGTTTTAAAATGGCTGTTAACACTTACCATATGTATATTAAAAGCTCAGGAATGCTTTTAAACAAGAACCAATAGCGTATTGGAACGGAACGCATTCGTAAGCCGAAAGTTACCACTTATTTATTAGCAAAGGTTCATTTTCAGATTGTGACACATTTAGATTGTGAAAACGTGTGTGAACTCTCTGAGTTTTAACAATGGGTACATTTTTCCTGACCTCAGGGCCGAACATCACAATGTGTGTTATTAAGAAATTGTTAAGATCGGCAGAAATTTATTGCTCCTTTTGCAGTGAACATAGTGATATCTTCTGTGTTAAACTTGGAAGAAGAATAAATGTCGTTCTTTCCTTTACAGAAGAAGCGATATTACCATTAAACATTAAAGAAACTGAGAAATTATAATTCTGAACGCATTATAATCGATGTTGAAATAATTGCTGTTTAGACGATATTTTCCAATGTATTTTGAAGAAATGCATTGGGTCTGATTTTCTACGAGTAAATGGTATCTTTCTTCGAAGCGATGTAGTGAATCTTAATCTGCTTGTTTCACTTCAGACACATAATTCGATAAAGGAGTCTTGGAGAATTTCACGAAAGATCTTCTTCGTTCAATGCAATTACGGGAAAAGTGAGTGATACGTCACTTTTATATAAAATAGGCTTTTCTCATAGATGTTCTCGTTTCATTCAATTCTACTCAGTAATTTGCATTATTAGAAGCATTTAAATAAAAAAAAAAGGTCAGTATTTTATATTTATAAGATATTTATATTAAAATATAAAAAAATAAATAAATTGACCCTTTTTTGTGATTATCTCATAGATGGCGTCGGTATAAGAAACTAGATCTGGGAATTAAGGAACAATAAATAACAAAATAAAAATGAGAAATTTTATTTCTTTAGTCATAGAACACTAGGGATTGAAAGACAATTTTACAATAATCATACAACGGCAGTAAATAACATCCTCTAAGTCTACCATTACTGCTACATTGTCATGTAGCTATATTTGATATTGCTAGCATTTTATCCTTCTATACTTCTCTCATAGGTCGGAACACTTGATACTTCCATTTTTATCATTTTCAATGGTGTCATCAATAGTTCCTATAAGGTCATCAATATCTTCTTCATAGAACACATGATAAGCATTCGTGATGTTAACAGTATTATCCCGATAAGATAAACTTTAATTCCTTGGAAATGTCAGGTGGTAAAATTTTATTTGTGTAAATGATATATCTGTTTATATTAGATCATACTGATGTCATTCGAATGAGTACTAACTTATTTGAATTTATAATTTAGTTCTTATAGTTCATTTGACAAAAGCAATGAAAAGGATTGATCATTTCAGGAATCTCACTGATTTCTGTTATCGACAAATGGAACTGTTCGCGACATGAATGAAAAAATAATGCGATGTTGAAAGACATCAACATAGTGAAATAGTGAAAACTCTCACCATTCCACGTGAACATATTTCTTTGAATGTATTTCAATTTAACGATATTGACGATAGTTGTACTCTTTCTATTCTCTTTGTACGCGCATCACGTTACAATGGCTCGACGAATTTCCATCAAATTTGGTACATAGGTTATTTAAGGTCCAACTTAAAACATAGCCGCAGTTGTTTTGGCCTCTGTTTCCTGCATCCATCAAAATTGACAGCCGAAATCCCTATCTTGAACTGCTAGACAGAGTTCTTTAAATTTGGATACAGTGCTTATTTATAATCGATATAAAAGATTAGCATTTTTGATCTCCACCATATTCCCGTCAGCCCTCCAAAACGACCTCCAACACTACCTACTCAATCCCCAATACGAGATGGAGAGGTGTTGCCGTATAACTAGTATTTTGTTGTAAATCCTTATAGTTTAGGAGTGCCCATACCCCTCATATATAGTAATAAATGTAAATATTTAGTATTGAATGTTGTTTCAATTGTTGACACTAGAATGCAGGCGGATTGCAAACATCGTTAATCCCACAGCTTGAAGACAGGGGTATCATGGAACGCGTATGCAGGAAGCAGTACCTGCTCACTTCGCTCTTACTGTACGCGGGTTTTTTAATGAACATTTTCCAGGAAGCTGGATTGGTCGCGGTATTCCAGCATCACCAGCTCCATTGAAATGGCCGCCACGAAGTCCTGACCTCACGACGCCTGACAACTCATTGTGGGGAATCATCAAGGCCTACGTGTCTGAACGTCATTTTCCCACAAATGAAGAATTGCGCAATGCAGTTGAGGACGCATTTCGAACCATCACACCGGACATGCTTCAAAAAATATCAAGTAGGACGTGGCGACATATGAACTTGTGTACAGCATGATGGCGAACACACAGAAGCATTTGATAAGTAATGTGTAGATATTTTCTTAAAATATGACTACTAATTATGGGTGCAGGAACTTCCAAGCCACACTCTAAATTCAAATACTGACTTTGGTTTTAATTATCAAATTTACTTATTTAGTTAATTTACTTTATTCACATTTTAAATTATTTCTGTCTCGTTGACTCAAGGTATGATTTACAATTACGGTCATTTCTTTATTGCAAGTTCTTTAGTGAAAGCAACTTAAAAGTAAGAAACTTTCACTTTTAAAGTATTAGAAATCCAGAATCAAAGATTCGGATTTGGGTTTATTTTCAGTCCATTTCTACTTTGAAAAAGCTGCAATTGATTCTAATTTTTGGTACCATAATTTTTAATTCTTTGTTTTTACAAAATTTTAATTTCGACAAAAATTTCTCAGGGTCTCCCTAAGGAACAGAAACGTCAAGAGAACATCCTGCTTTACACGGCGCAGTTCATTATCTAAATTATGTTTTTCCTTCCAGTTTGAATAAATGAAAGTAGAACAGGTTTTAAAAGAAAAAAAATGTAATAGAGATTTAATTAAGAATTTAGCGAAAAAAAAAAGAAAGCAAAAAAAAAGGTATAATTAAAGCAATGAGTTTACAGAAAAAAACAGGAGCACCACATTCAAGGATAAAAGAAAATTTCGCTTTTTGGATAATTAATAGGAGCTTTAAAATCTCTAGTTGTTTATATAAAAAAAAAAGTAAATAAAATGAGAAGTGGGCATAACTTAAGATTGTTCTAAGAGTGAAATGAAATATTACATCATGAATACATATAAATCCATTCTAAATTAAATGAATTTATTTTTTTAATAAGCAAATGGATTTTATAATGTTGTATCGAGAATTCAGCAGAAATGAGAAATTGAACTTAAGTTTATTCGAAAGCTCTTGCAAATACGAACGTTAATGAAGAATAATTCAAACAGAATAATAAGATATTTCAATCTTAAGTCTCTTTCTTTTAAACTGAAAAGAAAATTTCAAGAGAAAAATATTAGAAGAATATAAAATGGAAATAGGAATTTATTCAGACGAATGTAATTTACAGTTTATTGTTCTTATTAAAGTAAAAGAAAAAAATTATTTTCCTCTGCAACATTTGGCTATAAGATTCTTAATCATTTATGCCATTAACCTAAATCATGGAAATAAGCAGGATTACAGAAGAATCTCATGTCTTTACTAAAAAATTCTTAAAGGACCTTCTTTCAGAACTACAAATCTGTCAGATTTCTAGTATAGTTTAAAAATTAGCATCTTGATATTTACGGCCATTTACCCTACAGTGTAACTCAGTTAGAGCTATCTTATTTTTATAGTTCTGAAGGACTCCTGTCCTTCAAAATAAAACATCAATCATTCTGTGGAAAGTACCTGGAAGCTAAAGTCAGTGTTCCTAGGAATGATTTCTTTTGACGGCAGTCTTCAGAAGTATATGATAGGTTTCCGTGCATCAGCCTCACATAAATATAGATAAAGAGTTATTGGATGTTTTCTTAGCTCCATAGAATAACCATACATTCGAATGGAGGATTCATATAATATAAAATTAAACCAACATTCACTCCCCTCATTAAGGGATCATCAGGATAGTTGTAATGTTGGTTGAGTTTGAACAATAGAGATATATGAAATTACAAATGCATTTTTTTAGTCTCATCAATACTATTAGGCGTACATAAAGAACGTATATAAAGAACGTTCTGTATATAAAGAATATACAGAAATATATATGCATCGTCACGTCTTTCTAAAATCTATAAAATATGTAGTATATTCCCATATACATTAAACATATACTGTATATTATAGATGCTGAGCGCAATACATGACTAAGTATCTCTTTATTTTGATAATATTTGAAATAAGAGCATTTTTTTTTTTTTTTTCATCTCTCGTTTTTACATATTTTTAAGAAACAGCAAAGAATCAATAAATTTTAAGAATTCTTTTCAAAATAAAATTCTAAAATTTATTTTGAATCCGAAAAAGAAACATTCCAAAACAACAAAACATTCATTTCAAACTTTGTTGTTTAAGACTAATTTATTTTCCCACTTGGTTTATTTATTAGAGATATATTTGATTCGTGATTACTGCATATTTTTCATCTGTAAAAGACTGCTGAAATATTTTTCCTTTGCTTAAAAAGAAACCTTAGCTGCCACATCATTAGAATAACATATGAACTTATATTGGCTTACATAAAAAAATACATTTTTATTTTTATACAACATAATTACACAATACTGCGTACAAACAGGTTATGCGCTGCATGTCTTTGTATTATCTTCTGTGTTTAAGTGAATATTAAACAAACGCACAGAACTAAAGAGCTGTTTTTGGAAATTGTGATGCCGGTAATCCAAGACAGTCTGTTTCAAGGTTTCAAGACCATCACCAGATGGATCCCCCAGTATCTACAGCTCAAGGCATATAAAACAAATAAAGACATATAAACAAAACACAATTATAAAACCATAACGGCCCTTCATATTAAAACATCAATAAAGAATAAGATCATTCAATTAATCCCTAATAGCAACCGCTTAACTATTAAAGGATTAATTGCTAAAGATACATGTAATAACAAACTTTAACGTCCATTAGAAACATTAAAATAGAAAAAAATCTGATCTGCCGATACTAGGCGGATTCAACTGAAAAGGTCTTGAAATCAGAAACAGGCTGTCTGGGATTTCCGATTTCACAATTTTCAAAAAAAAAAAAAAAGCTCAGTGCACATTTAGTTCTGTGCGTTTATTTTTATTATATTTTGATGTTTGCAACACACAGTTAATTAAATTTTCGTACGCCTTTTGAGTCCTGCACTAGCTGATTAGCTCTGGCTGAGGAGAGCCTAATAAGCTCGAAACGGCCGTCCCAGAGTATCAGCTCGACTCAAAAGGCATTCTAATTTTAATTAAATTTTGTTGTTATGAATATTGAAATTTTTATAATTGCATTTGTTTGCTTGTGATTACCATCCTCTCAAATAAATTAAAGATGAATTTGCGACATAATTATGTTCGTAAAGTGTTCATTTTAGTTGTAAATGCTTAATTTAAGTTATTTATGAATGTATATGATGATTGCAGTGCAGTGTATCGATAAATGAGAAAAAAGGCAATCTTTCTTTATTAAAAACATTTGTCGCATTATCTGAACCATTCAGAATAGTTTAACATTATCTGTACATTTCTTTATCTCCCAATTATCTGTACATATTTGTATTTCCAAAACAAATTTCTGCATGTTATGTTTTATATACATAAGCATAAATAAGCACTGATTTTATTTTACATAAATAAATGATTAATAACTTAATTAAATATCAAAATAATCAACAAATTGAATATTACTCATTAACTTTTCATTAAAATACTTCAGGAGATTCACTCGGCAATAGATCATCATTTTTAATTAAAACTTGTATGAAAACACAATCAATGCCTACATAACGATAGCAGTCTGTATCAGCTTGTTAGGATCCTATTTTACTCAAGTGCAAGACACTTTGTTTTGCTAACAATTCAAGTAAATTGAAATCTCTCAACTTCATAATAAATTCTAAGTAGTGCAAATCATTCAATACAATAACAAGAGTTCGAAAGAACTTAAAACTTCTTTCCTTCAAATGTTATTTCTTAGTTTTTTCTTTGTTTCTTTTTCTTTTTCTTTTGAAAGTTATGTAAAAAACAAAAACATAAAAACTTATATTGATTTTTAAATTTTAATATTTTCAGAATAGAAATAGTATAAATTTCCCATTTTGTGAACAACTTTAAATTTTAATATTTACTTAAATTGTCTAACACCATTAAATTTATTCATATCAAACCATGTATTTATCAATACATGGATCAACTAATAGAATTAACATTCATTGTTTACGTACAACGAAGTATTATAGAAACAGGCTAGAAAATCTCCTTTGTTTAAATTCCAATATTTTTTTCTTGGAAATCTTGGAACCTTCTTTTGCTCATTTATCGACAAAAACTATTTTTAAAAGATTTCAAATATTAGATTGTCTCTAGTCTTAAACATGTATACCAAGTTTGAAGAAGATTCCTCCAATGGTTCAAACGTTCTTAAAGACACACTTACAGAGTGCTCTGATGAGCATCAGCTTCCTAATAAAAGTATTGACAGATTTTCCTACACATTAATTTCAGAATATGACAGCTGTTGAGTATATCACCTTAATCCAAAAGATCTCAGAGCTAGTTTCCCTGAAGTCTCTGCTGTATGGCCCCGTGAAATTCATATGAAGAAACGTTCGCCAACAAAACAAAAGTGTTATTAGAGGCAAATAGAAAGTCATCAGAATGCAAACGCAGAGAAGAAAAAAAAATACAGCTCACAATAGACCAGATTGAAGCCCAATCCATTGCGAACCTCTTGTTTTTTCTTCTTATCTTCCGTCCGAAGGCAGAGAACCGTCAGTGGTGAGACTCGAAGGTAATTTGGCATCGGACAGAAAAAAAAAAATGCAATATTACAAATGAAAGCCAGGATTGGTCTCTTGCGAGATCACGAGCAAGTAAAGAGAAAAGTTTCCGTTTCAATTTATCTGATAGAGAGGAACACTATCATCAAACGCAAGAAATTCTCTTCGGAATAAATCTAGTTCAGTGAAGCAAAATATATGACATCTATTTCTGGTAATTCAACCACACATTCCATAATGGAAAGAGATGAAAAATGGAATTTTTGAATTATGGCTTAAACGAATATTAATCTTTAAAACGGCAATATATAAAAATCTTGATAATAAATGTGGAATCGCCAAGAATTATCAGCAAAATTATTGAACATCATTCATAAATATATAAAAATATGTGTAGGAAGAAAAATAATAAATGATCAAATTATATATATATTTATATTTATATTATGGCAAATGGGTCAATCGATAATGATGTCTAGAAATCGCATCGATAATATTTAATTTACATTACATTAATTTAGTTTCAGCATGGAAACTACGAACATACTTTAAACCAGTCGGCCCCAAGCTTCTTGATTCAAGTGGCCGGTAAAATCTCAAGAAGAAACTGGGGCATATTCAAATAATGGAAATTTCCTTATAAAGTAAATAGTGCACAATATTAACATCTAGTATAACTATAAAAAAATGAAGAAATTCTTAGCTTTTAATAAATTTCTTCAAGAGGCATTGCAATTACTTTCCTGATTTCTTTGCGGACCGAGTAAACTTTTTCTATTGCAATTTTAATAAATTCCTTCACACTTCGAAACTAGAAAAGTTCTTTTTAACCTCGTCATTCCACTAGATTTTTTTTTTATTTATTTAAGCATTCTTTGTGTTTTAACTATTGAAAATATCCATTGTCAATACTTGATTCTACTATCAGTACAAATTCATGAGCCCACACAGATCAATGATACAATTGATAACTTTACTCTAAAACTTCTCCTGACCTCCTTCAATGATTTTTCACAAGTCTAATATTAAAGACCGTTTAATATTTTCACTATTCGAATATTAGGCAAGACCGTAACAGGCAGATTTCAAGATACTGTGCTTGAAGTCTGTGTGAATTTTAAAGGCTAGTTTTTTTTTTTTGTCTTCTTGCAAAGAAATGAAAAAAAAATAATGTTTTTATATTTTAAACGAATTCATTGAGACGTCATCTTATTTCATAATAGTGTGGATTAATGTCCCAACCAAATAATTCTGAGCCTGAAATTTGCATTCGTCAATAGGGAGACTGATCGTTGCTCACTCGAGTACAAAGAATCAGGGCCCCACAAGAGTGGGGTCAGTTGGACCCTTAGCGCTGGGGCCCAACCATCTTAATCGAAAAAAAAATATATGAATTTGCCTATCACTTCTATATTTTTTATAATTAAGCCTAGGTTTTATTTAAACTATTTTTCTGCTTTAATCATTTTACATTACAATGTTTGCTTAAAATGAATTTTTTTCCAAACTTTTTTTTTAAACTTTCGGGTAGAGCCGGAAAAAGTAGAGATTGGTGTTAAATTAATTCACTCTAAAAATGGTGTTAATAACTGTGTATGGCATGTTTAAAAGAAAGAAAATTGAAATTGTGTGGTGTTTTCGCGATATTTTTGGCTGAAAATATGATTTTAATCCTAAAGGGGGAGAGGGCCCGTTACTGCATTTGGTACCGGTCCTGAATTTTATGTGAGGGCCCTGCATTGAATTCAACCATGCAGAAGAGGACCTGTTTCAATGTGGCCACCGTTCTCGTGGATCAGTAATTGTATTCAGTACTCAGCATTCTCACGATATACACATGTCGGCAGGAATGGTATTCACAGTCCATGTTTTGTTGTCATTTAAGACTGCCAAGTTCTAGACACCGACAGGAGAAGGCCTTTAGGTAACCCCATAACAAAAACATGGAGTAATATCAGGGGAGCAATGTGGGGCTACGTAACTGGAAGGTGAACTGTGTACCTCGACTAATACTGTTGTATGTGAAGTGATGCCGTTAACGGTATTATACTAGTTGTGAAATGTGAGAAGGTGCTCCATCTGGCATAAAAATAGTGTCGTGCAGACTTTATCGTTGCTGAAGTTGCGGGGATGAACGTGTTCAGCTTATGTCGATATTACCTTGCAATTACGGAAGAGGTTACTGATTCTACAGGAGTGATGTCCTCAAAAAAGAATGCCTCTTTTATAAAATCTGCTGACCTATAGCACTAAATTGTAACTTTGTAATGAATGTAATGTGAGATCCAGGAGCGCATAGGGATTCAGAATCTCAACTTCGACAATTTTGGGTGTTTATAGTGCCGTTCAGATAAAAATGCACCTCATCCCCCCATAGAACTTTCAAGGTAAGCACAGTGATCACCATTCTGCCAGAAACGTCAGAGCAAATTTCAGCCGCATATCATAATCATCATGTAAAAGTGGTGCATGCAGCTCTGGTATGAGTAATATTGAATAATTTTGCTCAAGACTTGCCTTACCGTGGAAAGTCGAATATCCAATATCTCACTATTCCACGGGCGATGCTACTACCAGCAACATATCCGTTTAGTTTGCCAACAATAGCGGTTGCAACTTCCTCAATTATCCTTGGTTGCAGTGATTTCTGTCCTCTTCAAACTTTCGAATCGTCGATCTAAATGCTACCGAAGACCTTATGCAAGTTCTGGCGAGTTTTAAACTAACGAAAAGCGGCTACTCTATAGTTGTAGTTCAGATAAAATAATTTTACAGACAGAGAAACAGGTGGCCAGCTTCGTTTTAATTAAGGTTTGGGCTTACTGAATTACAACAGTGTCATGCTGTCCCTATCGGCAAGGTTTTGAACTAATTTTTTGTGTGTGTGAAATCCTGTTTCCCATGTCCTACCGAATTGGTGACATTCCGCCAATAAATCGAGCTACAGACTGTTCTGAATAAGAGAAGTCTAATTATGACTATCTAATACTTATTTAGCAGTTTTATACAAATATAAAAAAATTATCTACACTATTTAAATATATAAAGTATAACTTAAATAAAGTCCTTTAGATACTTCAAGGCTTAGAATTTATAGACTATAAATTATAGAATTTGTAGAATAAATAGATATATTTAAAAGTTATTTACTTTACATAAGTTAAGTTGAAATAGAGATAGGACTTCGTTTACACCGCTTCAATTTACGCCTGCTTCACTTTTGCGTCTCTAATAGATCACGATATGAGGGGTGATGAATAATGACTCTGCCCGACATTCTAACACAGATGATTGTAATAAAACTTACTTTTTAATACAAGGTAATTAAAGCTTTTAGACAGTGTCAAAAGCAAAGCGGCCCCATACTATGCATAATTTCATAAACACAATTTTAGCGGAAGCGATCAGTCGGCGATATGCTTCAGCATTTCTTTCTCGTTCTCTGTCTCTTGTCTCTGACTTTGAGCGAGACCGTTCTTTACGCAAGCGGGAAGCTTCTCGTTTTGCATCAGCATCTCGTTTTTCCGCACGTCGAGACATTTTTTCAATTTCAATCACACCAATCGCAACAATGGCGTCTTTTGTATTCGCAACAATCTCATTGATAATAATAAGGAAATTAAAACAATATCAGGTTTCTTGGATTGTAGCAACCCATTATTAGCAAACCACTTCTTGGGGGTCAAGGAGTGGTCCCACAGGTCTGATTTTTTGGACGTGGTCACCTACTTTTGGATGCTGAACACAATGGTGATGGTTTCATTCAAATATCTCTAACCGTTTGGCCACTACAGAGTGTGACATCCAGCACAAAAACAATAACAATAGCGATTCCCTTTTTTTATAGGCAAGCTGTACAAAAGGGGCCTCTAAAAACTGTAATGCAAATGATTAACCTACAGCCTAAAACTGAAATAATTAAACAAAAAACAGAATACAAAATGTGACTAGAAAGCAAATTACATTAACCCACGGACTAAGAATTGCAAACGAACTGAAAAGACAAAAAGACAAACAAACAACGTACATCTATAGACATCTATTCTACCGCTTTTAAAGCAGTATTTTCTTTTCTTTTTTTTTTTATTAAACAATATTACCTTAAGATTTACACAATTTTAATTTGTAAATTTCATAAAGTAAAACATTTTTCAAGTATTTTGTTTTGATTACTGAAATTCTTGGAGCCTAATGTAATTACCTATGTTCCCGTTACGTTCTTGTTTCACTTTAAGTCAATTCATTTTACGCAAAAAATTTCGGGAACGTAATTCGCCTAAGATGACTCCTAGAAGTATATAAATTCTACATATACATACGAAATAAGAAATAATAAGGGCATTAACATATTACAATTAGATAAAGAATAGTTAAATTCTTAAAATTTATAATTTAATTCTTTAAGTATTAAATTCTTTAATATATGTTATCTTTCCTTATACTTTTAATCTTCTTTTCATTAAAAAATAATACTATTGTATCAAAATTAGCGATCCAATGACCTTCGATTTCAACTGCTGTGCACGTAAATTCTACTGATGGTGTTCTACATACAAAACACGGAGAAACAGATCATGTTTGCATTGGGTATATCCCGAAGGGCAAGGGGCCCTATTCGCCTGAATCGTGATTCGGTTTCCGACATAACTAATCCATTTATGGAAATTAGATATCAATAACATCCGAATTTCGTGTTCCTGAGTTCTTATCGTACCAAAGTCTTCCTGAGATAAACAGGCAAGTAAACATTGGATTAAACCAATCTTTAAACGTTAAGAGTGACCTTTGAGATAGCTAATGTCAATTTGATAACTAACATCAATATTAGACTTAGTTAAATCAGAAATAACTTATCTGTATCAGATTAACTCATCAGAAGTTTAGGAAAATAATGAAAAGTTTTGCTTCGAGGTAAAAACCCGCTAGAGAGGTGATTTGATGCTTTAACAGGTCTACCAATATAATTAAATCCGATGAATCATGTAAATCAAATGAAGGATAGCGCTGACGTTAATTAAAATCAATTAAAAGATGAAACTATCATCGATAAATTCCAAATTCCAGACAAGTATTTTGAAATTTTTATCAAGCTAAGAATATTACGTTATTTCTGTCTAAAAACTTTATACTCGGAATTCATTTGCGAAAACATTTTATACGTTTTAATATAGAATTTTTCTAGATTATCATAAAATATTATTAATCTTTGCGAGTACATTAATTACTTGAAGGGCTGCCCACGTTTTTCTGTCAAATTTTAGAAAGTCAGAATTCTCCTGGGCTTTCACATCCGACCCATATAACTTCATTGATAGTTATGCTTTGAAAAGCCGTATTCAACGGGCGATAAATGAATGGATTTAATTTAATTTTTAAATCATGCTCTATTCGTTCCAAATTCGAAATAAAATTTTTCACACGAAAACTTTTATTCAGTGGGAAGTGAAACATTCAAATTGAATTAATCTTACTCTAATTTGGAAAAGTTAGCAGTAATGATATGATAATAATAAATTATAATTAACTCAAATAAATTAAAATAAACAAGGTAAATCATGAAATACGAAGATTATTTAGTGAAATTAGAATGTGAATGTCTTTTGTAAGTTCAAAACTCACAACTATTAATTAAAAGTAAATCAAATTTGAATTGAATTGTTCCCTACATATTTTGTTTCGATTATCCCATTTTATAACAAGAATTCTATCCTATTTCTTAACAATTACACAAGCACTTAGAAATTGAAAAGATCATTGATTCTGAAGATGTGTGAGCCTTTGTAATCTTTATTTGAAAGTATAAGTGTACGAACGTGATGGATAAAGTATAGATTTTTTAAAAAATTTCATTCATCTTTTTTACTTATGCGTTACAATAAGACAAAGTGTATTTCCTTAATCATAGTACACCTGAATTCGGATTTTTATGCAAATAGGCGATCCTTATAAAGTTTTTAAATCATTTGTCGGGTTTATATCTGTGAATGAGTTTTGAATGAAAATCTGTATTGTGGTCAAATTTCTTCTGAAGTAGCTAAAGTTCTGTCCGAGGTTTCGAATCCCACATTTTGTTCTTGTTTTTATTTTCTTGTATTTAGTTGTTGAAAAGTAATTCCTTGTTGAGGAGTCATTCTTTCCATATCGAATGCCTGATTCTTCCCCTCGTTCGCCTTTTGGTCTTGCACTGGCTGAGTATCTCCGGCTAAGGGGAGTTCAACAAGCTTGAACCGACCTTCCCAGAGTCTCAGCTCGACTCAAAAGACAATCTTATTTCAATTATGAATTGATTGCTTTCCTTTTACCCTTTAAAGGGTTTGTTTTATTTTTTTTTCCTTTTTTGTGGTCAAATATCTTCTGAGGTAGCCGAAGTGCTGTCCAAGGTTTTGAACATTTGTTCTTGTTTTTATTTTCTTGTATTTAGTTGTTGAGGGATAATTCTTTCCATCTTGAAAATCTGTATATTTGCTACTCTGTTTTGTACAATTTCCTAGCCTCAAAGCATATCCCCAAAAAATAAGTACAGTAAAGTTCTGATTATCCGAGTTAATGTGGACCAAGACTAACTCGGATAACCGAAAAACTTGGTTAAACCGAAAATTGTAAATAACATAAATCGTGTAGGTTTAAATGTATATTTTAGCAAATACAAAATTTATACAGATACACCACATGCAATTCATATTGAAAGAGTTGTTTTACTTAAGAAAGTCCTTAATGGTTTTTTGTTATACGTTACATTGGCATTTTTCTGCAGCAATGTTTCGGCATTTTTTTAAGGATAACCTAGGATTGTTGGTGTCGAAACCATTCCCCGATTTCAGGTAGGGGGTCATTTAACTAGACGAACGAAGATTAATTTGCGAAAAAAAAATCCTAGAAATATTTGATAGCTCGGTTAAAGCGGAAACTCGGATAATCGGGGTTTTACTGTATATCAATACTAGCTTCTTACTAACTAGATTTTGGTGTCTGCAGAAGCCTTTCTAAAGCCATCTTTGCTTGACCTTCAAAGTCGGTCCTTTACTGAAAGGTACCTTTTATAAATACCTTTTATTTATCCCTTTTATAATTTAAATGAAATATGCACTCGTTTGAAGATGATATTTTAAAATGTAAGAACTTTGCCTCATGGTCAAAACTTTGGCAGAATACTTGAAACTGTATATATAAAAAACAATTGTTGAAATATTGGAAATTAAGTAGTAGTTTGTTTTTTCTCTTTCATTATTTATTTTCTGCATATCATTGCAATGTGTATTATTTCATGTTTATTTATTGATTATTATTTCGTGTTTAGTTTTACAATGTGGCAATGAATGTATCTTACTTATTGTATAAAATTTTACCCTAAGACTTTCGGATCAGTAGCACAGATTGCATTGGAAATGGTTTTCGGATATATACAGCCGGATTCCAAATTTCGGGATTGTTTACTTTGAGGCATTAAAAAATGTTTTATTGAACAAATGCAGACTTTTTTAAAGACAATTTGCAACACACTAAATACGTAGAAAATACGCAAAAAAACTACATCAGGTCGCAAGAAATGTCCAGCATCGTGTTTTGTCAAAAACTAAGTGCGACACCTGCCCGAAAGTCTTTATAATTAACAAAAAGTAGTAGAAGAAATCGAAATTTTCGAACTCCATTTTTTTTTTGTTCACTTAGAAAATTGTTAATGCGGACAACAAAATACTTCTCATATGTCATCATGTAAACCAATCACAGGTAATTTTCTATAATCCCAGAATAATAAATGAGTTCTACACTAAATAGGTAAGTGAATTATATATGATGTTATTCCCTCTGTGGTTCTGTGGGTTACGCCCTGTGATACACCCTTTTCAATTACTCGCAATTATTGACAATTTCCAAATGGATTAAACTAACCACAAACAGGACAAATGGTGTAGATTTACTTAACTATTGAAAATATTCAAAATTCAAAATAAGTGTTTACGACAACGTAGAATCAAC
Organism: Thereuonema tuberculata; assembly: GCA_023159025.1. Classification (NCBI taxonomy): domain Eukaryota; kingdom Metazoa; phylum Arthropoda; class Chilopoda; order Scutigeromorpha; family Scutigeridae; genus Thereuonema; species Thereuonema tuberculata. The sequence goes on along the minus strand of JAFIDM010002131.1, from coordinate 27,604,353 downwards.
AAACAAAGCCTGCAATGAAATAAAAATTTAACTTTTGAGTTGTTGCAAAAGTAATTTTCTTCCGCTCTAATTCAAAGATTACGTTAATTATTTTTTTTTTAAATTTCCCCTGTAATCCAATTCATTTTCCGCCCCCCTACAAAAAAATGTAAATACCGATTAATGAAAAGAACAGTAATTACCCAAAGAAAAAGGTTAAAATTATTAAAATAAAATACAAAATTGTTGTTACATGGCTAACATTGATATATTGTTATATGATATGTAGATGGTATATTGTTGGATGGTAAGAATTACAAGATATAGGGTGAGTGAATATCAATTATTATAAATAATGAATATTTAGGCCACTGAATAATTAATGCAAGAAATTTTACTATTTAATGACAGAAGAAACTCATGCTTATGAAACAGGTTATCAAGTATTGAGCATTAAGTAATATATAATAAACTGTTATGTTATTTCTGTAAAGGCTATATTCTAGAAGTGCTGAAGGCTAAAAGATTTATAATAAAGACTTTTTGGTGATACTGTTGTATGGTTATAAATTCTAAATATATTTTTAAATGCTGGAGACTGTAAAAAAATTATACAAAAGTATTTTTTGATATGATGCTGTTGCATATTTATAAATTCTAAATATAGTTTTAAATATTTAAGTATTTTTATATGTTTGTAAGAGTTTAGCAGAAAAGAATTTGTTTCTAGTTTGCAGAAGAACATATACATTTGATTTTTTCCAAAATTATGCTAAAAAACAGTTGAGATCTTTCATACAAAAGCTCATTTCACGACTAACATTTGTACGAATATGGAAAAGCTTTCACAATATGATAGAAACTCAGGTACATTATTTCTTTAAAATCACAGATTACTTATTTGCTTAGTTATTTTAACTTTCAATATAATCAACTATGGTATTTTATTTTATGAAAGCACAATGTCAGGGCACCCAATTTGAAACATTACTTAAATATAAAAGAGGGTTCGCGTTACGACAACTACATTACGACCGTCATACGTGGAAGCAGTTAAGTCGTGACAGCGGAATCAATTCATTATGTTTGTTCAATTTTATATCATATCCTAAAATAAATTATTTTACAATTTTCTTTTCATCTTTACTTTTAAATTTTATATACAGCAACGAAAACTGACATAAACCGCTTTCAATGTTATTACGATGTGACATAAAAACATGGGAAATATTAAGTTGAATGTTATTCATTTTTATCCAATTTAACAGCACGACATTCCTTTGAAGTTTTGAAAGAATCTCTGAACTATCAACAAAGCAAAATTTTACCTTTGTCATCTACAAAAGCGACAAGCGACATCAACAACGCCGACATAATCTCTTCCACTGTTTACACAACATCATAAGTGTTTGGTTGGTGTCAGTGTTGGAAAAGGCGTGCCTGGCATAAATGCTGATACTGAAATCTTGTCAGCGTGTTTGCCTGTACCGCAGAGAATCAACTTTGAAGTTGACTTTGTGAGTTAACTTCGCTAATGTTGTCTGCGGAGATAATAAATTCCACGTTGATTTTTAAATGAATCTTAATTTTTACAAATTTAAAGTGTTGATAAGACTTAATGAAAAAAAAAACTGTTTTCCAAGTGCATGACTCTTGTCAGAAAAACAGATTATCAGAGAAACTGTGGTAATCAGCTTTAATATGCTAAATCATTTTTAAAAGTTAAGCCATTAGATTATGTAAATTTTTGCAGAGAAGATTATAATGTGGATTTTTAAGACTTAATACACAAGAGAATTAAATTCTAGTTAATTGGTTGTTCAATATTTCTTGTTTGGAACAATACTGTTGATATTAAAATTCAACAGTACTTGGTAATAGGGAAAGTGCTTGTATTTTCTTTAATTACTAATCATGGGCGAAATCTCCCAAAATCTCAAAATGTACAGACTAGCTCTATTTCGTTTCGGTTTTTTTCTTTGATTCGAAAACAAGTTGAAGGAATCTTGCCCCCTACCCCAAAATTGGGAGAACTACCTAATTTTTTTTAATTTCATTGTTACTCATCGGTTCCGTAACGTGGCTCTCCTCCCCGCCTCCCGAAATAAAATTCTATATTTTCTTGTTAGAAATATATATTTATTCCTTTTATCTTTTAACATTTGGTCTTAAATAAAGAACACAACAGAACTTGTGTTTTGTAAGGATTATTAATTCATTTAAAATTTAATCTTTAACTCATAATAAATTTCTTAATTTAAAGATGTATTAGTTTGACTGAAGAAACGTCCAAATCAAGATTTTTTTCTTAATAAATTGTTTTGTTTTTTTAATAAAAATAAACTAAAAAAGCTGTTATAGAAAGGGATCTGTCTTGTTTTTGAGATTTCTCTTTCTGTATATCTGACTAATGCTCGAGAACAGTGGGAGATTTCCGCATAGGCGCAGGAGGCGCGCGCCATGAGCCTCATAAATCAAGGGGGCCTCAAAATTTAGCCTTCAAAATAAAAACAAATTATTTTATTTTGGTTGTAAAAGCAAGACTTCCCTTTTTTTGGTTGTAAAAGCAAGCCTAGGGGGCCCCACCAGTCATCCTAGGGGCCCCATCCACCCAAGAAGTATTTCCTTTTTTTTTGGTTGTGGAATAATGGAACCCCCCCCCCCAAAGGCGTTGGTACGCCACTGTGTAGGGGTAGTGAAAATATTTAGAGGGGGCCTCAAAATTGAATTGCGCCTAGGGCCTTTCAAATGCTAAATCCGCCACTGCTCGAGAAAGAATCTCAGGAAAACTTTTGCTTCTTCGCGATTTTTGATCTGTTTTTCTAATTAGCTGTGTTTCGCTGTTTCCAATTAAAAACATACGTCTTTAACAAACATTGGTTAGTTTTATCTACTACTGTGTCTTAAAGTTCATTTTCCAAGAGATTCAGATGAAGGTTGGTAATCCCTTTACCAAATCTCTTTTTAATCTCTTCACATTTTTATCTTCCTTTCAGCATCCATAATAAGCATAAGAAAATAGTTAGTAGTAAGAAAGTGCAGTAAACTTTTGTTCTTAAAGAGATAAATTTATATTCGTGAAATGCCTACAGATATTCACTTGGTGCACATTTGGAAGACTGGAAAAATCCACTCAAAAATAACCAATCAATATACTTTAAAAATAGAAAACAAATGATAAAGCAAAAAAATAAAGTTTAATTTAAATATCGTGCTTCATTATTTAAAGCAATACTTTATTTATTAAATAACTAGAACTTTCTACCATAATATCAACTAAAATCCCATCTACCAATCCAGCGTTAATAGCTTATCCAATAAACCACCAATAAAAATCCTCTCTGCAACCTGAAGCTATTAGCAAATTTGCAAAGTCATAATGACTAAGAGACACCTGAAATGATTGATTAAGGTCATTAAACACTCTCCGAAATTAATTCGTAGTAGATTCAATCTATGATGTAAAATAAGTGCATAGTTATCGTTCCACTCAGATTTCCTGCGAGGCTATAAGTGGATGGAGATTGGTTTTGATCGATTGGAGGTGTAGTTAGTAGCCGAACGCCATCATCTGGTTGATTATCAGTGCAATTGCTTTGTCAGAAGGCTGCTATGATTCAATACGCAGCAGGAACTTTGGTAATGACACTCATTTTCACCATATCACAGTTGTGTTAACTTCGTTCAATATCAATCTGAAATCATTCGATAGGCCTTCATCTATTGGAAATAAATTACTCCTAACGACTACGGATTCCTTCGCACTTGTCACGAAAACAGAAAATCTTTTGGTAAATGGATTGGAGGAAATTGAGGAGACGGCATCATAAAAATCTTAAGCTTTCCACATATCTTCCTAAGGAAAGGAAATGTAAGAGTAACTTAAGTATTTAATATTATCGATATCTTAATTATTTGTTAATAACAACAGAATTTAGCAACATTTTAATCGAGACTTAGAATTCATCCATCTCTCTGTAAAATGAAGACTCGGTTTCTTTTACTGGGATTAAAAGGGGCGAGCTAATCACCTATTCTTACGATTGCTTATTCAAACTTCGGAGCTTCCATGAGATCTTAGGTTCCTGGAACAGCCTGTCTAAACACGTTGCCTAATTATAAAATAATTTTAAATGGCTCTGCTGCCTTTTTTTTAGAACTACACTAAAAACTCGTTTATTCGAATCGCGTTTATTCGAAACGATTTTCAGCTTATTTTAAAAATCTACAAAAACATTTTTCTGATGCTGTAATAAATATTTAATAGCGTACACAAGTGATTATGTAACTGTAAATCTATTAATAACTGTATTCAGTACAGTATTTCAATATTGACAAGGGTTCAAAAATTGCTATATCAGTATTCTAGAAACTATAATTTTTATGGGATGCCGTGTTACAGTTTATTGTTTCTTGTTTCATATTCACTAAAAATTTTTAATGTACAGTGTACGTTTAATATGTTAAATTAATTAATTATAAATATGTTTAATTCCGGATTATCCGAAATTTTGTTTATCCGAAACGGGCGCGGTCCCATTACATTCGGATTTATCCGAAACGGGCGCGGTCCCATCACATTCGGATAAACAGATTGCTTTTTGTTCTTCGTATATATAAACTGATTCTGGATTTCTAAAACGATTTTTCGTTTCATTATTCTTTACAACCTCCATTTCTAGGTTCTGCCATTAATACTTGTTTATCAGTACTTTTAAATCACCGTCCATTCTAACATCAGAGAATGTAAAACAGTAGCCAAAGAAACTTAAGACTCGAGATTGTGAGGAAGCATTCGAGCAAAAGTATAGGTAAATTACAAATCTTCAATACAACAGTATTCCGTTGAATTATTCCTCAAAATTTGACATAGACTCAAGAAATCATGATTTTGGAATATCGGTCATTCCGTTTCGTCTTGTTTAGTAAGTTTTGATCCAGTAAATGTATTTTTATTTCTTAATTTGATAAAACAATATACAATATATCCTTAGCATATTAATACTCCTTAAACATCTTCATTTAACAATATTTCGAAAATATTAGGTATTTTTTCTTCAGGTTGAAAAGAATAAATAAAAAGAAAAGAACATCTTGCGTTCCTTCAATAAAACATACAAGTAAAAATGGTTTTTATTTGTATGTTTTAGAGAAGGAAAGCAAAATGATCTTCTCTTTTTATTTATTTTTTCAACCTGAAGAAGAAAATAGCTAATATTTTCGAAATATTGTTTAATGAAGATGTTTAAAGAGTATTAATATGCTAAGATTATCATTTTATTCAAAGGATTGATGTAACAATACATCCTTTTTTTATTTTTCATGGGAAAAATATTCAAAAGTTCAAATTCATGCTTTTTGATTTCTGCCATTCATTCTTTTAATAGTTTTATAAAATTCAGCTATTTTTAATAACTAAAAACAAAGAGAAATTTAACTTCATAACTTTGATTCTGGTTCTTGAAATTAATCTCAAAAGTCAAATTCCGACTTCAATGTAAAATAAACAATTGGGTGAAGAAAGCAAATTACCTTCCCCACAGGAAGACAGTTCCCTTCTCATTCATTGGATCTTCAAAGAAATGGGAACGAGTGTCTCCAGGCGCAGGTTAATCGAATTTCCCGCTTGAAGTGGAACATGGTAGGTTTAAGCAAATGGAGCTCTTACTTACCATAGCAAACACAAACTCTTGTCTCTAATTTGCCAGCAAACAACTGGAAACTTCTGATTATGTCGGTAATAATTAGGAAATTAAGTTTAAGGTTTAAAAATCTAAATCAGTAATCAGATAAAACCTCACCATAAATGAAGTAAAGCAGTCGGTTTTCAATGATTTGAAAGATGCGAACTACATACACTCTCTTTTCATTTAAATATTTGGATATCTCATTTTAATATCGTTTGTATAGCTGGAAAAATGTAAATGATTTAAATAGCTGTCCGCTTTATAACTAATGATTTAACGTTTATGAGAGTTTGAATTGTTAATATGGAATTAATTAAATTAAATTAACAATTAATTTCAATTAATTTCATCAAATTAAATTAAATGGAAAAAAATGAAGGTTATGAAAATTATTGCTCTTTTAAAGAGTACGTTAATTAATATTAAAATTTGTAAAACTTGATTTGTAATTTGGTTTGGTTTTAACGCCTAAGTCTGTTGGCTTGTGCTTTCACAATGGTCCGAAAGTGTAGACTACTTAGTTGAAAAAGTTGTCTTGTAAGGTGTACTTGCGTAGATTATATCCGTAAAAGCAAAGAATACAAAAGAGATACAGAAAGACAAAATAAAAATTTACTTTTTAAAAATTTAGATTTTTTCCATTTCGATTTACTAGCTATAAACATCAAAGTTGTTTGTTCTTTTTTGTTTTGTTTTTTGTTTGACGTAGAAAAAAATGTTTTAAATAACTACAGAGCTGTTTATGTTCGTGTGCTTATGTCGGTGTTTGTCCGCTCCTAAATCACAGCCAATCAAAGAGTGAATCTTAGAAAATACATTTAAGAATGTGTTTGGTAAATTTAATGCAGATGCTGTAATTCAATGATTGATGATAGATCTAAATTCAACGTTACTTTGATTGATCAAGAAATCAATACTGTAATTGATTTATTAACTGAGTATTAAGAATTCCTATTACCTTGAGAGGAAAATAGACTCAAAGTTATTTTATAAACTTCTTTTTTTCAATATTAACACAAAAATCAAGTGATTTGGTTTCTATGTAACTCCTGAGATAAGAAAAAAAAAACCACCCTATAAGTTGTTTGCTTGTTTTTTGAATTTAGGATTACTGTCTGACATTGAATTACTTTCCTTTCCTTGAATATCAGAAGTTGAATTCAAGAATCTCACTTTTTAAACAAAATGGATTTATTTCTGAATATATTATCTCTTAGAAATCCTTTCTAGTCTCCAACTTTTCTAAGATGTCTGGAGAGCAAAAGCATCATCCATTGGATGGGATTTCTATTATATTTCCTCAGGCACTGAATGCATTATGTAAAACATCTAAGAAACACGAACAATATTTCTTTTTTCTTTGAATCAAGAAGCAGACCAGACTGATATTGGTGAAATCCATCCAAATAATGCATTGCAATAAGCTTTGAAAATCTCTAGGGTTACGAATATATTTAAAGAACATTCAGGCAGAAGATGGTGAATTTTTGGTTGACAGCTTTGCTTTGGGTGAGTATTTGCAAAAGAATTAGAATAAGACTCAATATCTATCAGAACTTTCAGGCTAGTTTTCTCTTTAGCTGAAAGACATTGAATATTTTGTAAATTTGCTACATGAAAGAATATTTATAGCAGGTCTGTACAAGAAGATTTGTGAGACTGGTGCGTTGTCCAATTCCATTCCAACAATTTGACGTAAAATCGAATATTATGTAAAATTCCCAAATTTATCTATCTTTATTTTCAAAACAACAAAAACTCACTTTATTTTCAAAACTAAACAGATATAAAGCATGAAATTTTGAAAAAAGTTGACTAACAATTGAAATTATGTTCGATTCGTTACATTGTAATAATTTGAAACAAAGTAAACTTGATGTTCCAAATTTCGAAGTTCCTAATGATATTCAGAAATTGATGATTATTTATTCAGAAATTCGTGAATTTCTTTTTGTATCTTCAGATCCTTATCTAAATTTGATAGGAAGATATCCATTCCCAACCTTCTCCGTCCTGCCAGGTATGACCTTTCAGCATCCCTAAACTTTGAAATATCCATAAAAAAATTGAAAACTGTAGTAGCCTAGCAACTTCTTCCCCAACATTTCATGTTCCGTGAACTTCCTCTCGACTTTTCCCCATATCCAAAACTAAATGCCCAACGGAGTTGGGGGAAAGCAAAATCATTAACCTAATGATTGAGCTTCTCATTGGTTCAAATAGGATACAGAAAAGTAAAAGATAACATAAAAGTTTGGGGAAAACAATTGTTAAATGAAAAATCAAAAATAATAGGCACAATGTCACCTAGGCAATCTGCTGAGCCATATTTTGTGAGCAAAATTTATCTCCAGTTAAACAAAAGGTAAGGGAATATACAGGGATAGATCTAACAATCAGATATTTCATTTTTTTATTTACATTCAAGATAAGGATAGTGATTTTGTGTTGCTTCAAATAGAATTTATTGAAATAACTATTTATAATAGTAAATAAAACCAATTAGTTTTGTTTTGTAAGTTTAATCCTTTTACTGTAGTACAGAGAAAAATATTTAATAGCACATTTGCTCTAAATCCTCCACTGGCTGATGACAACTGAGTTTCCGGACATTTAATTTACTCACTTTAAAAGAGATTTATTTTGTCAAATTGTAAATATTCAGACAAATTATCCAACCATCTGTGAGTCTTAATAACACATTATAAAAATAGCCAATAAGAGTCAAGCAAATAATGAATTGAAGGTAATCATCTCGGTAAGTTTTGGGATATCGATCAAATTGGATTACAAATAAGAATTCCACGTTGTAGAGATTCTACGACAACTATTCGAAGTAATATGGTAACTAAATTTTCGTTCGTGATTTAAAGACAGCATTTGAACTCTGATATTACTATAAAGTCATACTTTCCTTGGATGATATAAAGTCACTTTTTTTGTCTTTGTTTCTTCGTCAACAGAAATCATAGAGCCTTATCAAATCAATTTTTGTTCTGTACAAGTCAAGTAGTTGTGTTACTTGAATTTTATTTTTAATTCTCGTTTAACTTTATACGAAACAATGTCAGTTTCAAGAAGTAAAAATTCTCAGATCTTGCAGAAGTTAGAAACTCCAAAATTGGAAACGTTTATTCATCATTCACTAATTATAACAATTAGCAATTACTATTTAGTACATTTTTAAGAAAACATAAAAAATGCTTAAAAATGCTAAAATTTGAAAAAGATTTTTATTTAATATTTTCATAGACCCTATAAATCAATAAGGAAGGCTTAGAAAGATCATTATTGTAATGGGAGAAACTTTTTTTTTAATTTTAATTTTGAATTGTTAGCCAACTGTTTTATAAATTTTACGCTTTCTGATTTTTGTAGTTTTGAAAATAAAGTGAGTAGCCTACACAAAAGATAAAAAAATTTGAGAATTACATAAAATTTGATTTTATGTTAAGTTGTTTGGAATGGACCTGGCACCCTCGCAATGTAATCGTAAACCTATTTGATCCTGTTGTACAGATCAAAGGAATTAGTAAATTAATATAATATAATTATATACATTCTTTGATGTAGCATCAATCATTATGAAGAAAATTTCGTCTTACAATTTTAGCAGTACTTTTAATTTTGTTCATAATTTTGTTTACAATTTGAAAGAAATAAATATATCATCTTTTACATTCAAATGAATATCACAAATTAATCAAGTTTATGTTTTTGAAACTTGTAATTTTTTTCTTTTTAATTTTACGTTTTTTTCTCGAATTTGTTCGTTTTCTTAGAATAATCTTGGAGAACTTGTTCTTAAAATCTTTTGTTCGGAAACTTTGGACATTGTTAATTGTCCAATTATTGATATTCAGCTTTGGAATATTAGGTTGTTCACTGAAGCGGCTTAGTAAATATTGCAATTTAAACAAGACTAAATATTGACTGAAAATTTATCTAATTTTAAAGCCACCAATCAGGATTTATAACAGACTATAGCCAGAACCTTTAAGTTCTTTCGTCTAAATATTCTTTCTATGTTTTCTTTTCCATTCTGTTTCTCTTTTAGTTTCCCTTCGTTTTCCTTGAGACGGGCTCAAGGGCACATCTAAGTCTCTGATAAAAACGTATGATTTCAATAGGGATTAAGGCAGACAGGCACCAAACTGATTTTCTGATTTCAAATTCGTCCTACATCCGTGTCTTACCTGTTGTGCTGCCTACAGTCGAAATGAAGTACGGACGTCATGCTTAATCCTGAAACTCCAAATACATTTAAGATCTTTAAGTCATAATAATCCTGTCATTCGGTTTATGTAGTTAAGAGACCAATATTGTCAATATTGTAAACGTAACTCCATTACATTGATTTGAAATATCCTTAGAGCCTGTATTCACTCAAACAAAAATGACTCTATTACAACATTCTTGCAAAGATATGATAGCAAAAATCGATTTAAGCTAAACATTTCTTCATCTATCTTTAATACTTTGAGTTCTTCTTTGAATGTTTCCTCATTTGTGCTCGAAAGTTACTTCTCGTGTCAGGGAAAGCGATGGCAATGATCTGCAACATTGATCAATATTGTATGAAACTCTCCAATCATTGTTCTCTTTCTAGAGGAAACAGCGTAATTTCCAACATAAATTCAAGTTAAAGGTGAAAATCTTCTTCCATTTAACTTTCCATTTAACTTCCATTTAATTTAGCGTTAAGTTCAGGGTAGTATGGTAGTTTGTTTAGAATCAAAGATGACAAAGCCCGGTTTAACATAGAAGCATGCATGATCCATTCACTTAAATGTATCAACAAATACAAAGGCTTACCTGTTAATAATTAGAAGTTTTTCAAAAAATTGTTAATAACTTCTTAACAAATTAAGGTCTGTTGTTATTATCTCGTGTTGCTGATCTCGGAATTTGTTACCATTCTTCTTATTCCTTACGTAAGATTAAACTTTCTTATTTTTATCTCACGTTGTAGATTTCGAAATGTAAATAAGGCTCAAAAGACACCTGAAGAAGGCTAAGATTGCAGTGCAGCCGAAATATTGTATATTATCGGATATATTATATAATAGAAGAAATTACAATGAAGAGTTCAAACGAGTTTAGTTAGCAGAAAGCTACCATTATTAAATCTTTCTTATTTTTATTAACTTAGAAGTAATCTTAGACTTCTTAAACTTAGACCTCCCTCGTTAGATGGCTACAACTGCCGTGTTACCTTGTATTCTACGACTTTTATTCAGTCCACTTTTCATAGTAGATTATTCACGCTCACAGAATTCGCTCATTCCTATTATTATTATTATTAATATTAAATTGGTTTTAGCAATGGCTAGTACTTTAGAAATGAGCTGCATATTAATTATACATTAATAGATCAACTCTGTAGTGACTTTATTTATATCATTGTACAGATATATCAGTGAGTCAGACATGTAAATATTAAGCAAGTTATTTATTAAAGTTTAAATAAAATTTAATAACAACTCAAAATTATAATATAAAATTTCAATCAGAATTATTCTTAAAATTTAAGCAAAATGACGTTGAATAGAAATCATTGTAAACTCAGTAAACCCATGAAATATTGAAAGTAATGTCAAGTAGTCCTACTGCTATTCTCAGGAATTCAACTGGCTTTTATGTGAAATGATTTTTTTATTATGAGACGTACATTATGCAAGATCTTCATGTAGAGATCCGAGTCAAACTCCTGTATCTATCTTGCTACACTGTTATCACGTAAACTATTCATTTTAAAACTATGTGGCAAACCCTAATTCCTGTCTCTCAACCCCTTTTCGCAGTTTAAGACAGTTATTTTCTTTTTTCTTTTTTTTACTTCCAGACGTGCTTCTCTTTCCCCTCCTCGTCACCCCATTAGAACGTGACGAACGGTTTAAGTCCGGACCCCTCTTGCCGCCCCCTCCCTGCCCTCATTCACTGAATATTTAAATTCAGACGGGGGTGTAAAGGCAGTCGTGCCTGATTCCCTCATAAATATTCAGATGAGACACTCGTTTCCCCAATTCGCCCCGTCCTCCTTTTCTCTTCCATTCTTTTTCTTTTCATTCGTCCTGTCCTTTTCTGTAGAAATAGTAAAAAGACTTTACTGTCGATACGAGTATTTCCAATTGGCCATTAGTAAACATCTCTGGCACTCAGGGGAGCACGAAGGGGTCCTTCAGTAGAAAGGTCAAGATGGAGCCAATCTTCTTCAATACAAGATTTGCTCCCAAGGCAATTTACGTTATTAACTTCTTTTCTAACTTACAATGAAAGTTTATTTCAATGAACCATTTTTTTTTTTGCAATATTTTGACAAACAAAAAAATCATGTTTTCTTTGTGAAGAAATGTAGTACAGTTATCTCAGATTTCTGTGGAACATTATTACGAATACTTTCTTTCTATCGCAGTAATTGAATATTTATAATTAAAATTCACTGTAATAGTTACTTAACAAACAGACAGGACACATCCACGCCAACGCTAACCACCAAAGAGTGGTCCATGTTAACCCAAGACAGATTATAGTTATCGATGATATCTAAGCCTAATCATTTGAATAAATTGAATTAAAAAGTTAAGACTGTCATTTTGTACTGTTATTAATGATGGATATTAAGTGAAGAAATCGCTTGGATATTAAAGGATGAAATTGCTGTAGGGTATGTATTTTGAAAATGAAATCCCAATTGACTGATTCTCATAATTCTCTTCGAATCCCGATGTTTGGGTTTCTGTATTTTTGGATTCTGTAAGTATATCTTTTCAATACTTATTCTCATTATACTTGTTCCTGGCGCAGTGTAGCTTCTGTTATACAACGAAAATGTCCTAATTTATACGTACAAAGAAAACAAAAAAATAAAGGAAGTTTAGTGATTTAATATCCTTAAAAAGAAATAATGCGGACAACAAGAGAGGTATTGAGTTATTATAAATAAAAGTTTTTATCATTCCATATCTCGTAATAAAAAGGTAAAGGTGCACCACTATAATAACATCCATGAAGGCTCTTAGGTGCGCGGAGGTATAGGCTCCCAGGGATTCTCGACCAACGGGACTAGTTGAACCATGTCTCATAATGGTCTAATAAAGTTATTGATTTTTTTTTCTTTTACAGAATTATTTTTAAACGTTATACATGATGATAATAATAGACCTACGTAGCAGATCTATACGTCTATAATCTGAACTAACTGATGCTTGTCGAGTTTTCAAAGTCTTCTGATTATTGTGTTTTGTCTTTAAAAGTGAATTAAAAAAAGTAATAAAAATTTAACTTTCCAAAAAAATTGTTACAGATTTTCTTAATTAGTTACCACTAATGTAAGTTTTATTATTTTGCGAATAAACGGAACTCATTAGGTTTTCACAGACAAAAAATTCACATATTACAGAAGATTCGTATTCAAAATTGACTGTCAAATGTGATACTTTTTTTTTGATACTTCGATAAATATAGTATGGAAATTAAATCAGCAATTTCTTGAACTGCAATTCATGCTAATCGTAAATGTCGGTTAAATTAAATTTTGTCGATTAAATTTTAAATTAGATTGTTCGCAATCACTTCTGATAAATATAATCTGAAACAAGCTTTGAAATACTATAATCTACCATCAAATTCAAAAATTTATGAAATTGGAAAATTTTATAATGTAACCAAAAAAAATCGAAATGGGAATTTTTTTGAATGTTCACTAGCATTCATGGGTTTGTCTACAAGTTTTAGGAAAATGTATAGTCTTTATATATATTCCTGTTTATTAGCAACGATATTATAGCTAATATCATTGCTAGCATCATTCTGATAACAATGACAGCCTTACAATTCGTTACAATAATGAGAAATTTGCAGAGAAAGCCCCTTGCGCCGTTTCTTCTAACAGCCTAACAATAATGATCAGGAAGGATAAGGCGCACTAACAAGGTGAGAATCATAAATTGGATCACCAATTATTGATGAAAATTTAACGAGGTGGTTCTGAAATACCATCTACATCACCTTCCTGGGCTCTTGGCACTTCTGTCATTCGCCACGACAGTGGCCGAGAATTGTAAGCCGTTAGCCGAAGAATCGTTGTCCAGGGTAAGCCATAAGAGGCAGCTCACATTGTATCCCAGAAACAGACGAAACACAGAATAAAAAAGTCGCGTACATTCTAACTCTGGGATTCGAACTCATCAAAAGGCTTGACCATAAGGCTTACCATAAAGTTTGACCACATTGCTTGACCACAAGGTTATACCTGAACGGCTTTTAAGTATCAAATAATAATGTTAATTAAAACAATACTAAAAAGAAAAAAATATTGAAAAACAAATTTTAATAAAACTGTAACAATGGCTATAAAACAATCAAAAGATAAAATATCACAACTTGAAAACAATGTAAAAGTTTATATAATTAACAATATATTGATGTTATGTATTAAAATGTTAATATAATTGTTTACAAATGCATAATATTTTTTTTATTATAGCGCTTCGAAATATTAAGTATCATGGAGGGGATGAAGTGATTTGTTTTAAAGTTTTAAAAATAATGTACTTTTTTCTTATGGAAATTGGATGAGATTTTTCTGATCCACTTTCCTTTCAAGAAAACTCTCCTGGCAGTGTTAGATTGAAGTCACTTTCGTAACATCCACGTTTCGGCTATTTTATTAAACAAGCATTTGGCTCGCGGCAACCCCAGGAATGCTCCTCCACTGATGAATACATTCATAGGATTCCATTATTAATAAAGTTGCTTAGTTGCAAACTCTGGAGTTTACAAAGATTGAGCAATTATTTTCCCCCTGTTTTTTATTAGACCAATTTAGTATACTTAATGAAAACGATACTGTGTTCATAAAATAACATTTACAAAACTCAAATGTTAATTATTATTTGTTTAGCAATGAAAAAGTCAACCAACTTTTAAATCCTGGTGAGAGAAGGTTCGTATCGAAGTAGGGGTACTTCATGAGTCAAAACATTGTTTTTCTTTTGTTTTGTTTTCAGAAATAAGGAAAATTATTATTTATTTTACATAGCAAAGTAACGTTAGCATAAATTTTATTTTTTTATTTCACCTACTTCTGAAGATTTTAAATAAATATGCATTTTTAAATATTAGAAGGAAATATGTTTGAAATTTTATTATACACTATTTATGACTAGCAAAATCCCCGTTCTTCGATACGGGTTACAATGATGTCGATGAGAAAGAAGTTGAAATTGTAAGATCACTTCGAAATGGCAGGGGAAAGCATTGCAGACCGCTTAATTCAGATGTATTGCGGGTTGCCGCCATATATTTTATGGTCATTTCCCCCTCCCTCCCCCCACAAAATAAAAAAGCTTATTTTTATACTTTTTATATTGTCTACAGTATGGAATCCACCCACATGCCAAATTACAAGATTGTAGCATGTTGGGAAGTAAGTTAAACACTTCCAACAGATACACACATATCCACAAATTTTCTTTTATATTGTAGATAAATTACATACAAATTATTAGCATCTTTTTTATCTTGTGCGGCTGTCACATTGAAAAGTTATTGAAAATGGATCTTCTTGGAGATTTGCATGCATTTTTTTTGCATAAAGATAAAGTAACTTTCTTTTGTGTTTGAAATATTAATAAGAAATTAGTGACCAAATTCCCTATTTGTGGAACCGCAAAGCCCAAACAATGGATTTGTACTTAACAACGCTTATTGATTCGCTTAGTAATCTCTTCTGAGCGTTTATAATTAATAAAATTAATCATAAAAATTATAATTAAGCAGATACATATTAACACATATCTTAACTACTACTTCACATCGGCAATATTTCGTTTTATTTTTCAAAGAAGTAGATATGTGTTAATATGTATTTAACGGCATTTTAAGAAGATTTACTAAATATAATTAAGCAGCTTAAAAAGATAATTCGGATTTAATTTCTTTTTCGTAGAAATGGAAAGCATATATTGTTTATATTTTGTAGATACACTCATATCATTCTTTGCTGTAACTCGCTTTTCGACGCTTTGCTCATACAACGGTTTACAAATGCAAGCAATCCCCCAGTTTGCGACAGCTAGTTCACCTACGACACTTTTGCGACAAGTCGTTACCACTTCGCGTTCATACGGCTTCAGCTTGCAAACAAGCACAGTATATGTGTTGTGTCTCTTTACACGCTCTTGAAAACTTGCCTGAAACCCGGGCAAGTCTTAGAACTTAAAGTATTTGAAATCTCCTTATTATGTTGCTTTTTTTCTTAATGTCGTATTACATTGCACAAAAAAAGTTTCTGAAAGACTTTGTTCTGTTTTCTTTATTTTGTGTGAATTTATCTGATTTATATGGTTGTAGAAGTTATAGTACAAATTAAATATTCACATTCTCATTTACTTTATAAAGTAGAAATAAACGGAGACAAAAAAAAAAACAATTTGATAAGCATAAGCTTTGAAAAGTTCATTTTCCATTTTAGGACTGTGTTCTTTAAGTACATTAATATTTTATGTCTTGTATCATTATTTCATTTCTAACTTCAGGTATTAAATAGTAAACCTCTTACGCCATTGCAGTAATGGCTTTAAACGAAGCAATAATTCTTTCTAATAACTATAATTAGTAATGTTAAATTTTTATTTGCAATTTCTGCCTTTCCCTCATCTTCAAAAAGCAAATCTATTTTGGTAATCCATTAGTAATTTGATGCTAATGAAACCCTGGTTCCCTCGTAACTTCCAGAAATGGAAGCTCGGTGAAGAATGAAATATATGGGTATTTTATGTTCTGGAAAGTTCTTTTACTCTCTTTTAATGACTCCTCAACCTTCAAATTTCGCATTAATTCCTTCATAAAAAAGTAAATGTTACTGCGATGCCAGTTGTAAATCTTAAAATTGACGATGACGGTTTCGTAAGAAAGAAAAAAAAAGAGAAAAATAATTTAAAGAAGTATTATTATTATTATTAGCTCATAATAATGGTGCTAAAATGAATCGATTCATCAATTGCAAGAAATTTCATAATTATATTATAAAAGAAACTTTAAATTTTTTCTGACTTAGTTGGAATAAATGTTTTTTTTTTAATATTTTTTTAATATTAGTCCTTAGCATCGTCGATGCTGTATAGATAGCCTCATTTTGTTTTCTCTCAATTGCCTCTGTTCTCCATTTCGATCAGTGACCCTCTAAAACCGGAAATCGAATTTTCTCCCAAAGCGAAAGTGGAGTCCAACTCATGGGGCTCCGATTCTCGGTTTTCGTTGTGGAGGGCATTACATACAGACACAGGAACCCTAATTGTTCCTTCCTTCGTGGTCGCTAACAATAGATTAAAATGTTCCTTTCTGTCGAACATTCTGCATATTCCGAAATATAGATTTCTGTTTTCTTTTTAAAAATCCGTTTCATTTTTATAAATTCTAGCGTTCGGATCCTCCTGTCCTTGATCTTTATTTCATTTTTTTTTTATATTAGTCAGTCATATTAGGTAAACTCAGTTAAATATATACCTGTGATATAGATGCTGATATATTAATGTATATTAAAATTAGATAAATTAAGTTAAAAAATATAAATTTATTTTTTCATCAACCACATTGATATCAATTGATTTATAATATTTTTTAATTTGAAGGTTCCGTAATTGTCCCAATTTAATTGACTAAACAGTTTGGAATTTATTTGATTTTCTAAAATCGAAGTTATTATTCAGCTTGGTAATATTAAAGATTCTTAGTCAATATTTCTAGTTATTAATCCGTCATTGTAGTTATTTTTAGCCCTTTTTACTTCAAAAATATTATTCAGTATTGTTTTATAAATAAAAGTTTCTTTAATAGTTAAAATTTTAAATTGCTTCGTAATATTTTTCTTATATTGTCTTTCTTATATTGACTTACTTTTGAAGTTAATATATACATTAATAAGAATTTTAAATTAAGCTAATTTATTAACATTTTTAATTTATCTATTTATGAAGATCCAACAATCCAATCCATAATTTATTTAACACCGAATCTACTAAGGATTTAAATATAATGAGTTTTTGCTTAAAAGGAAATAAGTGCTTTATATGAAAAAAAATATGTATAGTTATATAATTTCTTGATGACAAAATTATAATTACATCCCAATTAAATACCTCACATGTAGGCCCAGATATTTTTTGTTGAGATAGAAAATCAATTTTGTAGAATGTACAAATAATATTAGTTGTGGCATTTAGGTTCAAAGTAATGCAATTATTATTATATAATAAAAAGAGAAATCCTTATTTATGATTTTTTTTAATAAACATAACTTTTGTTTTTTCTTTACAATTAATTTTTATTTTATTGTTTATTAACCATTTAGTTATATTATTCAAATCATTTTGCAGAAAATTAAAAGCATTCAACTGATTTTTATCTCTAGAAATGAGTAAACATCCACTACGTAAATGTAAATATTTGAGAAAGTAATACAATTACTAATAGAATTAATGTATAAATTAAATAACAAAGGTCCCAAATCAGATCCCTGAGGTACATCAAATTTAATAAACTTTAAATTTGGTTTGCAAAATTGAATTTTTTAGTTTTAATCTAAATGCCCTATTTTTTTAAAAAAGCTTTTTATTAAGTTATAAATTATTGCCTCTTAGGCTTATTAAGTTTAACTTGTGTGGTAGTAAATTAAGATCGAACGCTTTTTAAAAATTCTCATTAATATTATCATTTAAGTTTTTTATTAGTTTACTACTGGTTGGTTGAAAAGATACTGGTCTTTGCTCAAAATATTCATTTTTTTAATAAAGCTATAGATTGAATTTGATAAGTAACTCTCAAGAATTTTAGAAAGATTGGGGAGTAAAGAAATGGGTCTGTAATTTTCAAAATTACTAAAATTTCCACCATTAAAAATTGAAGTGATGTAAACAATTTTCCAGAGATTTGGATAATTGCCCGTTATGTAAATATTTTTAAATAATTCTATTAAAAGAAAAAGATTTTCCTTAAATTGATTGTTATATTGTCACATCCAGTCGAGAAATGTTTTTGTTAGTTTATTATATTTAATATATTATAATAGCTCGGTAAAAGGAGACATTTAATTTTTTGAAGGATTATTCTCTATAATCTAACTTATTATTCTTTTTTTAATTTTTTCTATGTTCTCGGTTTTGTGTAAACATTTTTTGAAACTTTCTGAAAATTATCCCAAGATCATTTCAACTTTCATTTCCTGTTACGCATCTATCGTAATCGTTATTATCATTGTTATTTTATGAGGCTGCACAAATAGATGTACAATGAGATATTTGACTTTACACACATTATCCATATGCAAAAACGATTATTACTTTGTGAAAAGATTTAAATCAAGAAAAGTATTATGAAGGCACATGTAAAAAAGCTTCAGTAGAATTTTATTCCTAAACAAGGAAAAAAAATATTAAAATATTAAAGAAAAATTTTAATTGGGTTCTCAATTTCTGTGGTGGATTTAAAGCGGACAATGCAATTTTTGCTGTAGAGGATACTGTGCTTGGTAAATCCACAAGGGCTTATCTTACTGAAATCTAATACTAAGGGATTATCGATAAATAAAGTATTGTGGGAATTATAGCTGATGTTGTTACTTAACTGCCTGTTGCTTCCTGAAGCTTTTAACTACACTAATAAGAAGTTACTGACAGAACTTAAGATTGAGTTGTTTTTTTTTTTAAAGTTATTCCTTAAAATTTCTATATTAGTTTTTGTAAAAAGCAAAAAATTACAAAAAGGAAAAAAAAAAAAAAAAAAACTATATTTATTTTTAGAATATAATGTCGGCTATATATATAAACAGTGGAAACTTTTCATTTTTTAATAAAAAATTAATTAAATTCGCATTACCTACTTAAATTGTTTAAATTGGAGTAATTTTAGACATATCCAACCATGCTGAAATTAATGGATTACAGAAAGCTAAATCTTGCAAAATATTTTATATGTAAAAATAAGATCATTTCTAGTCCTTTCATGCACTTAACGTTTCATGAAGATCCATCCAGTAGTTAAAAAGACATTAGAGACACACATTCATATACCGTCTGAATGATTTCATAAGCCTTACTTTGTGAGGAATATAGGCTAAAAATACAACAATATAAATTATAACAGCGTTTATATAGTCAATAATATTTATTCCAAATAATAAAATAAATATTCAGAACACACTGAACTACTTGGAAGACCCTGACGGAGAACATTGTGTATAACTTCGATTGGAATTTTGCCAGCAGTCATCCAGTGTTGATGCCCTGATAGTGACTTTCATATCCAGGGCAGCCGAGAAGTCCGCTAAATTTCCGTTGTAACCTAGGAATTGCCATCCACTGCCAATTAACACCACAGATACATTGGATTACTTAATTCGCTCGACTTCGATCATCAGTTTGTTGTTTCCTCGTTCAAGAGATTACTTTGATAGAAGTTGTGCTGACAGCTTCCAATCCGATACATGGTTTACCAGAGATATTTGGTCTATCCGCAAGAACTTAAAGCCTACTTTTCTAAACATTTCTTTATTGCTGTTCTTTTTTTTTAAAGTCGTGAAAGTGACAAAAACTTACGTTTATTTTTACCACTGTGTGAGGAACAGCTATTAAGATGTCCTGTATGTATGAGTCTCGCCAAGCCTCCTGTATGTGTGATTTCCTATATGTGTGAGCCCCAAAAGTCATATCTAGTTGGCTTTCTTAGGACTCGTAGCATTGAGGAAATATCCGACTTCCTGGTCTAGATCATTGACCTGGCCAGGAAATAATGGTAATTATCCTTCGAGTCTAATGTGGATACCTTTGGTTCAAGGTGGCGACTGGCCACTTACTCAAAGTCACTCGAATATTCAGTATGAAAATGTAAATGTCTCTACAGCTTAAATGTGATTACCAAGTTTCAATTCCATTCAACGGTTCAATAGCCACTAGGAAGAGCTACTATAATACATACACTTACATAAACACATTGTCGAATTTGTAAGCCTCACCAGGAAAATAGGATAAAAATTTGTTTAGCATATATCTTCGTGACATCCTCTGCGTATATTTACATCTATTTTCTAAATGGTAAAATCAAGTAATACAGACTAATGCAGCAGTTAGAATGATTTTGCGAATTATTTTCGAATTATTCCAGTTTTAGTGATGGGAATCTTTATACAGGTCCTTCCCGAGTACATGTATTTAGTATGAGGTTAATATATCTGCATTTGCGGATGTCTATAAAATTTGCATTTTGTGTGGAAGAAAGCAGTTTGTAATGGAAAGTATATGAAAACACCAATTGTTAAATTGGCATTTTATTTTTTAACTTTTACGACCTCTAATTCCGTTATTCGTCTTCGTTATTTTCATTAGAGCAGAAGAAAATTGCAACATCTCTAAAACTACGGCGTATTCAGTTTTTGTTCTTAACATAAAAAAAAATAATTCTTATCAAAGCAAAAAGGGCAATTTGGGAATGTAATAATCGGTTTCTGTGAATTTTTTATTATCTTTTTTTATATATTGGGTGAGTGCAAAAGTTCTACCCGTTTTTTGGATACGAAAATTTGCAATGGAATTGCCCTCACACATTACATTGTAATGACGCAAATCGTCTGCCAATCAAACGTGTTGATGCCTCACATATAAATGTCTCACAAAGTTAATCGTGTCTCACAAAGTTAATCATCTCAGAAAAAATATCAGAGGTTGTAACATGGAAAACGAGAAAGAGCATATAAGACATTGTATACGAGTTCGATGAAAAGAGTACGGCAGCCGCAGCATGTCGCAATGTTTGTCAAGCTTATGGGGAGGATGCAATAGACGAAAGCACATGTCGTCGATGATTTCGTAAATTTGGGGAAGGAGACAGAAGCTCCCAAGATCAGGCTAGGAGTGGACGGCCATCACATGTTGGAGAGGACGATATTGACCAAACCATAAGGAACAGCCCGAACCAACCGTGCAAGAATTAGCGAAGACCTTCAACGTACACCGGACAACGGTCGAGAGACGGCTGGTTAAGTTGGGTTTTACGAGAAAGTTGGATCGTTGGGTTCCACATTACCTGACAGCTAAGCAACGGGATGACTGCATCGCCACCGTGTTTCCTTGCTTTCCCGGTATAAAAATGATCCATTCTTGACACGAATTGTGACAGGAGATGAGAAGTGGGTTATGTACCGTAACGTAAAGTGTCGTAGGACTGTTTGTCGCCCTTCTGATCCGCCTGCATCGACTTCGAAAGCTGAACTTCATCCCAAGAAGGTGTTATTGAGTGTGTGGTGGGATGTGCAGGGAATAATTCACTGGGAGGTCCTAACACTCAACCAAACCATCAATGCTGCCTTCTACTGTCTACAGTTAGACAGGCTGCATTCAAAATTGCTAGCAAAGCGGCCAGGTCTCATCAATCGTCGTGGTGTTATCTGTCATCACTCGCCAAAAGTTACTGGGCTTTGGTTGGGAGGTTTTACCCCACCCTCCCAATTCTCCTGACTTGGCACCAACTGACTATCACTATTTCGTGCGTTGAACAATTCCTTCAGTCAGAAAATCTTTGATGATCTTGATGCTGTGAAAACTGCCATGCAAGACATTTTTGACTCGAAACCGCCGGAATTTTACCGCCATGGGATTCATCTCCTACCAGAAAGATGGCAAGAGGTCCTAGATAGCAATGGGGATTGTGTACAATAATAGATACTGTTCATTTTGGGTTTATTTGCTCTTCTTTAAGGATAATAAAAACAGGGAGAACTTTTGCACTCAACCAATAATTTGATAATAAGAAGATTCATCAAGATAGTTCACCACACTAGTCACTGAGACTTCAAAATGAATTCCCAAAAGTTTTGGGAAACTTTCTAAAGACAGATATCCAAACCTATAACCATTGCAGAATTCTGTCTCTAAATTTGTTCACTCGCCCTTCAATGATTTATGTCACTGAAGACTAACTACGAATAATGATGATAGTTGATTCTTATAAAGATCATCATCCTACTCTCATCACCCTAATATAAATTTAAGTATTCTGAACTTTGTCCACAAGCAAATAGCAATGATCTCTGCTTGATGAATGATATTCTTTTCATTGAGATAAATTCCCTGTTGAATAAGAGAATAAAGAGTGCAGTTGTTTCCTGCCAATAATAGCTCCTAAATCAAAAAAAACGTTTGCTCATAAATAAATTCTGCCAATATTCAGATCTTAAAAGATGCGAAGCTGTCGGGTTTCCAATAATATTTCACGTAAATCTTTTATCCATTGCTCATAAAGCATTGATTAGATACTCACAGATTCAAGCATAAAACCAATGATCAATAAAGCTTCAATAAGTTTGCTTCAGCTTAATTTTTAATCGATATACTTTTCTTCGTTGTATACAGATTGTGTCTGTTTTAATATTTCCATACATTTTTACCAATATTCAAAAGATGAGGAAATAAAGAAATTTAGTGTTACATTATTACAGTGAATTGAGACTTATAAATTCTAAAAAGACATTTTTAGTTAAATAACAGAACAAGAACTTGCTGAAAGAGCTTGAAACCTATTGTCTTAAAATGCTATAGGCTTTATTTTCATTTTTAACGTCATAAAAATAATAAAAAAGTAAAGTCTCTATTTATTCTTAAGTCTTAAGATTTTCCGAATTCAGACATTACAGATTTTGCATTTTCTGGGGAAATTATTCAAATCAGAAAATTCCCACAGAAAAGTATTGGAAACGAAACAACGAAATTTAATTAGTCTTAACGATGAGTATTCCATTTATAAATACTTCTACGTTTGCTTTGAAAGATTAAAATTAATTTGGACTTTTGCTTAATATCCTTAAAATTGCTTTAAAATTTATGGGAATTTTTTATGTTGGTATGAAAAAAATATATAAGGATACTCAGGTATACTCATTAACAAAAAAAAACGACGAACCTAGAAGGAGTTGTCCGATGGAGACAAAAATTGTTGGAGAGGAAGATTATATACAGAATAGAAAATGATTAAAATTTCAGACAAATTGAATGATTTATTTCAGAGTTACAGAGTTACAAAGTAACGAGCTCAAAAAGGTGTTGACTCACCTCTAACCTGAATGCAAGCTGCCACACGACGTGGCATAGAGTGATAAAGCTCCTTGATGGTCTCCTGCGGTATTTCTTGCCAAATTTGCTCCAATTGTCGGGCTAGATCATCCACATTCCCTGATGGATGCAGTCGCCTTCCCATCATATCCCAGACATACTCGATTGGAGAGAGATCTGGGAATCTGGCTGACCAAGGAAGTGTTTCACAAGCTGCAAGACAGGTCATAGCATCACGTGCCGTATGTGGTCTGGCATTATCTTGCGGAAAAATAAGGCCAGGGTACTGCAAAAGGAAGGGTAGCAAAACAGGTCTCAGAATGTCATCGACGTACCGCTGTGCTGTAAGTGTGCCGCTAATGACGACCAAAGGGGTCCGGCTATCAAGGGAAATGGCACCCCAGACCATAACTCCCGGATGAGGGCCTGTGTGGCGTGCAATAGTGAAAGCAGGATCGGCAAACTGCCCTGGGCGTCTCCAGACACGTTTGCGACGATCGTCAGGACACAGTTGGAAGCGGGATTCGTCGCTTAACACTATACGTCCCAGTCAGCATCATTCCAACCGGATCGAGCCAAGCACCACTGTAATCTGACCCGACGGTGTGCAGACGTGAGTGGCAGGTGGCGTAGCGGTCGGTACGAGCGTAGATCTCGCTCTCTCGGCCATCTATGAATGGTCATGGTGGACACTCGTGTGTGGGTCGCACGTCTGATGGTTGATAACGATGATTCAGGCGCTGTGACAGCTCATCTGACAATCACTCTATCCTCCCGCTCTGCAGTGGCCCTAGGGCAACCGCTACCTTCATGACGCTGAAATCTGCCATTGTCCACCCATTCCTGCCAGCATCTTCTAATCGCCGCATCACTTCGACCCGTATGACGAGCGATTCTCCGATTTGCCCAACCTGCCTCTTTCAATCCATTGATACGACCTCTTTTAAACTCTGACAGTTGCACGTAATGAGCTCGAATCCTGCGGCGAGGCATTTCTTCAGTCGTTGAAAGGTATCCAAACTCGCAATGCTACAGAAAGTTTGACCATCAGATTGAGAATCGCTTCTTATATACACCTGCTGAGTGCGCAGTTCCGATGCGCTGCAGCTTTTGCTATTCATTCATTGGACACCAAAGTTTAATCATTTGCATGGGCGGTCCCAATGTCTTTGCATACGAAATTTCATTACAATCGGACAACTCCTTCTAGATGTGTCGTTTTTTTTGGTAATGAGTGTACTACTTGTCAGTTTCAGGCCGTTGACGTAAAGTGAATCAATGAATTTGAGCCATTTTCTTCACTTATCCATGCAGAAACTGCACTGAATTCGTCATACATGTGCAGTGCAAATTAAAAATGTTAGACAGAGTCTAAAGTAGAACGGCAAAAAGTTAATGAAAGTTATAAACAGCTTAATACTCACTTAATTACAAAACGTAAAAAGATGCTCCATCTGGACGCCGCGCCGATGTAATCATATCAGTGTCTCAAAAGTATCGTATTGGCTTTGTTGCAAAAATTTGGGAATGATTTCATTTGAAAATGTCATATAAGCAAAGAGAAATGTCGCAAAGCGAGATATGATTATAAGAATTATAAATAACCAGAGCCAAGTTTCAAGAATATCTATTCGCGAGTGAAAATATGAGATTTACAGGGAATGAACATGCGCGCGCACACACCTACACTCACCTAATTTATGAGCATGATTTTGCTAAGAAACTATACTAAAAATTGGGACTGAATAATTGCTTGAAATTTCGTTTTCAAGGAGGAAGCAGATAGCAAGTTCTAGAATGTTGTGATTTTTGGAAATATTGGAAGGTGTTATCAAGGATATTTCTCGCTTCATTAAACGAATAACTCTTCGCTATTTCTTATTTTCGCTGTTGTGCCGAGACTGTTGTATAATACATTACATCATCGCATTTCAACTTTTAACATAATAGGTTACCATATCCTGAAAAGTTGAACAACCGAGTTTTGTTTTTCAATTACTAATTATGTAAGAAAAATTAATTGAGTATCTGGTTGCTATCTGACGTTTTACTAGAATGTTTTTTAAAGTAATCCAATCTTTTCCTGTGGATTTTCAAATAATATTTAAAATACTTCTATACATGTGCGGCAGGATTTTAAAAAGAATTACAGAATTTGTTCTGTTTTCTTCGTTAAAATTTTTAAGTGAAATTTAAATGTTTATAATATAATATTTAATATTTTCTCTTAAAATATTTTTTATTTCTTTTTTTTATCAAAAAATTTTCATTCATATACATATTTTTTGATGTAAAAAGCATCAAAGGTCTTCTGATAAGATCATCAGACTAATATTCCCGTTTTGTCTGTCACGTAGGCAAGTATCATTAAAGTCTCATTAAAATCTCATAAAATTATCATTAAGCACAACAATTCCAACAATCGCAACAATTGCGCCTTTTGCATTCGCAACATTCATAGTGATTAAATTCATAGTGATTACATATATACTGATTGTTGGGATTGTTGTAGAACTGTATTACAGAGGCGCAGAATTACGTTTATTGGAAATAAACACAAGGAAATTAAAGCAAAATCAATTATCAGAAGACGTTGCACAGCATTGTAATTGGTTTACTAATCGCTTTTCCTACCTTGTTTCTTTCTATTTTGTAAAATCCATCATAATTTTTCGCAAGCTAAAGACATTCTTAGATTGAAAGAATTGTTAGATGCCAATACTGACATTAAGTATTGTTAGATTGCTAATAGTTACATTAAGTATTGTTAGATTGCTAATAGTGACGTTAAGTATTGTTAGATTGCTAATAGTGACATTAAGTATTGTTAGATTGCTAATAGTGACATTAAGTATTGTTAGATTGCTGATAGTGACATTAAATATTGTTAGATTGCTGATAGTGACGTTAAGTATTGTTTGATTGCTAATATTGACGTTAAGTATAGTTAGATTGCTATTAGTGAAATTAAGTATTGTTAGATTGCTAATAGTGATATTAAGTATTGTTAGAT
>JAFIDM010002131.1:27551761-27577563 GCA_023159025.1 Thereuonema tuberculata | reverse complement strand
GTTAAATATTATTAGATTGCTAATAGTGATATTAAGTATTGTTAGATGACTAATAGTGTAATTACGTATTGGAAGATTGCTAATAGTGATCTTAAATATTGTTAGATTGCTAATAGTGACGTTAAGTATTATTAGATTGCTAATAGTGACGTTAAATATTGTTAGATGGCTAATAGTGATATTAAGTATTGTTAGATGGCTAATAGTGATATTAAGTATTGTTAGATTGCTAATAGCAACGTTAAGTATTGTTAGATTGCTAACAGCGACGTTAAGTATTGTTAGATTGCTGATAGTGATATTAAGTATTGTTAGATGGCTCATATAGTGATATTAAGTATTGTTAGATTGCTCATAGTGACGTGAAGTATTGTTAGATTGTTAGATTGTGATAGTGTTATGAAGTATTGTTAGATCTTTAATATACGGCCTCGCGACCCTTTTATAATTGATACCTTACAGTTTTTCTTACAGTTTTTCAAACTGTATTCTCTCGTTTCTTTTACTTATATTTTTACCCATTTACTGTGTTAAATTTTGTTTTTACTATTATTCATTTGCTAGAAAGTATTATGCTTTTTTATAGTACGCGTATTTCTTTTTACATTTTATGTTTTGTTACTTACATAGTCCGAAAATAGAGATGTTTTCTACGTTTTTTCCTGCTATAAATTATTTTTTATTGTAGTCTACTTTTTATTTGTATATTACCGTTTGCGGTTTTTACCACCTTCAATGATTATGGTTTGATAGTAATAATTTTTTGTCCTTAGCACTATCCATATGGCATTTTTTCTCTTTTATTAATGTGTATTTTATTGTTTATAGTTATATTTGAATTTGATTAATTTTTCTATTTTATTGTATTTAGCCTTTTCTGGAGTAGCATGATCATAGCATCATTAAATCCAATCAACCGTTCAAAAATCACAGTCTTCTTTGTATTAGCTATATTCAAAATAAATTATTATTCTAAAGCATGGTTATTATAACATGGTTCGAAATAACATACCTTGAATTACAAACAAGACCACTTTTCGTCACCCATAGACATTAAATATGTAGAACATTTACTTTTCAGAAATTTTATTTCTCTACATGCGGAACATATTTCGTAAACACACGAAATCTCAAGCAAAATTTCAATTTCAATTTACCTGTTCTTTTCTTTTTTTCGTTTTGTTTGTCAAAAACATTTCCACTCTAAAGAAGGAACTAAACTTCCAACGTCAGATATTTATTTCAGTTACCTTGAAGTTTTATGTTAGTATTAAAGTAGACATATCTTAAAGTATTACACACTATCTAAACGTATGATTTCTTTATCCGTAATGCTGATTTATTTGGTTTGTTTTTGTTTTATTAATTTCCTTTTCTGAATTTTCACTCTCTTGCTACAAAGAGAGGAAAATAAAAAAAAATTAAAAAAATTTTACTTAATTAATATAATTAAAGGGTGTTTTTTTTTTATGTTTTGGAGTTTTGTGTGTGTGTTTTGTTTTTCTTTTTTCTTTTTTGTTTTACTTTGTAATTGTTTCTCTGACAACGACTGTAGTAAAACGAAAATGATGGAATTGTTCGACTAAAAAAATCCAGGTTTTACTTAATTTTAGAAGTTTGAAAATGTTAAGTTAATCAACTTTAATCAACTCTAATTTTCTTTAATTATAAAATGAAAAGTAGGCGTTTTCCTTCTTCTTTAGCCCATTTATTAGCGGCCCCTAGTTTACAGCTTGCCTGTAAAACATAGGAACCGCTATTGCATTTGTGCCTGCTGGATGTCACACTCTATCTTAGTCTGTAGTGGCCAAACGGTTAGAGGTATTAAAACCTTCACCATTGTGTTCAGCATCAAAATGTAGGTGACCACGTACAAAAAATTAAACCTCTAGAATCACTCTCTGACCCCTCCCCCCCCAAATCGTTTTCAATTCATTTGTAGCGGCCTCTGTTACAGCTTACATGTATAAAATAGGATGTCACACTCTGTAGTGGCCAAACGGTTAGAGATATTAGAATGAAACCTTCACCATTGTGTTCAGCATCAAAAAGTAGATGACCACGTCCAAAAAAAATCAGACCTCTAGGACCACTCCCTGATCCCCCCATCCCACCCGCAAGGCGTTTTCTTTCTTTTAAAGGCGTTTTCAATTCATTTTGTTTAGTGGCTCCTAGGTTACAGCTTGCCTGTAAAACATAGTGGACCCGCTGCTTCCGAAAAAATTTTCTTTATAAAATTGTGCATATTATGGGGCCGTTTTGCTTTTGACACTATCTATAAGCATTAATTACCCTTGTTTATAATAAATAAGATAGTTATATTTCATTCGCAAAAGAGATGAAAAATGTTTCTTCCGCATCCTACCACTTATAAATAAAGAGTGCTTACATTCTTTATTTATATACAGAATAATATATGTATGTATCTATGTATGTATGTATGTATGTATCTATGTATGTATCTATGTATGTATGTATGTATGTATGCATGTAAATATGTATGTCTATGCTTTTTTTGTAGATGTACATATGAAATAACTTATTTTATCTTCTTTGTTATTTTTATTGTAATATCTTTATACTCATCATCATTTCTTCATGATAGTTTCATTATCTCATGATTGTTTTTAGTAATGTCACTCCTGACATGGCCAAAACTGTACATCTTATCTTTAGATAATACAGATTTTTAAGTATTTTTACCTGTGTATATTTCGATTAAAATACAGCATCTGTTTACAGGAAAATTAACTTCCATTAAGACGTCGTATTGTAAATTCAAGTAAATGACATATGAATTTATGAAATATTGTTATTATTAAGTAAATGCGAATCATGAAGACTTCTTTCTCATCCTCCCCCCACCGTCTTTTATCTTGATAATAGGCAAACGTCGGTTTTAATCCCTTTTCTTTCTTATTTTTTTGGCTAGACCTCCTGTTTTTTAAGGTGCAAATAATTTCATACTTCATGATTCTCATATTTTAATTCTATTTTAAACATTGAGTAAATTATCAACAAATAAGTAAATAATAGCACATACATACAAAGTCAAGCTTTTAGCTTCTGTTTCTGCTCTTCTAAACTAAAACTGTATCTTTTCATAACATATTCATTCCGTTTAGGTAAACTAAGCTTCTGTTAAACTATAAACTAGATCCTGTCTATAAATAGCTACTTTTCTTTCCACTTTCGATTTTCAAATTGTAGCTTTGTTGTTCTTATTTTAGGCAAATTTCCAAAGAAAGTGAGATATCAAATCATCAGTCTCTATATTCGTATGTATATTCCTCTAATACCATAGAATAACATTAAGATCGAAACATTGAATCAGAAAGATATTCCATTATCCCATTTATTAATCATTAAACAAATGTGCAATCTTTATTGAAATTAAAATTAATTTATTTCTTGTTTTATCGTTTTTCAAAGAAAACGAAGAAGAAATCTCTCTGGGTTTTATTCTTGCAGAAGTCAAATTAAAAAAAAAAATCATCGGAATCGTAGTGGCGCCTCAAAAGCAAAAAAAAAGTAAAAATCACTACTAAAATATTAGTGAGAGAATTCATGTACTAACAGTCCCCCGATTTCAGTGAATTTTTTTAATGCATAGAAAATTCAATCTGAGCATTGACTTATTAATAAACAACAATGGGTTAGACCCATTGGATACTAAGGTGCTAAGTAACATACTAGGATGTTATTTAATGAACACTTGGTCTCGCCTTTTGTTGTTTCGAAAAAAAACTTAATCTTTTGTTTGATTGTTTTCACCGCTTTAAAAAAAAAACAAAATCAAGATTTAAGGGAACTAGGTTTCAAGATCTTTAAGTAACTCCTTGTTGTTTTCAGTTTTACTATAAAAAAAATCCTATTTCACCAAAAAAAAAAAAGGCATTGGAACTCTACATAATTTATACCCAGAAATTAATAATTTATCTGAGGAAACGCTAGAAGTAAATAGGCTTTCCAGCTTAGGCTACTTTTATTTGCATTCTTATGATATTTCCATTCAAATACTTTGAATCTCGTTAAAATGCGAGCAAAGCTTAACTTCTTTAGCGTGAGTTTTTCTTCAATGCTTTTCCCAAGTGATTTTTTTTCTTCTTCTCTTAAAATGTATGGTTTTATGTTTCAGAGTCGAAGTTGTTTTTAGATAAAAAAAATAAATTATTGGATAATGAAGTGGAAATTGAAGATGGAGGGCACACCCGCATTAGGGTTTTTAGGATCCCTCCCCCATCGTGGAACTCATCTGCAATCATTACGGCTCCATCCACCTTCGAAATTGCAAAATTACGAAGGAAGAAAATAATGGATTACCTTAATTGTAGTGATGGTTCCGATAACAAGTCGATTGGAAGAGGAACGAGACGGTCTTATCTTTCAAGGCTGATGCAAGAAAATGGGCGTTGCCAGTAATGTGTGCCAAGGAAAAAAAAAAGCTTTATAAAACCAATTCAGTGGAGAGCTTTAAAGAAAAACTCCAGAATGGTCAGTTCTCTAGCACTAAGGATTTTAGGGATTTTGTGTACTTTAGAATGACGCAAAACTAATATTTATCAAAACGGGTTTTGGTTTTAAAGAATATCAAATGTATTGAAAAGGTGCATCAAACAACTCACTTGAGGAATAGGAACGAAGATACCAGGGCTCAGGGGTCAAGGGAACAGCTAGAACATTTATCCTTCTATTTTCTGCTTGCAGTTATAGAGGGATGGGAGTGAAGACGTCTTGTAATTACTTAATGATAACCTGGCGATTGTATTTTTTTTTTGTAACTACTGTATTATGATACAGTACTTATCCACATATGTACATCAAACGCATATATATATATATAAAAATTGCAAATCATTGAATGAAATATTTGCATCACGAAACTTGAAAAGATGGCGATTCAAGTTTTGTCTATTGGATTTATATATATATATATATATATACTTCATGAATCAACAATCGCGCGTAATCATGAAAGAAGAAAAAAAGGAATCAGAAATAATAATTTTTAAATCTTAAACTTTGTTATAATTTAAATCTATTCAATCAATTCAGTACTTCTCATACTTATTTTTAATATAAAATCCTGATTGCTACATAATAAAAGAAAAAAAAATACCCGAAACATAAATCACTTTAAAGTACTCTACTTAAGACAAATACATTACTTTTCTTTGCTACTTATTTCAACGAACTAAGTGTCTCAAATAAAAAAAGCTCAAAAAGGATCTGCATTTTTAAGATGAAGCTAAAATATCTCTGATATTTCTCTAAAGTATACAAAATCCCTATGGGATCGTCGATCGCCTATTAGTGAAGAATTAAAGAACTATTTCTAACAAATAGACGAAATTCACAAATAAAATGCTTCAGATGGATCTTGCTAAATGTCTCTTAATTTTCTCTTAATGTGAATTTTATCATATTAATTCAAGTTATCAAATTTAAAACTTTAAAAATCTTAAAGTTGGTTAAATCATAGATGAAGTAGGCATAATATCACTCAGTATCTTTCAAAAGTCTTTCCTCAAATGTTTTCTGGCGTATTCTGATGCACAGAATTATTATATTGTATTGTGAATATTGTTTCTTTGTGAATCATGATCTTATTATTGCAATAATAAATTTCTGGTGGTTTTCAATGCAGTTGGATTGAGAACTATCAGCAAAAGCAGAGAAATACTACAGGAATGATGTCACCAGTGACGGTTTCAATCCTTCAATCTAATTGATTGGATTTGCGGCAAATATGCTCAGCCATATTCTGTTTTCCTGGTCGTACGAAGCACTTCCCATCAAGCATGTCCGATGCATGACATAGGTTGACTAGTGTTCGCCTAGCCTAAGTGTCCATCATTAAGCCTGGTATTGGGACCCGAACTGTGTATGTGAAGGAGCTGGTGTGCATTACAAAACAGGGAGTATGTTAAAGTAATTAAGCAACCCTGATCTCTTTTGTTATTCCGTTCGAAAAGAGCAAAAGCTGTCACCAAGTATATATGTATGTACTTATAATTTTTAAACTAGTGAGCGGATCTCCTTGATCCAAGTGGATAATTTGTCGAGATTCAGAAGTAAGAGGCTGTCACATGTGAAAAGTGAATTTCTTCTATATCTCCGGAAGCGACTCCTGTCTGAATCGATAAATTTCTAAAGGAAAAGCATTGGAAACACAATCAACCTTACTTTGTTTTGTTATGGTTGTACTTTGAATGGATTTGCATTACTGTTCTGATCATACTTTTACTAAAACTAGATGCCAAGTTCTTTTCATGAATTCTTCATTATTAATTAAACAGGACTCTAGGACAATTGGGTGGAGTTTTGTAGACCTCTTTAGCCAATGTCACCTAATACTAATCGACGGCAAAAAGTTCGTTCGGTTTTTAAATAAAAATTAAAGACACATTTTACAATGTCACCAATAATTTTATTGAACAACGTCTTCAACGGTTTGTTCCACTACCTTCTGCCATCTTTCAGGCAAATTCATAATTCCATCTTCCCAAAATTTTTTATCTTTTTGAGCAAAGAACTACCCCATTTGCAGTCTTCCAGGAGTTAAATTTTTTCCATTAAGAGAATTTTGTAAAGACCGAAATCAATGGAATTCTGAAGGTGCAGTGTCTAGTGCATTCGGCGGATGAATCAGAACTTCCCAACCTGTAGAAGTTTATGTCTGGTCATCAAATAAAAATGCGGTCTTGCGTGCTTATTTTCTTCCATCTTCAATATTAAACTGAATACACAAAATTCATCAATTTTGATCAGTTTTTGTTTTAAATGCTCGCTGATATGACAGCTGTCACAATACAATCTAAGAAAATGGTGTCGAATGACGTTAAAGACACCTAAGCGTTACTAGAGCCAACGTACGTAAAAAAAACCCCGAACGAACTGTTTTTTGGCCAACCCAATACAAAACAAGAAAGTGGTTCCATAAATAATTCATACAAAACCTGTAAAGGATATAATTGATTGGCAACTTCTCAAATGGATAAGAACTGCATAGATATTTACAGTTAATTAAATTAATTGTTAAGTTCATTAAAGTTCAAAACCTTTAATATACAATAGGATAAAAAGATTAAACGAAAGTTCACTTATTTACAAGATCATTTTATTTATTGAATGGAATCCTGTAGCTTTTGTCTGTAATTTCTTTTATAGATTACGAGTACTATTTTGTTGATCACTTCGGTGCTCTATGTATCTAGTCCTTGCATTGCAGCGGATAAGAAATGGGTAACTGTGACTGAGGAGTTCCAGCAACATGAAATAGATTCAATGAGCAAAAGTAAACTTTTATTTTGATAATAACAGAACCTAAGTGTTATCAAAGAAGTGGTATCTAAGTGTTTTGCTCCAGATTGACTTATCTCTGTATGATGATGGGAAAGGACGAGTTCAAATCTTTAATAAAAAATAAATAAATATGAATAATTTTGCGAAGTTTAGTCAAACATTAGATTTTGAATTACTAAGGTCTATCAGAATCATAACTTTATACTTCATTTCTAATTTAGAGCAACGTAACTCTGTTAATAGATTCCCCAAGTGGCAACGGTACCAGTTGCTTTCAAACTCACTATCCTGCATGTAAATCCCATTCTTAGTTTTTAAATGCTATATCAAAACTTATAATTTATTTTTATCCGTTTTCTATCTCCTATCGAAATTTTTGTTATTTCTGAATTTTTCTGCCAATTCATTCAATCTTGTCTTTTTAGAAATGCTGATTCGCAATAAAACATTGTTAGTAAATTTAGATAATTTTTGCACAATTAAAATGTAAAAAAAATTAAGTAAATTAGCAATGGATGAATGAACAAAACGCATGAAAAGAAATAACCTCAAAAGGCCTTTAAGTTTCATTTTGCCATCTTTTTTGGACACACTGAAGATAACAGTATTTCTCAAAAAAACTATTTGAAACTTTAAGCTACTTTCCTCTGGCTCTTAATCGTTGGAGGCAAACAG
Organism: Thereuonema tuberculata; assembly: GCA_023159025.1. Taxonomy (NCBI): domain Eukaryota; kingdom Metazoa; phylum Arthropoda; class Chilopoda; order Scutigeromorpha; family Scutigeridae; genus Thereuonema; species Thereuonema tuberculata. The sequence continues at coordinate 27,569,583 of JAFIDM010002131.1, read as the reverse complement.
TTTTTGGCTCGTAATCACGAGATTTTCTTGTGTTCTCGAGCTTTTCAGACTTCTCTTGAATTCTAACCGAGTTTGAAGTATCTCGGCTTCTACGCCACCCCAGACCTCAGTATCATTACTTGCGTCTAATAACGTTGTTGTTCTGCTGCTCAGTCACGTAGGCTGTTTAATCTCGCCGTTTCCCGTGATGAGAACGAGATCATATTTCAGATTGGCCATAATCCAGGCAATTAACAACAGGCCTCAGTTGGCTGTGCATGCGACCGCATAACGTTGGCAGGTTATTACAAGTTCCAGTGTCGCAGAGTGTTTACTGCTCCTGAAATTATGTATTCAGGACTTAATTAGGACGTAGTCGTCTGTTATATGCGAACACCGAAAAATAGATGAAATTGCTTGCGTAACTTTTCCAAGGGTGATTTTATTTCTTCGCACATTTTCACTTCTCTTCAAAGTTAACAGATGCTGTCATTTAAGCTGCTATTAATGATTATGCATTGTTGATTACAACCTTAATATGAAGAATCTACAAATACAAGTAAATCACTTCCATTTTTTTCCACTGTGGTGACATAAAAACGTCACTTAAGTTTTATATTTATAAATCTCCTCAAAATTTGTAAAGTATCACAAACGTTAATGGTGCTTTAATTTAAAGAGTCAGAACCCTGACATGATCAAAATTAATAATCTATTCTTTTATTTTGCCTGGCAAAGAGAACGTATTATTAGTAGGAAAAAAAGCAAGCAAACACAAAATTGTTTCGTTGTGAGCCAATTATGATTTTTGTTCAAGATTTCGAGAAATGCTATAAAAATTAAATAATTTTTCCTCTAATTATTATTATTAAATTCTATTTTGATATTTTAAATTTAAAAAAAAATCTTTTTTTTTTTCGTTTATTTCGCAAAAAGTTACAAGTTATATTCTAAAAAAACTTATACAACTCTAATTCCATCTTTAGGAAACTACAATTAAGTCTTCTACAATTAAAATTCTGATTTTAATTTTTAAAAAAAATTCTTGTCTTAAATTCATAATTACTAATTATATCAATTGGCAGAATCGTAAAGTTTAAAACTGAATTCTTAAATTCGAACTTAAATTATGAAAAAAAAAAAAATAATGGCCTTCAATTTTTTTTTAAATCCGATTATTCTTTTAAGATTATGATAAGAAATTCGTTTTTAAGAAAAGATACTTTATTTATTAAATTTTCATTTTCTTTTGACAGCCTGGTGATCACAAAATTTTAGTTTTTGTATATTTCTTTAATAAACATCGTAATAAAAAAAAAAGAATAAAATATAAAAAATAAAAAATAAAAATAATAGCAATTGCTACCTATATCAAGAAAACTTACAGATAATATAAAATTTTAATAAAATTTAATATATTAATAAATTTTAGTATATTACGTAGAAACTATCAAATGTAGAGAACCTAGTGATATCTACTGTAGGTTAAACACAAAAGTTGTGATATCTTGACATATTTTTGTTTAAAATCACAGGAGTGTTTAATTGCACGATTACCGAATCCTCTATAATAAATTGAAGTTGCCTAAATGTTAACTACATTAGTTGAGGAACTTTCGAACAGAAAATTAGCATTTCTCATTACAAATGCTAAAGAAACGAGTCAAAATACTGGTTTCATGTTTTATAGGACCCCGTACGTGTTTATTTGTTTTATTTCATTGAGATATATCGCAGACCGGAAATCGTATTTTTGCTCCACATTTACAAGTCATAAGGTTTCCAATAGGATTTCAGTCATATCTGTCCAACTTCTAGTTTCGGCTGTTGAGATGGTGATATGTTTTATTTTCGGCCATTTTCAGTTCCGTTGAGACAGGAAGTAACCCCAGACTTGAACTTGTATTTTTTAACCCATGTCTTTAAGTCCTAAACTTTTAATACAGTATGTCTCGTGTCTATCAATCCGCCTTTTCGTTTGAGCTGTAGATGGACAGACGGACCAAACCTTCTTAAGAGCTCTCCGCTATCCTTTGATTACAGGATTGCAAAAACAAATTATAAAATTACGTTTATTTACATGAATTGTTTTCATAACTTCCTTGTTTTGTTTTGTTTTTTTTGTTTTTTTTTTGTCAATTAAGTTTTTTTGTTTAGTAAGCAAATATTCCTATTTAGCTTTCATTTTGTAAATAATTATGATGGATTTAATTTTTTAACCTTAGTTAAGATTAAATAAAAGTTAAATAAGAATTGTGACAGGTCGATTTTTTTTATAGCAATTTACAAAAAAAAAAGTTATCAGCAAATATTTTCAAATACATTTGAGAAGCAAATGTAATTTACAGTGAAGTTCATTCCAGCCAAACATGGACCAAAATCCAATACTCATTTGTGACAAAGGCATCGTCGAACTATATACATATAAGTTATATATGTTTGCGTAACGCAAGAGTATTAGTGTTATCATATTTAAAATATCACAGCCTGAATGATACAACAGTGTTATTGAACTAGTGAAAGTGAAACATAAAGAATTTAGAATTATCTAAACATTCAATTTAATTTCCAATATTTTCAGCCTGAAAATTGATTTTAAGCAGTGGGATGTGTTAACTGAGGAAAGCAGCAGCACCAATAACACTTTATTTGTAGCTTTAAAGTTGACAAACAGCAACTAAGCTTGTAAATAAAGATAGGAATTTCAGATTGACATTTTAATACATTTGTAGCTTATTTTTCTAGTAAGTATTGAAAATGTTTTCCGTGTTAGTCCTTATCGAAAAATTAATGCGGAAAGGGGGTAAAAATTCCCATAAAACAAGCAGAAAAACCAAGGCAAACGATTCCTATCGAATAAGCTAAAGATACTATGAGGTTTGCTCACTAAAATAGTTTACAACCGCTAGCTGTTAAATTTAGAGTTTGCCATAATGCCGGTAGTTGCTGAAATATCAGATAGCGGGCTCCGTGCCGCGTGATATTTCTCGTCTGAGTCATTGGAGGTGCGCGTTGTCATTTCAAATGGGATCCTTTTTCAAAAACTAAAGAAATTGCGCAACAACATCAGGAAGAATCTTCTGAAAGACGGAGTGATCCTCTTTCATGACAATGCCCGACAATGCTGCACGTAACACACAAACTTACTGTACGGTTTCCACTGGTAAAATATGGAACATCCGCCAAACAGTCCAGATTTGGCTCCTAGTGATTTTCATCTGTTCCCTGCCTTAAAAGAGCACATGTCAGATCGACGCTGAAGATGCAATAAAGAAGTCCAAAGTCTTGCAAAAAAGTGGCTACAACAGAAGGGCCCTGACTTTTCTGCGGCTGGGATTCAAAAATTGATCAAACTTTAAGACCAAAAGGCTCAATCGTCCAGGTTGCTTTATATAAAAATACTGTGTCTGTGCCATTTTAAAGACACCATCTCATTTTCTTCTAATAAAGGCTTGCTTTTTGTACACAAGCTTGTAAACGTTTTTTCTGATCGACCTATATAATAGTATTTAAGGTCTGATTCAATATATACAGTATGGAAGGAAATAAAGTACACCGAAAGGTGGCGGCACTTTTCATTGCCGGATAGACGGCGTGGCAAAGCTACAGTGTTACGTTCGTTCGTGAAAAGACGGTTGTATTGCACGTTATAAGAAAGGGGTCGAAATATACGTGAAAAGGGTTTTGTGGAGCATTATTTTCACTCATACGGAATCGGTCGTTCCGGGGGACCCAATGTGAATTACGTTTTTCAACTTTTAGTAGAAAAGTTCCACTAAACCCCACCAACGAAGCGAACAGTGTTGTTGTTGGAAAAATTTAGGCAGACGGGATCTTTTCTGTGTCAACGAAAAAAAATCGCTGTGTAAGAAAAAGCACGTCCACAGACAATGAGCAAGCGGGGATTTTGATAAGATTTTGCGTTCACCAAAGAAAAGACAGAAGCGTATTGTTAAGAAAATGGGTGTGAAGAGAACAGTCTGTGCAGACACTTGTTCATGAATTAGAAACATTTTTTATTATGCAATACATGATAAGTTACGATTCCGATAAGTTACAGAGGGGTTGTTTCTGTGTTCCAACTTTGACAAATGTGCATATACCGTATATGCTCCAATAGAGGCCCCCGGCGTTTATTTGCAAAACTAGGCTCGGCTCCCGGCGCTTAATAGAGACCGGCTGCTATTAGAGGCCGGCCATTACTAACAAAAACCTTCAGAACGTAATATTTTTACATACCGGCTAATATTACAAACAGCTACTTTATTTGAATTTCACATGCTACATAAGACTGTTAAAGGTAAGGGGCAATGTCTTTCTGTAAATTTCACTGCTAATGACGGGCGGCAGCCTCATCAGAAGCTTCTTTCACGTATTCCACCGTGCGAATCTTAAAGGCAATGTCAAATGACCGTTTCGGCGGCATTTTGTAAGGCAATGTACCGTAAGGTAATTCGCACGACTGTAAAGATATGGACGTTTACACTAGTACCGGTAGGTAAATATCAAAGACCCGGCTACTATTAGAGACCGGCTACAATTTGGCCGTGTCCCCTCTGCAGCCCGGTGCTTATTAGAGACCGGCGACAATAAGAGACTCGGCGTTTATTGAAGCATATACGGTACATGAAGATGATACTTTCTGTCCCGTATTTCGTTTTCTTATGAATCTCACGTCACCTTCGACGATTCTGTAAACAAATAACGACCACATTTTTCGGTTTTAAACAGCCGACGAAGGTTCTTGAACATCACGTTGAAAAGATTACTGTATGTTGTATCATTTCTGATCTTGGCATCATTGGGCCCTATTTTTAGAAACATGTGAATGGTAGAAGTGTTATTGTCAATCAGGAAAGATAGAGAGATCTGATGTTTTGCATCAGATTGAGACAGATTTGTATCAGATTTGTGCCGCCACCGTTTGGTGTACTTATTTACGGCCATTCTGTAAATAGTATTCTACATATCAGTAAGTTACATGTTAATATCGATGTGTATATCTATACCTAAATACACTTATAAAACTTCGAATAGAAACTCATTTACTTTTACAAAATCTTATTAAATGTTGTTTTATGGTGCTTTAATTCTAATATATAAATGTTATTGTTTTGATTTACTCTTTTTATGCTATTTAATATCTTTTTCAATTTCCTGTTAAAAATGGTAGGATGTTAGCGACGGGTCAAACAATTCTGAGGCTCGAATAATGAGTTGCTAACTCACCTCCTTCCTAAATTATTACTGCGCGTTTTACATAAAAAAAAATTGTGAAAAATAATGTTCAGTCTTAATGTATTCAATTTAATTTTGTACTTCGTTAATTTCCTGACTACTCACATGAATGGTGCCTAAATCGATCATATTTAAATTACGTTCTAATGAAAAACACTGAAGAAAAAACGTATTTGGGAGAGAACTTTTTAAGCATTTTTGTCATCGAGCAAATTTCAATTAGCGATATTAAATCAAAATTGTGATTTAAAAAAAAAAAATTCGCGGTTGACGTTGTTTTCATTCTGGTGTTGTCAACCTACAAATATCACGCATGAATGGACATTTCCTTGTCAATCTTAAAACAAGTCTGTCGTTTCTTTCCGAGTTTTTTCTTTCTTTCTTTTTTTGTTATCTTCATCCGTGAAGCGATACAAGCGGAGATGAAGATTGATGAAAGCTCATAACTGCACCGAGGCCATCTTGCGTCCACTTGTCAAACTACTACTTTTCTAGATGATAATCGAGTGGGTTCCAGTCTCTACACTTCTGGCCCTCCCTTCTCTTATCTCAGCCATGGCATTTGTGTTGAAGGAGGCTTGTCTGGTGCTCACTAAGCGAATATGATGAACGAAGCATGACTTAGTTGAAAATATGGTAAAATAAGGTTTGATGATTTTTTTTTTCTTATTGCATTTTTTTTTTTGTTTTACTTTAGTTTTACTTTTAAATATCAAGAAAGTTTAAAAAGTTTGTTTGTTTTTTTAGTAACAAATATTGCACAAATATATCTAACGGTTTTTCTTCTTTCTCATAAAATTATTTAAGATTATAAATTATTTTTCAATTAACTTATGTCCAAGAATTGAAGTCAAAAGGAGGATATTAATATTTTAAAAAAATAAACATTGTAAAGTTTATAATTACCACAAACAGAAGAGTTTCTACTAGTCGGGCATTTCCTTCATCTTCTGCGAAGGAATATAGCTTATTTTTCAAGTCTTTTCTATATGAAGCGATTACAATACCAACAAGAACTTAAAGACTTACTTAGCTTAAAATATTTCTCTTTTTAAAGAGAAAATTAAATGTTTTCTTTGCTTTTTAAAGTCATTATAAGAATACAAAAACAAGTCTGCATAATACATATTCAATTTGTTCCATGTGCTTCTGGAGTCCATTTAGACTTTTTTTTAGCTCTTCGCATACATTTTCTTCTAAGACTAATTCAGTTTGTAATAATAACAACGCCCTGGTATGGATACTTCCATCTCTATCAATTTCATTTGGATAATATTTAAGTCTTCTAATGCCACTTGAATTGACTCGCTCTGTAATTTAATAGCTCTTTTTAAGAGACAGAGCTGACGGACACTTTACATGTAACTAGTAGGTTCAACACCCATTTCGGCAAGATTTTTTAAAACTTCATAATATATATACGGTATGGAAGGCAGTGATACGGTATGGAAGGAAGTTTTGTGGATATTCCTGATCGTGTCAATTTTGACAACAAGTTCGCATAATATTTGGAAATTGTAATAAATGTCAAATATAAGTACATATGTTGGAAATTAAAGTATTACTTAGTTAATTAGAACCTACATTCACTTAAACCCAATATTATTAGTTTCATATCATTTTTTTTTCTTTAGTTTAGACATAGATGACTGTCGAATTACAAACGGCTAACATTTATAATTCAAGAGCCCACACTGAGTTCATTTAGTACATCTAGATCCCATTTTGCACCATATTCGGGCTACTCCGAGTCAGTGGCTAATGTCCACTTTGAACTGGAAATGGCCATTTTGGATCGAGATACCATATTCATTGTAGCAAATTCCTTTCAGTATTCACTTAATTTTGTCTAATGTCACAATTTGCCTAACTCAGACCACCTAAATCAGGAAGTAGCCCTGAAGTGAAAGTCAAGATTCCAAACTTCAATGGGAGTCAGATGTGATTCCGGAGCTATGACTACCGTTTTGGGCTGTAGATGACGTTACACACACCACACACACACGATTTAATAGCGATACGGGATCGCTAAAAATGAAAAAAAAATTAAAATGATAAAAAGGAAAACAGATTTCAAATAATTTTTTCATTTAATTATTTTGCATTTAATTCTTTTTAAAGTAACACCTTTAAATCCTCCAAGAATTTTGCTTTAAATTCGACCATTTCAACTTCTAGCATTTCCTCCTTAAAATTAATTCAGGAAAGCCTTAGAGGATTTAACTGGCAGCATTTTAATATTGAAAGATCTCCAGTAGGAGAGCTATAAATAATTTCGCTCGGAATTGATCGAAATGTTAATTTTTTATCTGTTTGGGTTTTTTTCTTTTTTGCTTAAGCCAAAATTGTTTTTAAGATAATAATAAGTTCCCAGGGCGCTTGTTCCCAGTTTACTGATTAGTGAAGGCATTGGAGGAGTCGTTTGATTTCATAGGGTTCACAACCCTTCTAAGTTTTGGTCTCCTTTGCGACATATATTAAAGGGGGTGTTTTTTGTGTTTCCAGTGTACATTGAAGAAGATTTGTACGCTTTCAAATCGAAACTGTCTGTATTTTTTAGTCATTTTTAATTTTTTATTTCATAGTTTTATATTGGTGTTTATGGCTGTTACTCAAAAGTTGGGTAATAATAAATTGTTGCTTTTTTTGGTGCGGATGTTATTTCTTTTTTCATCAAATTTTTGGAAAAAAAGTTGTGCTTCTCGAGAATTATTCTTAATCTTGTAATTTACTGGTACAAGGACTGTTGGTAGATAATTTGTTTTTTAAATATCGAAATTTTTATGTGATCTAATTTTATGTCTTTATTTATATTATTTATTGTTTTTGCTAATATATGATTAAGGTAATGTTCTCTATATTTATTACGTATGAAAAGATAATCCTCTGATTTTCATTAAGGTTTAGGCTTCTGTGCAGTGAAGAGTCAACTGAGGTAGTTAAGATCGACGGAGTTTGATAAGTTCCGTTATGTTATTCGATAATGAGAAATTCAAGAAAAACTCTCTGCATTGTCAATTAGCAAGACTAACGTCCACTTACATACATACCAAAAATTATAGATGTTCCATTTTTAGCAGCCCCAAGGTTACAACTTGCCTGTAAAACCGCTAGGGAACCGCTCTTGCTTTTATCCTGTCTGGAAGTCACACTCTACAGCGGCAAAATGGTTAGAGATATTAGAATGAAATCTTCACCATTGTGTTCAGCATAAAAAGTAGGTGACCACGTACAAAAAATCAGACCTCTAGAACAACTCCATGATCCCCCCAAGGGTCTTTTAAAGGCGTTTTTCAAAAAAAGACAATGCCTTGGGGAGGTCAAGGAGTGGTCATAGACGTCTGATTTTTTTTACATGTGGTCACCTACTTTTTGATACTGAACACAATGTTCAAGGTTTTATTCGAATATCTCTAACCTTTTGGCCGCTACAGTGTGCGGCATCCAGACAGCATAAAAGCAATGTTAGCGGCCCTTAGGTTACAGCTTGCCTGAAAACATACAGGACCGAAAACTTCACCAGTGTGTTCAGCATCAATAAGTAGGTGACCACGTCCAAAAAAATCAGACTTCTAGGGCTCACTCCCAGATCGGAAGTTGGGAATCAAAAGTGGTCGCTGTAAAAGTTGAGTTTATAAAAGTTTGTTTAAAAAATTGTGCAAAATTATGGGTCCGCTTTGCTTTTGACACTGTCTAAAAGCATTAATTACCTTGTTTAGTTTATTTTGATTCAATCTGACGTCAAAGTAATAAATAAAGACAATTCTTAGCTACAGCAAAACGCTTCATGTTTCATTGTTGAGAAATTAGATTTTGTACTGTGTCTTTTTTCTCCATACGTTTGGATAGTTCATCACATGAATGGCTTCATAAAATACTTCACGAAAATTATTTGCTCAGTATATAATTTGTATTCACGTTTTGTATATCCTAAATAATTTTCCTATTGCTGGCTTCATCTTCTTATCATTTCTCTTTCTAACTCAAATATTCAATGCATTTATCTCAAGTTAGTATTTTCTTCATATTCCTAAACTTGGAACTCAGTGCACTCTCCTAAAGGGGCAGTTGTTCTACAGCAAATGGCTGCCAGTGCTTAGACGTATGGACAATTAAGCCTATCCATTTAATATCAAAAATTTATTTATTACAGGTACTCCTCACTTTACGACCGAGTTCCGTTCCGACGACTACGTCGTTAAGTGAATTTCTCGATAAGCGAGGATCTTTCGCCGGGAATATAGGATCGTTGTAAAATTATAAAATTATAAAAATTATGCAACAAACTTCAAATTTATTCGTAAAAAGACGTGCATACGTACATATTATCATTTGTTAATTTGGTTATCTGGAGCTGTACAGGGTCCACGTAAGGGAGATGACGACGATGAAGTAGAAGGGCGGAGGTCGTATCTTCAAGGGCGGAGGTCGTAAGTTCGAGTGGTCTTTAAGCAGATAGGTCGTAAAGTGACGAGTACCTGTAAAAAATCGAGGAAAATAATAACTAATAAATTTTACCTAAATAAATATAGTTGACCGTTACGTCAACGGAGTAATAGGAATAAACATATATAGAATTGTCGCTTACCTTTTGTCTAGGTGTGTAAAATATCGAAAAATTAGAGAATATTGACTAATATTAAAAAAAATACTTATATCCATTCTTATATCTCAAATTTCCGATTTACTCATGATAATTCTGGAACAAACTTATTCCTCTTTCTCAGTTTTTTATCAAAATCATACTCATAATCCCGAACTAGTTATTAATATTTTGTATCAAGAAAAAGATGATTACATAAGGCAAATTACTGAAGCTACGTGTAGGCCTGTAAGTAATTTTAAATGTTTTAATAGAAATAAAGGTCTGAAGGTCTGGCAGAGACTACAAAAAAATTCCGTTTAAAAATGTAATTTCTATCAGATTATTTCCTATTGTACCATAAAACATCAAGAAGAAATCTGAAATCATAAATAGGACTGGTTTTGTGTAAATTACATTAGTAAATCCAAAAACATAAGAAAAGCAAATAAACTAACATTTAAAAACAATAAAATTACTATGTATTTCTGACTTAAAACATAAAATGCATGTATAATTAAAAAAATGCTTAAGTAATCTGGGGAAGACTTGAGGTAGGGGATGGTACAGAGCAGTGATAAGGATAATCTAGGCTCACTAGATAAAGCGAAAGATAAATGGAAATTTATCAAATGTTTATTTTGGGCTCCGTTATTGTTTCCGAAATTCGTTGAATCAGGGTTCGACTGAACTACATCGATCATAAGTAAATAAAAACAACACCTGCAGAAGAACAGAGTTTTTACTACTGAAGAAATACTGTTACTGCATTATTGAATTTAAAATTTTTTTTATAGAATACTTAAATAATGAATTTAGAGCCTCAGGCCCAAATCCTTTACAGGTTACAATAACAATTTTCCTCTACTAGATATTTACATTATTCACGCGTTCGAGTTGAACGTGAATGACTAAATCTGGCTGATGAGTCTTAACAAGAATGAAAGAACTTTCCCAGATTCTCGTTGACGACAGCCCACGGCATGAATAGAAAATTGTGTACCCAATATTTCCTCATGTTAAGTCTTTGTAATTACTGCGATTGTCTGAAAGTACAACAAACAATGCCTTTAGTGTTTTTGCAGAATTCTTTAGTGTCTATTTAAAAGCTGTTGGTTAGAATTTATTTAGTATTCCATTGAATTCCATTTGCAGACTTCATTTACTTTAATTATGTCTAGAAATAAGATCTCTTTTCTCCAATTTCTTCATCCTTAGATAGCAAGCTTTTCAACTAGAGACTTAATTAATTTTAAGTCAAAGTAATTTACCACAGTTACTGAAGCCTAATGATTTTTTCCAGTGATTAAATATGGTTTCTGTAATTGGCAATCCAAGTAAAAGGTCATATCAATACGATGTTTTTTCCTTTCCATTTCTCATTAATTTAAAGCATTTTGAGATTAACGTACTTTATTTACATTTAATCATTATGAATTAAAATAAATGTAAACAAAGAAATGAATTTTATGATAGATTTAATTAAACGATCTTTTAAATATTTATGTAAAAATTATATGCCATAAAGAAACTCGTATTTAATGATAATAAAATTACATAAATAAAATTAAAATATTAATACAAATTGCAGATCAGGCAGATATTTTGGTTCTTGGAATTGAGTGTTCTTTAAGAGTGTTTTTGCTCTAAAAAGCTCTTTAAAAATAAAAAAGTTCTTTTTTAGTAAATAGAGCAATGCAAAGATTTGCGTTGAGGCTACCATGGCCAATCGTCGGATCATTCGAAGACATGAGCACTATGTTACTATAGCAATGCCAAAACCGTTCGATAAACACAGAAATATATAGTATTTCAAGTAATAGGCTTACGATGTTATATTTATCTATGTTAATGGATTAATTTCTGATTGCTACATATAAAGTATATATATATATATATAGTAAACTCCCGATTATCCGCGCACTTCTCCTGTATCCATTTTTTTTTACTGTACAATAAATTACGGAATTAACCAAAAAGTTTTAAAATCTAGAATAAGATAAACAATAAAAGAGGCACATTTAGCGACGTCCAAGTAAGGGGTTATCGTGTTTCGACACGAAAAAACAAAGACAATTAACCAATTTTTTTTGTTAAAAAGTAAGAAAATAAAGTAAAATAAAATAAAATAATTGTTTATAATGTATGTACTACCATTTTAATCTAAATAAAACATGTTAAACGCATTTTTGTGTTGATTTTCGTCCTTTTGCGTCCTATTTCGGATTATCCGCGGAATTCGCTTATCCGCCATTGCCGCGCCACCCGATATATATATTTATATATATAAATACTTCTTAATCTTAATTTAAACTGTTTTATTAATAATAATACATGTTAATATATTCAATACACTTTTAATTTGTTTAATTCCTTTATAAAATTGTCTTTAAATTGTTATTTCTTTGTATTTACAGTATAGGGGCCTATCTAACTTCAGCTTATTATCTTCACCTGTAAAGCATGATTATTTTTAATCCAAAATTTTGAATTAGATTCCTGAATTTTATTATATTCTGTTTAGTTGAAAATAATTTCACAATTTCTGATTGCATCAGACGTATTGAAAAACCACTAAAAATAAATTGAATTGAATGATGATAATTGATTAAATAATATAAATGGATGAATTCCTTTTCTATATTTCTAACTGCAATTTAATGTTAAGTAAATAAATTAGAGAAAAATCATTGGATTAGCCTTTTTTTTCGGTGACCCATCCCCATTCTGTAAAAATTGTAGAAGACCTGTGAAATTTTAAGCCTTTTTCAGAAAAAAAATTCAGTAAATTTTTGTTTATCTTTTTCATAAAAAATTTAAAAATACAGCACATAAATATTTAAAGAATAACAAAACTTATGATACCGAAAAGAGAAATTATTCCCCATTGGCTTTATAAATTGTTATTACAACCAAACAACAACTTTAACAGAATAACTCAGTACAATATTTATGTTGAAAATTATTTGAAAAAATTGTAGGCTTTGATTTTATCGAAGACGACTTGTCCTCGGTTTACTATCAAGATTAAAGTAAACAAAATTAATTTAATAGAAAGAATAATGATAATAACCTATGTATTTGTATTTGTTACTGATTTGTTTTCATTCTTTCATAATGAAGGCTACATGAATTAAAAGCAAAACAAAGAAATAACTTTACAGTAAAATATAATAATAAAAATGTTCGGAGCTAAGGTTTGCTCAGTCTTTAACAAAACATTAAATTTATGTAAATTCTATTTAGAAGATAGACATAGTATTTTAGATATTTATTGCTTAAAAGCCTTGAGAATCAACTGCTACCTAATGTCTCTAATTGGCATAAAACTACTCTTGCGGAATGCTAATAATGACAAAGTTAGTATTTTGTTAGCCTGTCCAAATTGTTTGCCATCTTGTGATGTTTATTTTACTTAATTTAAGAATTAATGAATTTTCCTGTACTAAAGCTGTCTCCAGTTCTAGAGTAAAACTGCCTTTATCAATCATTGTTTAGCTCATTTATCTGAACTAACTATAGACTGTTTCTTCAATAATCACGTATTCTCTGAAATCAAAAAAAGGCTACAGTGAAATTATCTTATTAATATTAAATTTATTAATAGTTCTTAAATGAGAACTTCCTTTTTCTCAGAAATAAATCTATAGCTGTTTAATTTAGCTTATGCCTCAAAGAAAATGCAAAATCCTGCATTCTTCTTCATAACAGAGCAGAAACATGATTCTCTGCATTATCTTTTCCAAAGACTTTTTATTCTCAATAATTTCTGGCAGTTTTAGAGCGTCAGTAATTCTTTTTGAATCTGATATAATAACAATTCTCATGCAACTGATTTAGAAGGATCCTTTCTTTCTGTTTTGAAGTTCAAAACTCGTTACATGATTCTTCACTTCTTCACTTTTCGACTTCAGTTCTTCACTTTTCATTACAAGAAAACCAAATTAATTTACAGTGGCATCCTGATTAGAAACCTTTACATATTAAGCACATTAAAAAGTGAGACCAATGTTCATCTCAGTACAGCCTGTTTCATGCTAATATGGCGGTCATTGAACGTAAAAGGGAGGATAGATTTGTGGAGGTTCCATTTCGTTTCCTGTACTACCTTAAATATTAACTTACAGTGCATTATTTTAAATATTCACTATTAGGACAGCTGCACTTTTATATGCTATAATGTGTGATCTGTTTGTGATTCCGTATTTTTGTTCCCTCAACGTCTTTAGAACTCATGCTTGAATTTAAGTTTTGCTTTCTTAAAATCTTTTTTTACATTGCATATTTTATACTTATTTATTTATTTATTTATTTATATTTTTTTTTTCTTTTTGAACTAAGAAAAACAAAATTATTTATTGATTTTTACATTAAAACTTTGCATTAAATAATTTTTTAGTCATTTATTTCTTTCTTTGTTAACTTCATTATTATTCTATCTCAATGAAATCTATGGATAGTTTTCTTTATAAATTTTTTACTGCTAGTTTAGTTAGTTATAATCAATTAGTTTTAAAATTGTTAAAGTTCTTAAAAATTATTAATTTTCTTGTTTAGGAGTTTGTGTTTAAGATCGGCTGTCGAGTTTGCAATCTCGAAATACAAATTCTTAGAGTATGTAGTATACATAATCTTAGGGTATGTATGATCTTGCGGAGATCATAGTTGATCACTTTTCGCTTATGTACCTATACCAACGATACTTCCGTTTACGTTCTGTTAGTTAGTTTTTGGTTTGGACGTTCCGTTACAATGCTGTAGCCCATATTGAGTACGTGGGCTATGGCAGATGCTCTAAGTGACGATTTCCAATGTCGTTGCATGCATTGTACTTGCGATCATGTTCTGGTAGATCTGTTCCATACATTCCGAAAAAAAACCTATAGTGCTTCGAGCTCGTGCGCTACTATACAATCCGTACCACTTCGGCAGACACGATAGGGGTCCCGTAAACGGCTTCACATTAACGTTCGTGGGAATTAAATTCGGGGATCGGGAAACCACGCCAATATCCCTCCTCTTCCAATCCACCTCCCACAAAGGTTTGGTTGAGATAGTAGCGGACGGAGTGGAAGTGGGCGGATACCAGCCTCATGTCAGTGTATTCTGAAAAGGTATATCAGAGGTGGTAAATTGCCAAGTTGCACCCGATGATGATGAGGCACTAAGAGAGAATGACAGCACTGGAGCTACTACCACCGCAATGTGGCCACCTGTTCACGCCCACTGTGTGACCTAACACATGTAGACCTGTTGCACGTAAACAAAGGGGTTTTGATATAAGCGAAAAGTGATCAACTATGACCCTCCTCCTCCATACCATATAGGAGTTTGAATTCATTTATACCCTATCGATTAAACATAATCATAAACCCTATGCCGATCTTTGTGAAACTTTTGCTACATATACCATAGAAAAGTTTTCAACTAATCACTAAAGTTTTAACAATTTTATTGAGATAAAGGAAAAATTCTGCTCTTGTACCCTTTATAAGATATTGTTAATTGATGAATTGTCAAGGGGCTAGATATTTAAGATACTAAAAAACAATTTGGCAAATATAAAATTATCAGATAAAAATAAGAAACTCTCATTATTCTGATAACTTTTATATACAATATACGCTTTCAAATATGTTTTCTTTCCTTTCCTTGTTAAGCCACTTGAATGAAGTACAAGAAATTAAAAAGTGCACAATTATGCTATTTAGTAATGGAACAAGTATTTTGAGGATCGTGAATAAACCCAAAAAAATGTCGAAAGATTTATTAGAGTTTTTTTTTTTAATTATTATTCAAAGAATAAGATCAATAAAGCATTCAAGCTAAAGCTTATTAAAATTCTACGCATTTCTAAGCGACAAAAAAAGCTCTCAGAGAAAATTAGTTCCACGAGCGGAAACCTGTGTTGTCGCCAGTTCAATCAACTCTTCAAACACGAGGTAAAAAAAAAAGAAACTGAAAGTGTTGAACGGAACTGTGGGAAATGTAGGGCACTTTTGAAAGCGAAGTTGGTTCCTTCCTATTGTGCGGCAGAGCGAGATATTTTGCAGACCGAGTATTAAGGCACTTTACACAGTCTTTCGATTTTGCATTTGATGACAGTTTTTTAATTAAATTTGGCGACTTTAATTCCAACCTGCGCAGGGGATAGGAAGCCGCCACCTTTTGTGATTAACCTTGTTTACTGTTAAGTTCATCTGAATTTTCTTTCTCCTTTTTTGAGTTTTTTATTCAACTTAGCACTATGCAGTGTTTTGTAGACTGAAATAAAAGTCCTTGCGATTTAAAGTTGTCTGTCGTTCTTTCTCAAGAAAGCAATTCGATTCATATAGTTCGGATTTTCATAAAGCTTAATATTTAGAGATTTTATAACCAAAAAAAAAAACTTTTAAGAAAAATCCAGAACTTGACTAAAATTAGTAACCGTTAACTTAATTGATAAATATTTTTAAGAATTTGCTTCTCAAAAAATTTTCATGCGAGCGGAAAAAAAAACAATAATTGAAAAAAGGGAAAGAATTCTAAATGAATATTCACGACGGATCTCAGGTAACAGTTAGATCCAAAATCCACAAAATATATTTCCATTAGCAGAGGTTGTATAGCATGGGATGTCCGTGGAACAAAAGGCAGAAATACCCCATCCACTACTGTATTCTTGAAAACTAGCCGGGTACCGTCGCTTCGCTTCGGAACCCTTGCATAGTAACATTCAAAAAACAAACTTTATTTATTCAGCAAATTAATGTTGAGATCGTCGGAGAATATATGACTTCCCAGCCCGTTGTGCTTCTGCGGATAACTCAGATGTATTGAGGGTTGGGGGCCACTCACCGAAAATTTAAAGCGAAAAATAACATTTTTGCATGTATCTTGCAAACGCAGAAACGTTTGTGAATGAGTTCGATAGAAATTTCAAATACCAATATTTTCTCAAGATAATCTTCTCTTCCAACTTTTATACTTTTCGTTTAAATTGAGAAAAATCAAAATTTGACCCTTTTATAACCAAAAATTTTTTTCGAAAGATTTTTGGTAGCATTTTGTTTGTCTTAAAAAGATATATATTTTATCCATTTGCATGACCAATCTATCTCTTATAGTTTAGTCACTAAATTGGAAAAACTGAAAGTCTTATGACAAAATGACAGACAGAATAACGTTTTTATAATGTATAATGACTTATCGTTGAACGAAGTGGAAACCTTGGTTGTATTTCTTACTATTATTAAAATGATTGCACTACATCAGGTGGACTGGCTTTAATTTTGAAGTATAATATATTACTATTACTTTAATCACTAAAACCTAAGATGGTAGATGTATGTTAGTGGAAGTGTTCTTAATAAAAAGTTTGGTACTAATTGTGTCATTGGTGACAAATTATAAATATGAATGCATTTAAGAATATGAATACAGATTCATAATAAATGCATAGCCAATTACCTAAAAACAAGTCTAGCTGAAAGTCTAGTGATCAATTTAGAACAATTAATATGTATGAACATTAGTATTTAGGTTTTGTCATGAAGATGTTTGGAAGATGTATACTGTACTTGTAACTTTTCTATAGATATGTACTAAATTTCTCTTGTTTTGGGTTTTGCTAAGAAATTGATATTATTATTTCTCTGAATTCTGCCAATTTCGTTTTGCAATTTATAATTTGCTACAAACAATAAGTTTTTGGTTATTTGAACAAGAACGTCTAAAAGATATTGAACAACGAAGAAAAGTTTTCATTTCAATTCTTTCATGAAAACAAGAAGGCTTATAACATAACAGAATTATTTATCAATGTCTATCTCTTTTAATCATTATGTCAGATGAAGATATGGTTCAGTGTTGCTACTCTAATCAAGATCCAGAAAGAACAGTTAATTACTTTCTTCAAGTTGTCTTGGTCGAGTAATTGGACCATGTAATGACAACCTAGGCAGACGAAATAAACATTGGATTTGTCCTCTTTACTAATAACTTAAGATAGCAAAAGAGACGTAAAGAAAACATTGGGCTTTTG
>JAFIDM010002131.1:27521659-27546047 GCA_023159025.1 Thereuonema tuberculata | reverse complement strand
ACTAGTACGCACAACAATAGTTTAGTTCCAATTGTCACCACCAGGTTGCTATTATGTGGTGCTATTCTGCACAGCAATATTTGTGTAGTTTTCATTGTCTCCACCAGATGCAAATGTAGCGCTATTTCAAGGATTCACCCCTGGGGTTGTGTGTTCAGGTTCCAAGGTAGCCCGTTTTTGAATTCACTTGAAAATACAGTTCGTTACTGCGAAACATGTTGTATATATAATTAAATATTTTTATTAATTATATTTTTTTTTATTTGAAGTTCTCTATCATACTATTAATAGGCAAAAATTGTACGGATATTTGTAAATTTGTAAATTTATAAGCAGAGTCGGAGAAATAACCAATCACAGTGCAGCGTTGGAACACGTCAGTCGTGACGTCACGCCCATTTGTAAACATGGCGCTCTACTATTCGCCCCACTTCAGCACGACGGAGCGCGATTACACAATTATTATCCGCGTATTGAGATTTTCTTCCATACATAAATGAAGCTTACACTGAAATATATGATATTCATGCGTCAAAATTTATCAGCGAGTTCGTAAAACCTCTGTTTTTACATAATTCCACAACTTCAGCTATTCCCCATTGAACTCTGGGATATCCGCTAGCTCACTACTCAACAGTAGGAGAACACGTGCCGTCATTGATGCCGGAGGAGGATGATTGGTATCGGCTGTTGGACATTCGTTATTGTGATTGTTGAAACTGGTATATCAATTTTTAATTTTTTTATTTTTTTTAAACAAAATTTGGCTTAGTCATTCAAACTATATGTTGGCTACTACGGAAGTCATGGCTTTTAAAAAATGAGCTTATAACATCTTTTCAACCTTGTGTTTTTCAAAAATTTCACGGTATTTCAAAAATGTGAAGTTTGTTTTACTTCCGTGAATATTTCACGGGTCTTCCTAGTCTGATATTAATGGGTTTGTTTGCAGTATTATTCAAATATAACGATATTTGTTGCAACTAAGTGTATTAATGTTAGAATTTCTGTTACTATTAACAGTACAAGTAAATTACAGGCATGAAATGTTACTTGTTGTGCAATAACAACTATTTAAAATCTATGCAAACGTCATAAAAAATAATCATTAAATTTTTATAGATTGTGAGATATGTTATCAGTAATTTTACTATTTCCTTAATTGTTTCTCGATTATTTCCTGAACAACGTAAATGAAACCCAAATTACGCAATTAATGTTTAGCATAATTGAGATTAACAGATAGATGTTAAGCTATTGCAACATATCAGTATTTTAATTATTGCCATCAATTCTGTATTAGCGTCAAGAGATAAAATAGCTAATGAATGGAATGGAAAATAGGGCTGAAATGCACTTCAAAGTTGATGGCTTTAAAGGGATACTTTATATCTTCAGGTGTGAAATAGACATTAGATTATCAATTTATAATTTGAAGTTATTTCAAACTTACACCAACAAGCTTTACAGTAACAAGTGCGTTGCTAGGCAACAGGCATATTGTTGCATGGTCAACTCATCAGAATTCTTTTAAATAAGAAAGATATTTCAAAATATAAAACCAAAAATTTTACATACATACATACATATCCTTTCCCGTTCCACCAACTGTGGGTCTAGGAATTAACTAAGCCTCTCCACCTCTCCCTGTTCTTCCAAGCCTCTTCTCTACATATTCTTTCCCATGGGATGCCTCTCTCTTCCAGGCTGTGCTTCACATCATCCAGCCATCGCTTACGCGGTCTCCCTCTTGGTCTCTTCCCTCCTTCTTTTAACTCATGCCAAACCTTAGGAGTCCTACCATCTTCCATTCTTTTCACGTGCCCGAACCACCTCAGCCTTCCCTCTTCCACCTTTTTCCTCAAACTTTTTACCCCCAACTCCTCTCATTTCTCATTCTATCTAATCGAATCTTCCCTACTATACCTCTAAGAAACTTCATCTCCCCAGCTTGAAGTTAACTCCAGTCTCTAGCATTCATCACCCATGTCTCCGCTGCATAGGTGACTATAGGCACGTAATACATTTTATAGATTATTTCTTTTGCCTTCCTTGGGACTTTCTTATCCCATATCAGGTGTACCAAAAATTTTAGTTTTTAGTTTACTTGATGTAATTTTTTTTGAATAAATAAAATGTTAGTTTCCATTCATTAACTGTAATCACGTTATAAATACGAGGCTATCGGTGCGAAGCGACGGGCAGCCGTCTAGTATACCTAAAAATAATCAAATCAAAGGGATACTACATCAAATTTAACATATCGCTTGTCAAAATATGTAAATTTGATAAATCTATGTTAACATCTATGCTGAACCAGCTCAGGGTTGACTAAATATTTAAATTCTGAAATCTTATTCTTAGCTATTTAAATTCTTAAATACCGGTATTTATTTCTTCAAATATATGAAAAGTCAGCCAAGGGTCTATATTTATTTGGAAACAGGACCCAAATTGTGATTGGAAAGAAGTTAAATAACGTAAAGTCTTTTTTTGTGTGAATAACATGTTCATTAGTACATGCTCAGAGATCTATCGCTTAGTGTTGACTGAACATGCAGCACTGACGCATAAATTTTCTGAATTTGGTGGGTGGATATGAGGAAAGACCAGAATATCGTGCACATGTTGTAAGTTGGACTGCCACATTTGAAGAACCACATTTTGAAAAAATCAGTCCAGCGATTAAAATAAGAGATTTCAGAGAATCAGATTTCAAGAGATCAATTTTTAAGAATGGGACAGATGGGCAAAATATTTAGGCTTATGTTTTAAGTTATATCACAATACGCTAAGTACCAAATTTTTATGGAAACTCATTCAGTCGTTTTAGTTACAGCCTATACAATCCTCCACTTTCACAGGATAAATGTATCAAGAACTTGAAGAGATTCACGTTAATTTTGCCTTCATCTTGTCTTCTATCAATGTCAGTTTAATTTATTTCTGTATTTTTTGATACTCCAATAAAAACCAAATAATTAACTATCAAAGTAATCGAATTTTAATCAATTTCGATTACATCTCGTAGATTGTTTATGATTCCTAGTCGACATAGATTCCTGGCTTGGACTGGACACTGCCTCCGGAAATATTGGCATCTGAAATATATGGAATTTCCGAGGCCCCGTTAGAAATTCTATTTCATCTGCAGAGTGTTTAGTGATGCGACTGATGGAACGGGAGAAGTGTTGTGGACCCCGAATGACCAGGGACACCTGATGGAACACATGAAAAATGAATGAAGGACAACGCTGCCACCGATCGAAAGTTCCAGTGCTGAAGCAAGAGATAGAAAATAAAAGAACAAAACCTCACGTTCATGTCCATGCATTTGTACTGTTAAGAAGGTTTTCAGTTCATGTTTTTGAATAATAAGTGGGTTTTGTAAACATTCAATGAATGCCTTTATAAGGTACATTTGAATTATGTAGGGTAGAATCTCCGGCTCCTCGAGAATCAAACTCGCCTCACTCTGAACCCTATCTTCACATGGTAATGGTACCTTCTGGATAATGTTTTTATCTTATTTTCCATAAACATGGACTGTGATAATATTTGAAGAAGAGACAAAATGCAAGATGTAAGTTTTCACAGGTATATTTGCAAATACTGTTAAATTCCAATTTTATACCATTGGCTACACGCCCATTCGCACTTACAACGAAGAACCAATAGAACTTTCATACACTTTCGAGTTGAAGCAACTTTCCGACGGCGGCAAAGTCATTGGCTTGAACCAAGCAGAGGTTACGCTACTCGCTCAATAGCACAACTACGCTCTATTCAATATCATTATTCAGCGGTTTGTCGACGATCAATGTTAAGTGTTATCGAGAACTGTGTATTTAAGTATTTAATCAATGTAATATATCATGAAATTTTCTAATAGTTAGAGCTACATCATGTTTTAAAACAAATAATTTCTTTCAAGAGATTTATGAAATAGTTTTATTTTTAGATCCACGGAAGAAGAATAAAACATACTGTGCAGTCATTGTTTATCTGTCTTTCTGAACTCCTTCCATTCAAACTTATAAGTTAGTTAGATAATTGTTGTTAGTTACGTAATTATTTTATACAAAAATTTATGTCACTTGCTTTTAGCTTTTTGGGTTTTTTTTTAAATTTTTGAATCCAGACAGTATCCTTCGACAATCGCAGAGAATTCTTAACAATTCAAATATTTATTAAAATGGAACTTTCCTTGACAGGAGAAATTGATCGATAATGTAGTGCCCATATAAAACACTCAGGTTCCAATTTTATTAAAAATTCATATTTTTGTTCTCCAAAGCTATAAAATAACTAACGATAATATTTTTAAATAAATTACAATAATTAATTTCTTTAGTAGATTAATAAAAATAATATCCAAATCCAATAACTAAATTAAAAAATATGTAATAAATACATAAATTATTGCTAGACAATTTCCAAAAAAAAAAAAAAAAGATTTCAATCTCTATATTCTGATGTACAGCCCATCTCCATAGCATTCTACAGAAATTAAGTACATACAGTACATTAGAGTATTGACAGTACTGTACTTATATGAGGCGTCCTTCATCTTGCATCATCTTACTTCAGTACTGTAGTTTGCAAAAAGTAAATATATCAAAAAAGAAATATATATATATATATATATATATATAAATAAGAACACTGAAAACGATTTGTAAGATTTTTTTAATAAAAAAAATTATGTGAATCATTCAGTTGTTTTAATTAATTCGTGATTCTTCAAAAGATATCGAGAGTGCTTCAAAAATATTTACCTTTGCAGAATCTGCAGTTGTTTTGCATCTGTTAAATTTCTTATTAATATTCAGAGTTTTCCTTAAAACAGAGGATTAATTGGGAGCATTATGAATTCATGAGATTGAAAAAGGAATCGAAATATGCATTCAGTGCATTTTTAAACAGTTGTTTCGCGTTCTACTGCATTTGTTAAAATTATAATGAAAAAGTGACTCATTAAATCAGACAGTCACTTTGTGTGGGTGATGTTGTGCTGTGTTTGTGTTCCATGTCTGTGTGTGTGTGTGTACGTATAATTACCCTCAAGGTAATAACTTTTGAACCATTCGATGCATCTTCTTGAAACTCAGTACACACATTCGAAGAGTACGGACGATATAACTTTCTCGGCAATGACCCATTTTGAAAAGATTAAAAATTTAGTTTTTTTCAAAATGGCTCAAAATTTTAAAAAAATTTTCATAGTAAAGCCTAGAAATTTAAACAATGGATTTCTATCCTATTTTTCGTTGTCTTAAACAATACTTAATCTGATTTCAATAAATGATAACCAAGGAAGGCACATGAGAAAAGTAAAAGGATTTCGCACCCCCGAGCTATTACTAGTAGGACGGCCGTTTCATTGTATTATTGTACTGTATTATTAGCCACTTTCCTTCATATTTAGGCTGAATTCATTGCATGTGTTTTGATATCATTAAAATTAATCGGCTTTCGAGAGATGAAGTACGTAATGCGGATTTAATTAATTTTTTTCAGAAAATAGAAAATTTTTACTTTTATATCCATTTTTATGTTTCAATAAAATAAAAAGTATAGTTTCAGCATGCTGTGCATTTTGATAAATAGTTAAAAAAAATAACATTTTCAATCTTATCAAGTTTACGAAAAACAAAATCGAGAAAAAAACATATTTTCTTACAAAGGCAAATTTTCGAAGTCTTTACAGCCAAAAATTCAAACTAAAAATGCCAAAAACAGAAAAGAAATCGTACGAATACATATTCCAAATAGGACAAAGCAGTAGCGAGAAATACAAACACAACAATTTTAAAGAAAAATAAAATAACAATTGAAATTATTCCATTTGTACTCTTGTGTATTGCAGATATCTTACCTTTTGACGAACATAAAAGGATTGGCAACAATGAATGAGACCAAATTATTTACATGTGACATCCTGGAACAGCTGTTTCACGCTCGTTGGCGATCATCAGCCAGGAGAAGCCACAGTAAGTAACAAGGTCTCCGTACTGAGGCTAGTATGAACAATACATCGGAAGCGCAAAAGAAAATAAAAGGAGCGTGAAACAGCTGTTCCAGGATGTCACTTGTGAATAATTTGTTCTCATCCATTGTTAGTTTTTTTCACATTTCAAATGCGCAGTTTGAGGTCTTATGCTTTAAAAAAAATTCATTGAGGCCGCTCTCGCTGGCACATGGATTTTCTCACTGGTTTTTTCATTGGTGAGTTTTTGATGTGTATTTTTTCCTTTGAAGCACCACTGCGCTTCCGATGTATAAAGAATTGGTTTTGTGAAATACGTTATTTTAGTTTCCTTTAAAATTGTTGTATTTCTCGTTAATGCTATGTCCTGTCTGTTACATATTCATTTGTTTTCTTTTCTGTTTTTTTTTTTATGAAGTAAAGTTTAATTACTATATTTGCGACTAGCTCTTTATTGTTATCAAGTTTTTCTACCTATTTCAAGGATTAGCAAAAATAATTTATTTATTTTCCTTTTTTCTTTTTTGATAAATTTTCTTTTTCTCTTTCATGTGGGTTTTTCATATTTCGACTGTGGGATTTCCAATTTCTCTAATTATTTATTACTAATTTTTAATTAACAATTAGTAATAAATAAAATATAAACTTCACTTAATGCTACGTCTTTTTATTACTAAATGAAAGAAACACTTAAAAAGCTTTCGGAAGAAGGTTTTGTAAATCAAAAAAGAAAGAATGAAAAATAAAAAAAAAAAAGCTACTTCATTTTCGATCCATCCAGGGAAGAGAAAAGGTTTAAGTATGTGAAGAATGTTGCTGATTCACAGTTCTATTCGAAAACTTCATTGGTCTACATAAAGGAAATTATTGATTTTATCTTTGTTGTACTGCTGATCGATGATAAACATAAAACCTCATGAAATTAATCAGATTGAAAAAAAAAAAGATATTATAAATAGTCCACTAATAAAAGCACTTATGTAATAAAAATTTAAAAGATTAAAATACCGCAACGTTTCGTATCTTCAACATATCCTAAGATTCATTTTCAAGCGTGCCCCTTGTTAAAAACATCCTCCTGACCTTCTGGATTCGTTAATGGAAAAAAGATTTTATTTTAATTTAGTCTTTTAATATTCTCGATAGAAAAAAAACTATGAACTGTACGATTAACACAATATTTGAACAAATTGATGGAATAAGGAATTTTAGCCTACTTTCTGAAGAAAAGTTAGGTTCACATAGTTGACCATGTATGCATGTTCATAGAACTTGTATTTCTGATAGTATTGTGTCTCAGATGTAGTGAAACAAGGGGCCTGTAAGCGCCATCCCCCCCCCCCAAAAAAAAAGGACTTTTTTTTTTATATTCTGTTATAACGATATGGGAAATCCAATCAACTGCCAGCACTCGATTGTCATTGCAATTTGCCTATTAATAAAGTAGTTAACAATGATTTGTGCTGTAAATGAAATAAAATTAATCTTTTTAATAAATTTTAAGTTATTAAAAATAAAGTTTTAAGATTAAGAAAAAGTGCTTCACTAGTTTTTTCATAATCAGATTTTTTCATTGATTTTCTGTTGGACGACGAAATGTTAACACATTCAACGGAAGAAAACTTTTCAATTTTGCTTCTGTATCGGCGCCAATCTCCTACTGTTTTTATGCCTACACCGCAGTCGTCTGCAATCTTCTTTAGTGTTTCACCTTGATCAATTCTCTTCAATGCTTCTAGTTTCTGTTTAATAGAAACAAACTTTTTCTTGGCCTTTCCACTCATTTTTGCAAAATATAACTAATTGAACAAAACAATGAGAGCGAACCGGTCACAATAGCAGACAGACTGATACTTGACTGGCCACCGACTGCGTGACCTTGGAATCAGCTGCACCTCGGATTATACGGATCATCGGATTACCGGGACTCTACTGTATGTAAATTACAAAATTTTGTTACATACAGGTGACAACGAATAGTTTATTTTTAGGATATGGATCCTGAATGAATGCCGATTTATGAACACCTAGAAAATACGAGTAATATTCTGGAGATATTCTGACAGGGAAATCATAAAAATTCCCAGAACATTCTACACTTTCGATTGATCAATTATATATTTGTTCAGACGCTCAATCGCTCTTACGAATACTACTATCTCTTTATCTCAGAGATAATCCATATTTATTGTTTACCACTTATCTAGCGAATGACAAGTGGTAAACAAGTTAGCGAATACTTATATATTTCTCATTTCAACATTACAAGTTCAATAAAATGTAGAAGCAGCAGTCTTAGGTTTCAAGTATTTTTTTGTTTTTGTTTTTTGTTTTCACATGTATCCATGTTCATTTCCTTTTAATTAACAAAGATATATGTATTAAATTATAGAATTATGGCTAGGTTAAAAATACATTTAAAAACATGTCGAAAAATCCCAATCTAAGTATTTTTTCCATTATTTTTACACTTTTTCTAAGCCTTGTATGTTATTTCATCGATGTCATTTTTCGTTATCAAAGTGAAGCACAATAAAATTTTCTAAAAATATATATACTAGCCTAGGAACCGTCGCTTCGCTCCGGAACCCTTCCATGCATACCATAAAAAAAAAAAAATATTTATTAAGCAAATTAATATCAAGATAGGAAAATATACGAGTTCCCAGCCCGTTGTGGCCTTCTCTGGATAACTCAGATGTATTGCTGGTTGGCGCCACACACCTATATACTGTATATCGATAAGGCAACTTTAAAGCGAAAATACAAATCCTCTTTATTCCCTATCCCGTGGGAATTTCGAAAAATCCGGTCTTATTCCTTGTCTACATCATAAAGGGAACCTCTGTGCAACATTGCAGCTTTCTTGGTCCAAGGGTTTGGGCTGAGCGTTGATGAGTCGTGAGTGAGTCAGGACTTTTCTTTTTGTATAGGTAGATTTAGCTTTACTGAATTAAAATTAAAATTTATTGATATTTTAGTTATGTTAGGTATATTTCGCTGTAGTTCCAGCAAATATTACTGCTTTTCCTCGATCTACCCAATATAAAAAAGTACTTTAAGTCTACTTGTATCACCTGTTGAAAAGTTTAGTTACAACTGAGCGCTAAAATCAACTGAGCTCCAAAAAATGATACTCGTGGATTCAAGTCACCTTTGATCAGCCGAGAACGCTGAAGGATTCAGTCGATTTTGCCATTTATGTTTTCAAATTGCCACGTCTCATTTAGAAAATAAAGTTTTCTTTAATTTAGTTTTGATTTAATTATAAATTAACTTAAATGTTTACTTATCTGATTTTTCAAAGCTTTTTCTTATTTTGAACTAGCCTGCTACCGTCACTTTGCGACATTAACTAACATTAACATTTAATAGTAACTATCTTCTTCAACATTATTAAAGTAGTCTTAAGCTTGCTTAGCTTTCGCATTCAATACAACTGGCATCTTCCGCTGGAAAAACCTAGCGTTGACCTTCACGCCTTTAACATCATTTGTAAGTCGACCTTAAGCCACACCAAAGCAACAGACCGTACTAAAGGGACAGACAATGACTCGCGAAATACTTCATAAGTGGACTGTCTCAATTTTCAGAATTTTTTTTTAAACAGAAATAATTTATTCATAATATTCATTGAATGTATCACTTTGAATTGGTAATGACTCAACTTTTAATCTTAATAAGAGATTCTCTTAATTCTTATGCATCTAATACATCAAATACACACACAGATAATTCAGAAGTCAGTATTGCTCTCCTGGCATTTGTTTCTTCGTAGTTTCTCGTAAGGCAGCTTACAAGATTTTCATTTCAGAATCTGTCTGTAGATGTTGTGCTTTTGTACAAATTTAAAAAAAATAAACGTAAAGAAGTAAAAACAAGCAACAATTAAACTTATTCAATAAAATCTAAATAAAGATATAATGTATAGATGTATATTTAAAGTTAAAGAGAAGTAAATCGACAAATAGGATGAGAATTAAATTTTCAGTAACCCATTTGACTGTCGTGATATTTCGAAGTTTATATAATAGATGAATAATATGATAGATGCTAAGATGAGACTATCGTATGTTCTACCAGTGCTTGAATATTTTACCTACTTTCCTGGGAAGCCTGATGAAATCAGTCTGTCTGGGTGTCCCAAAATAACTATTGAGCCACTGGATAACTGTTCTTGCAATCCGGCATTTAAGGAATATTTTAACTTTTATATTTTAATTTTATCCTTGTAAATTATTATCGAGAAATTAGCACGAGAAGGTAGCACAAATTCTAATAGAAAAGCTTTAAAATTTAAACAAAATGAATTTCTATCAATGTCTAAAACAAAGGATATCAAATCCGTTTTAATATCTACTGGAGCAGTAAGAGACTTAAAATTAATTGGATTCAGACAAAGTAATTATTTAGATAATTAATAAGAAAAAGAAAATATCTCTACTGTTTTATTTGGCAGATATTTTGTGCTTATACAGTAGAACCCCGATTATCCGTGAGTGCCGCGAAAAATTTTTTTAATTACGAACCTCAAAAAAAAACAATTTTAATCCAATCCAACAACAGGCAAAATACAATAAGCACTACAGTGCGAAGGTCGAAAATTACTGGCAGGTTTATTGTGCTTCGTAATCCTATTCACAAATGCCTTCTCGGAATTTGTGAATGAGTGGCAGGCTCTTGCTCTGAAGAAAGGTTTCTGCTGTACTGTACATATTTTAAAAGTTTTACATATTATGTTTTTGGTATAATAAAACGTAGTTTTTTTGCTGAAATATTTTTTTTTCGTGTTTACACCTCATTTTTAGTCTTTTTTCGGGTTTTCCGCGATTTTTACTATCCGCGGTACCCTTGCTACCCAATTCCGTGGATAATCGGGACTCCATTGTAATTAAAAAAAAAAAAAAAAAATTTTTCGTTTGTATTATTTGACTACTAAAAAAGAAGAAATAAAAAAGAAAACCGCAAGATTTAAAGGAAGTAAGCATGAAGACTTTCAAGAATTCTTATTTAACATGAGAATTTAAATTCATAGTTCAGAGAATACAGGATACTTGTCGAGTTGTCGTAACGTAATAATAATCTCCTCTTACAAATGTATTAAGAGAAACCTTAAGAATTTATAATTTAAAGTAAAAGTATCAATTACATGTAATAATATTATAAATAAATAAGATTAAAATCTTTTAGCTTGTGTTTTCTTTTATTATTATCTCTTTGTGTCACTTTGTAACCTTTCTAAAGGCATTTCACCACGCTTTTATTAACTCACACTGTCTGGTTTCATGGTGATATCTTGTAATCAATTTTTAAGTCACTTCCCAGCGGTCAATTATCTAGAAATTTTGCACACTTGCTTATCTCTGATGACAATACAATAATATTCTGATATTTAATATATTAATATATTTGATATTAATATATTCCGCCAAGGCAAAATGTCCTTCCGTGCGTTGTTAGCACGAGACCAGCCAATAGGCGGCACAACGAAAAGCGTGATTTTTAAAAGTTTTTACTTTAAATTATTTTTTCATAAATTGAAATATATCAACCTTTAAACGTAGTGTAAGAATATAGAGATTATAAATTAAATTTAGAAAACAATTTGGAAATAAATAGTGAACGATGTTTGATATATGTACTGATAAAAGATGAAAAAAGGCGTAGGAAATTGGTTGTTGTACTTTCGACAAAAAAAAAAAAAAAATGTTGTTCAGAAGAAAAGCCATTATTTATTGATTAGCAATATACAATATTAATGTTTCCTTCATTTTCTAAGTGGCTGAAGTGAAATTGGTTCAAAGTTCCCTGTTGAGAATTGAAGAGAAGTCATCTTTCTTGCTGGAGAGCAGACAAAGTAATTCGTCACTTGGTCCGCTCACAACACGCCGAGTCATCCATAATCTATTACCTCCGAGTTGGCGTCTCGCCATTAGAATCGAATTACAACCTCTTGATGTGCCAGACAGACGCGGATGCCCCAATAATCTCTTTACAATGACAAAAGCGCGAACTGACAGCGAAGGCAAATACATGACTTTCATTGGACAAGGAACCACAGTCATAAATTAACCATTTTAAACAATGCTTTCCGTAGATAAAATGTCAGTAAATAAAAAAAAAATAGGAAGCCTTTCGAGAAAGTTTCCATTTACCTTTTATCAAAAACAAAATCGCACAGATGAATATACAGTGTAACTCGGTTATATGTTCCATTTTACGCAAAACACTTTAGTAAACTATGTTCAGGATTGAAGTCATAAACTTACGGACAGACACACACAAAACAAAGAAAATTAAAAATAATTTGTTCAAATAATTAACAAATTTGTAAGGTACCTCAGCCATATAACGCCATGTATACCGTTAACGCCACTTATCTAATTCTTCATAAATATAAGAGATGTCGGGACTGCACTAAAGTAGTTTGCATTGACATGCCATCTAGTGTTGAAGTGAGTTACTAGCAGACCGCCAACATTTTCGAGTGAAATTATATTTCCACCTTTTCGTGTCGAGGACTGGTTCTGAAAGGCTGCTACTACATCAACGTAAAATAAAATATAGATTTTTTAATGTTCAGCAAAGATTAACTATATAAAACTATATATTTTCAAGATTCTTCTATGTAGATAAGTTAACTGTTACTTTTAAAATTCGGAAATTGTAGACAAACAAGTGTATCATGTGATCCATGTGCTCAGTAGCGCTTTAACGCCATGGTGGTGTTAATGGTCTACATATACGATTTTAGGTTACATACGAGATTTATAAGTTACTAATATGTTTCATGAAACTATAGATTTTTATCTTATTTATTATTTTGCTTTTATAATCGAAAAATGCCGAAATTAATTTTTACATTTCCTCTTTTGTTTTAGCTACAGATTAGAAAGACTGGGTTAATTTCAAGTGATTTTTTATTATTTTTTACAGAAAGTCAAATTTAGTTGCTTTTTACTGTAATTTTGTACAAATAATGTTTACAATGATGGAATAATTCTTAATTTTAAATAAGTTACTAGAAAGTAGGTGGCGTTAATTGGAACAGGTGTTCCTAATAACGCCAGTTTGCAAAGTTTTTTTTATTTGAGTTCTCTTACTTCTCCAGTAAAAGTTATCATATGTTTCATTATGGTATGCTTCAAACAGAAGAATAAACTTTCTTGGTCATAATTTTCGTGTTTCGATACACCTTATTTCCAGACTTACAGTAATTTAAATGTTAAGGTGGCGTTATTTGGGCAGGGTACCTTAGAAAACTTTATTTTCTTATTGAAATTAATCTTGGAACAAATAAGTAATAAAATATATTTTAAGGTCCTATCGGTAGTTCTTTTATAGCAGGTTGAAGAATAGCATTGAGGATTTGATAAATTTATTTTATTTTATGGGATTGTTAGTCTATCGATGAAATGATAACAATGACTTAAAGTTCGTTCAATTCATTCCTGTGTCATAACGTTTGCATTCTTCCAATTCCGGATGAATTAGGAATCTTTCCTTATCCTATGATAATAATTGATACTTTTCGGCTTTTGGAAGTAGATCTCCTTTATTCTGCTTCAATCTCGATGTTTCATTAAGTTTAGGCTAGCTGCTTAGGGCAAAAAAAAAAAACCAACATCTCATTTCTCATGCTGTAATATCATTAATTATTTCACACCAATTGATGTCATGTCAATATCTTAAGTCTTGAATGTCAATTGTTAAGTTCAACCTAATACCTTTCTTTTTTCTTTTTTTCTTTTTTTTGAAAACTAACTTTATCTAATTTTATTGTCACGTGTATTTTTCTGTTTAACTCATGACTAAAATTTTATTGATCCTTTAGAAACAGGTAAAGTTTAGATATTACGATTCATATCAAATATCAAATTTTCTTGCCTACAAAGCAGCATCTATCTTGAACCGTCTGCTCGGAAATGAGTTTAATGTCAACTTCGCGCCTCTCTTTAATAACAGAGGTCGAATGACGGTGTCACAACATATGTAATTAAAGTGGCTTTCAGCTAAAGACTGCGATGGCGTTAAGGATGACGCTGTAATCTGCTATCTTATAAAACGGTTTAATCTCAAACCTAAATCGGTGCTAAAAAAAAAAATAAATAAACAGAAACTTCATTAATCGTTTAAGTATTTCATTCTAAAGCTTAATTTGTAAAATAATAAATTAAATTAATTGAAAATTTCGTGACTTGAAGTTGGCAGAATAAATCTTCAATTCTAAATTTATTTATGGCGATATGCAACAATAACACATAGGGTTATTCAAATCTATCCTTAACTTACATTTTCTACACACCAACTTCATCGGTTGCTAAATCGCCATTGAATCATGAAAATATAGCAGTCCAATTTGCTTTTGATATATCATACTCAAGTAGAAATTCCCATCAGCCCCCGCGTTATTCACCTTTGTCAAGATGGCTGACATTAACTCCGATTTCTGTGATTTGAAATGAATTAGATCTATTTACTCTAGTAAAAATTCCAAAAATAATATTACATGGGGCTCATTCATTTCAAGATTTTGTCTTGAAAATTCTTGTCTTCAACGAAAACATTCGGTCCACGGGTTTTTGATTTTTGTTTCTGCATTGAAGTTGCGCTCATGCAAAAAGTGATCAGGAATTGCTATTGAATGTTTCTCGTGTTAACCAATCGCAGCTACTTTTAGAAAAACATCACATTAGCAACTACTCAACAATGAAGTATCGTCTAATTTTACTTGGTGCACACAACTTTTATTTGAAAACCTTTAAAGCTTCGAACACGAATATCGGTTCATCAACTGACTACCACTTTGGCACAGCATTAGTGCACGCTGTCTTTAGAGTAACACTGCAAATTAAGGCTTGGCCTAAAATGCAGACTTACAAGTTAGACAATTACTAGAAGCAGTGTGGTGAAAATAGGAAAACCAGTGTGAAACAGTGTGATAGGCTGCAATTCATCAAGCATTATTCCGTCTTCAGATTTCTGTAGATCTTAACAATACGTGATGACATTAAACCAAGTACTAATAAAGAGATGCCATATTAGCCCTCAGTGGTTCAGTGTTGAAGCATCTCCCACGTCCCTTCTGAAAACTAGAAAGTCGTGTTATACATCATAGTTTATGATGGTTTAAAGTTCAAATATCGAAGAAAACAGTTTCCGCAATTAATGAAATTTAGTAAGACCAAAATAAGTTCAGGAAAATGACTTTAAAAATGATTCGTGATTAGAAAAAATAACGAAATTTAAGAAATGAAAGAAATATATTGATTTTTTCTAAGTCAATAAAATAAAAAAAAGGAATTTAAATATTCTTTAATACTATTTTTTTATTCAACTCCTTAATATTTACATACGAAAACATGAAATACTTCAATTTAAAAATTTTTTTTTTTTTCATTATGGGTGGTCGATTGGGATCCGAATTTTTTCTATAAATCTTTTTTATTTCTATTTTGTAATTTAAATCTGATTGAAATGAGTTAATTAAACATTAAAATGATTGTTTCGATCTTGTTTAAGATTTAGTTCGATTAAAATTCCCTTACTGGGATTTTTTTTTTCATTCCAGCTAGAGCTCTGTGGAAGGATATTTTTTTTCCAGGAAGAGAGCAATATTTATTTTGGGAATATTTAGGGTTTAGTTGCCTATTTTCAAATATATTATTGAATTATGGTTATATTAAATTGTTTTAGTTTTTGGAATTTTTTTAAAAATAGAAAATGTTTTTATTTTATTCATTTATTTATTTATTTATTTATTTATTTATTTACTTATTTATTTATTTATAAAATTATCTTTCTCGTCTACAAAATAAGAAATAAAATGGATTGGTGAGGACCGAAGTTCCCTCCATCAAACATCTAATAAAAAAAAATGAAAAAATATAATTTAGCACTAAATTTTGGAAATTGTGGAGGCAGGGATGGTCAAGTTCCCTTCATTTAGGCCTATGAATGAAACAATATGAAACACATGTTTATGTAAATCGTTTTTATGTAAACATGTAAGATTTAAATGAAAGGTTCAGCACTTAAATTTCAGCATCGAATTTAACTATCTTCAATAATCTGATTTCTTTAAATCAATGGAATTTTTTTAAAATCAATACTTAAAACTTTCTTTATGACATTGAAAGTTTGTTTTTTACTACAAAAACAATGCAAAAGAGCTAAAATAAAAGAAAGGAAAATAGCAGAGCTTATTTATGTTAATAGAAACACACTGATAATCATTTCTTAGTCGAGCTAATGAAAGAAAAAGTATATTAAATCTTTTATTGTTTGGCAAAACTTATCTAGTGTTAATATTCTTATTAATATTCAAAATTGGTTCATATTATCAAGATGATTAATTACGTAATAAAAAGGAGCCTTTATTATTCCACAAATAATGTTTGATCTCAGTATGAATTGAAACACAATATTTATATAACCTTTAAACTATAACCTTCCACTATAGGCCTACGTTACTGGTCATGGGACGTACGATTTCCAGCGTTTGGCGACCAACCGAACTAAATTGAGATCGGGTGGTGGCTTCCTTTAACCCTGGGAAACAAAACAGGTACCATTCTACAGACGGCTGGTTAGACCCTAGGACCCATCTGCAGGAGAATTCGATATGTAAATATATCTGACTTCTGTTGGGTATTGAACCCGACTGCTTCAGCCTCCAATCAAGCCACTTCTCAACCACTTGGCTTATCACTTTGCTACTGGGCTCACAGCAAATTATTTACATAAATTTGAAATCATATTTTCAATAATTTTTGAGTGTTCGTTTTTGCAGTTGTACGAAATTCTCTGAATTATTTGATTAATTAACGGCACTTCTAAATTTCTAGTACACGAAAGACTAAACTTTTAGTAGGGGTTGGGGTAGGGGTAAGGGTAGGGGATTTGTTTTGCACTGTATTTCTGTAATGACTTAATTCACTTCAATCAAATTGCATTTTTTTTTATTTGGCTTGTGAGGACGTTTCCTAAAGATTGTAAGGACAGAAATCCGGGAGCTGTGTTTTGGTAACTCTCTTGGATTGTCGTAATATGTTTTGGATTCTTATTACAGTCAAGCTCCTATTGAGCTTCCTAATGAGCTTTTTATCAGTTAAATAAGTTATAAACAATTGTTTATTTATTTTTACTAAAAATTAAATTTTTTGCTTTCTTTTTTCCTGTGTCACTGCTTGTTATTTTATTTGTCGTATTCATATCAGCTGAATCATTTACCTAAATCACGATCAAAATATCAAAGAGATAACCTATACATAGACAATTACAACTGCTAGTTATTAAAAGTTTTATAATAAAACTACTTTACCGAATCCAAACTACAAAGACATTTAAATTTAACATCATAAAATCTTTAACTTAATTACTAACATATTTCTCCAAACTCGGAAAACTTACAAAATTAAATACTTCTACATTATTTTTCCGTAGCATTTTTTTTTGTTACCTGTTTCAAAATTATGCATCAGTTAACCCTCAAAGTCAATATTAGCAAAAGACGACAACCGTTTCAGAATTAATAATGCTCGTCAGCTAAAATTAATTCTTTGTGCTTGAACCTCTTCAGATGTATTTAACGTATTATTTTAAATTTAATTAATAAATTAAAGCTGAATTACTTTGTCGAAATCAGTCTTTAGAGCAAATGAAGTTTTATCTCGTGAGTTAAATATATATGAGAAACCTTGAGTTCCGGTTCTCATCCATGACCGGACGTACACATGTACCTCAACGTTTGCTAAGAGAATATTTATGACTTCGTTCATGCTCTCTTTAGGCAAGGTTGATACTCAACAAAACTGATAATAATTAAATACTGGTATGAATAAAATACAAATAAGTGTATGATACAAAAAAAGAACTTCCTAAAGAAATTAAAACATACTTTACTTAATTTGTTGCCTCATTTTTTTTTTTGGGGGGGGGTATCTTTCTTTTTTGAAGTCGTCAAAACAATACAAACGAAAAATATCCGTTTATTTTTAAGTCTAAAAATTATACTGTTTTTGTAAATGCATAACTACATTATTAGATAATTTTATATAATCCTTGAAATGTGTGTATTTTTAATAAACTTGCGTATCTGAGATCAGTCTGAATACTGAATAAGACTTAGTTGTTTCACTTCGGTTTTATGCTTTGTTTTTCCTTGATTTTTTCAGAGGCAAACATCTTTTTTTTTTACGATTAACTGTAAATAATAGCAAAGTTGTTTAAATTTGGAAATAAAAGAAAATCAACGATTGCACATAAATAAACAAAATCACGCCTTTGAATTTGTCAATAGAAGGAATTGGGAATGGCCATTTCGTCCTTATTGGATTTGTTATCGGGAGAGTGATTTGGGTTGATGAGTCACAATAAGGACGAACGGCCATTCCCGATTCTCTCTGTTGACAAACTCAAAGGCGTGATTTGGTTATTTATGTGCAGTGGTTTTTTTCATTTATTGAAAAAAAAAAGTTCTTGCATGTCTATAAACAATATTTCAAATACAATCGTCACCTATTATGCTTGTTAATGCTAATGTTACGAATAACTTTGAATTACTAGTTCATCTAATAATTAATTGTAAATTTGAAAATTAAATTTCTATGTTTTTATTACAGTCCGTCTCATTATTTGTGGATCACTGTTAGCTAACTTAATACTGACAATGTCGTACGCTTTATTTCTGTTAGATCTGATATTGCAATAAATAGTACAGTTGTTAAAGTGATTTAAAAGAAAGAAAGCTGATCTAAAATTGTCACCGAAAAATAATATACAGAAATCCGAAAAAGACTGTACTAATAACCCATCAAAAAGATAAATTCTAAAAATAAATGAAAAATCTTTCATAATTATTGAAGCTAAAATTTCTGTATTTTTTTTTATTATTATTTCTTTATTTCTGTTCGCTGAAAAGCAGTTCAATGAATTGCAGTTTATGATGTAATGCTATCTGGTTTGTTAAAAGATACTTCTAAAAAGCAGCTGCAGTAAATTATAAGTTTTTCAGAAGATTTGTTAATGTTACTTGGATTACATTTCGCTGTATTACAATAATATTTACAGAGAAGTCTAATGTATAGGGGTGGATTGCGGATTTTAATTTTTTTTTCATCGAATATGAGGACCAACATAGTAAATTTCTAAATGTGATATTATAATGGGGTTTTGCTTGTACATTAAAGTTTAGAGCGCTAGAATCGAAATTTTATTTCAAATGATTATATTGCATATCCAACAACAGAGCTTGATGTTTGTTTGTTTTGTTTTGTTTTTTTTTACAGTTTTTTAAATGCGATTTATGTATTTGTCATTTATTACCCGACTAGAGTGGCGACGTCTGACAGAACTGTATTCCTATACACAGGCCATGGAATTCCTCATTAAAGGCAGGACAGCTTTTTTTCTTTTGGATAAACACCCGGTGCTTCTCCAAAAACGGGAAGGCAAAAAAAAAAACAGTTTCCGAGATTTTTCTTAGTGTGTAGGGAATGGGTTTGACTAGGCCTAATTGTACGAGCAAAACAGAGCTTTTTTTGTGAAGCATTGATGTGAATCCTGCAGCAATTACTGTGTCAAGCGTTAACGAACCGTCAAATCGACAATTAAGACCCAGAGATTGAGCAGGGGTTCAATCTTTTGTCAATGAATCCACCTTTATTTGATTTCGGGTTTCGTTGTAATTAAACTGAACAAAAAATTTCCGAGTGTTTGCAAACAATGAAGAAGAAAAATACATACGTGATAATGAACATTGTTAATAACTCAGCTATCTCCATAGCGTAGTGGAGATTGAGCATTGCACCATTGAAGCGTCAAATTTTAGGGCGAGAGAGGGTGTGGAGACCATATTTTAAGTGGAATGTAACTAAGCATTGTTACCAAAATTTAAAGGAAACATAGTTTTTAATTATGGGAAGAAGATGCATTTGAGCTTCAATGTAGTTCTCATCGTATGCAAGAATCATCCGGTACGATATCTTCGTCTGCTCGTGTAGAAAGGAGACGAAAGCAGACAATCAAAATTCGCTAATTATTTGGATTATGTGGAGGAAAATTCAGACCAGCGAGAATTGATTTTGGAGGTAATCCAATCAGATCTTTGAAATTGGACTTCGAGTCACCAAACAAGTTACCAAATTGCTAGTGTGTCTATCATTGGATGGATAATAAGTTTAAGCACTCTTGGCTAAAGAGCCATAACTGGTTTTCAAATGAAGCATATATGTATTGAGAAAAGTTGCGATGAGTTTCGAAACGATATCATCCCTTTGATTAAAATCATGGCACCTAATGAGATTTACAACATCGATCAAAGTGGTATTCAGAAGTGCGTCTACAGTAAGCAACAGTTCTGTTCTAGAAATTCATACTTGTTCATCCTCGTAATCTTCTATGAAAAGACTCTGAAAACCAATTTTCGAACTGAAACTTTTAAGTGGCCGTAACCTCTGATGAGCTTCATCATTACAGATACTTTTTCCTATCTGTAATCAAGGCAACATCTAATCAACTGCAAATATTTTTACCATAAAAGTTAAGGGCAGTTTAAACCGGATGAAGTGATATAATTCTAAAATAATGTCTCTAATAACATTTCCAGCAAATAATAAAATACTGATAAAGCCAATGTCTCTTAAGTAATTAAATAAATAAATAAATACTCGATATTGCAACATCCTTGGGTGCGCGGGAGGTTTAGGCTCTCGACTAACGGGACTATTGAGGTCTGATGATAAGCCCACCCCGACTTTAATCCCCGGTACCTACTTGAAGAGGGCTGGGTTAAACCTAGGATCCGTCAGGAGGAGAAATAACCTGGAAAAAAAACCCGACCATCGCCGGGAGTTGAATCAGAGGTTCCTCCAGTCCTCACTCCAGCTCCTAAACGACTGGACTACCACTGGATTACCAGATCCGCACTTAAAATTGTTGAAATTATTAAATGCTTTATGCGAAGTTTTACTATTCCACTTAAAGATCTTTGTTTTCTGTTTGTTTAATTGTTGTTTGTATGTTTGTCCATTTGCCTGCTTGTCCTTCTCTGTTTGTATGCCCATCATGCTAAAACATCTGGAAAGATATCAAATTTGGTTCAATGTCTATCTTAAAACATATACACATTTATTTTGGCATCTCTCATTCCAGTTCTCAAAAGTGACCCCCGAAATCTATCGCTTATTTCCTGAATATTGATACGTTGCTTCTATACGGTTCAAAGTAAAATTTGAGCTTCGTACATTGATTTAATACAAACTGAATTTTTTATATCTAAAATGCTATTTGTTTTAATTTACAATTCACTTATTTTCGTTTCCACAATAAATATAATATTATACTTTTTATATTTCTTGTTATATTTGGTTTAATTTTCTTTTGGAGTTTTTTAGCAATCTTTTACAAACATGAAACTTTGTCATAATTGTTAAAAATAATACGGTTATTCCTCTCTATTCCTCGAACTAATCCCACCCCACATGTTTCTTACTCAGTTTTGACTATGCGATAGAAAACTGAGCATGATTTGCATTCCAAAATACTGAAAAACAATCAACAAGCTAAAATATTTCTTACTTTAAAACAATTATGAAGGAATGCCTGCGGATTCTTGAATAGCGTTCTTCGCTGTAAACAGCTTCACGAATATCATTACTATAATGTCGTCATTAAGATATCATCACCGTTATTATTTGTTGACATATTTTTAAGTCATCAGTGTGATGACGTGAAAGTGGATCTTGCCTACTAATTGAAAATATCCTGTAAATTAATACATTCCATGTCTTTTTTTCTTAAATTATTCTCTACAGACTTCAAAATTATCAGTATTCAGGTCGATTGATACTTCTTGCTACTCTTTCTGTAGTATTTCTACGATTTGCCAAATCTCTATACTATAATGACGTCATCGGTATTATTTTAACAGGAGTGTCTTATTACTAATTGTTTTATACAATTTAGATACCAGCCCTAATAAAAATAATGCCGTATCTTCAATTATTAACCATCATTTACAAACAAACCATTACATCAAATTTAAAAACTGAAGATTATAAAATATTCGATTAATTTTTACAATGTAAAAATCAAATGTGATTGATAAATCTGATAGTTTATGATTTTTTTTAATTGACTTCGAAACCCATAAAGCTCTTTAGGAATGGTTGGAGAGAAATGGAACAGGGAATTGTTTTATAAACTTTTTTACATGACTGTAAAAGTTAATAAAAACTTTAAAAAAAGTTAAATAAAATTCAAATAAATATGATACGGAAGTTATGGTTCTCTAGATTACTACATTCTGCAATACTAAAACCTAATATTAAAAAGCAGTGCTATCCAAGATGATAGCATGCTTTCATGGTATTGATGTTACGTTTTCAAGGCTCTGCCACAGTGGTTATTAGTTGAGACGCAAATCGTGATCGAAAATCTACAGATCATCAAATACAAATAACAAAACAGGTCTTCAAATTGATGTGCTCCAAGCACAATTAGACAATAATTTTACTGGTGAGTCATTGATAACGAGTCGTGTTTCTGAAAGTGGCGGGGATTAGTTAATAACAGTTAACATCATTTCTTGATCATTTTGCTTATTCACACATATCTTTGAAAAAAAAAGTGAATAGAAAATGCATTTTTCAAAGCATAATTTAATTTTCACTGATTCAAAGCTTAATAAAGTAAGTAGAAAATATTGAAGTAAATATTTGAATAAGGATAAAAATAAACTACAAAAGTCAGCTAATTCAGTTAAGTAACATAGTTTTTTTTTTTCAGTTCACTTTATCGTTTCTATAAATGGAAAAGGAGAAAGATATTAAATATACATTAAAAAACTAATTCTTTATTATACTATCATCACTTCTGAGAATCGAAAAAAAAATGCCTGCAATATAAAATTTTAAATTTTACTGAAGTTTTAATTTTTTTCACTTTAAACGTTGAATTTTCGAACCTACTCGCTGATAAGAAATATTGCAGTTTATAAATGCTAATAAAGTGTAATTTAGAAATGTAATAAACGTTAATATACTGTATATATAATAAAAATATACTGTATTACAGTGAATATATAAAAGGGCCTAAGTTTTAAGTTTAAGACTATAAAGCTAAAATAAAGTTAAAAAAGAAATTGTTGAAATAGGATATAATATACACTGTCCGGCCACTTTGTTAGATACAGCCCTGCTGTGCGCACAAATGCTGTATCTCACAATAACTCTTCAAGCCGGTGCGGGCAGTATCATGGTGTGGGGATGTTTTCCTGGCACTCGTTGGGTCCATTGATACCTCTGGAGGCACATCAGTATGCTAGAGTGTACCTAAACATCGTAGCTGGCGAAATGCAACCTTACATGGTAACAGTTTATCCTCATGCAGATTACTACTTCCAGCAGGATAATCGCCGATGCACAAAGCCCGCATCACTATGGGATGGTTTGAGGAACATGACGATGACTTTTCCTTGCTGCAGTGGCTCGCTCAGTCCCCGGATCTCAACCCGATTGAACATTTGTGGGATGAGCTGGAACGGGCTGTTCGCTCCAGGCCTACACCTCCATCAAATCTTCAGGAACTGTATGAAACACTCATGTCTGCATGGTACACAATACCTTAATCATGTTTTCAGCATCTTGTGGAATCCATGCCTCGACGAATTCAGCCTGTTTTGAGGGCTAATGGTGGCCCAACACGCTACTGGGTGGGTGTACCTAATAAAGTGACTTGACAGTATACGTAAATCAAAAACATAAATAAAAATAATTACTTATATTCATTATAAATCTATAAGAAATTAATTTTTAAGTTTCAATATGAAGTCATTGCTAGTCTGAATGAAGTTACAACTGACTGGCTTAACATCGAAAAAAATAAAATAAGAGTAGAATGATGGTGTCAGCAGATACGAAATGAAGACATTAAGACTTATACAACAATCAGAGATCTGTAATATTTCTATCAATTCCTCATCAAAAACCTATTTGAATCACGTGATACCAATCAACCTAATGCTCTCCTGTCATCAGAAAGTCGTGAGTGCACAGGATCAGCACCAAGATGGTGGTAATTGGATATTAATTAGAGAATAATAACTTCACAAATAAATTCGAAGACATTAGAACTTCAAAATTAATGAATGCTTTCTCATTTTCTTGTCATTAGTTCCAAAGAGTCACTTTGAGAAGTTGTTAGCGCAGGCGCAGTGGAATTTCCCTTCAGCTACAAATCAATAATAGAAGTTAATGATCTTTTGGTGAGTTTCATATTTCAAATGTTGATTACTTAAAGAAAGGCGTCTGAGCAAAGAAAATTGTATAAATGGATTCAAATTTGTCAGTTTTTACCCAAAGAAATGAAAAGTAAAATGCTTTAAGATAATTGTAAGAA
>JAFIDM010002131.1:27500489-27516659 GCA_023159025.1 Thereuonema tuberculata | reverse complement strand
ATCAAGGGTATATCTGGCTGAAGAAGCGTAATAAAGCTAAAACAGCTGTCCCAGATTCCCGACATGATAGCTCAGGATGCGAGAACCTTTTGTTTACTCAGATGCAGTATTGTATTTCTTCACTTTGTTATTAATTTAAATTGCCTAAAACTGATTACTTTGAAATCTACCAAAACACGTTCAAATTAATGGATTAATTTTAACGTGTTTTAATCCATGTTGTTACGCATAGATACAAATGCATTGTTTCGGATCAAATGCTAGGATGTTTTGTAACTTTCGCGCACATAAGTTTGATCGTTTATCTGCATAAACAATTCATGTCAAGTTTCAAATAGATCCATTCAACTATTCAAAAGTTATTAGAGAGTAGACACACAGACATTGGGTTTTTAAGTCTCATTTTCTTAGCGATGTAGACTTAAAAAAAACGTCAATTTTTAGTCAGAAAAAAGTTTATAATGAAATTTACTATAAACGATAATTTCTTTTAAATACAGTGAAACCTCCACTAATTGGACACTCCCGAAAAGCGTACACCCCCCCCAATAGCGGACAATTTTGCAATCCCCAGTCCCTTAATATAGACGTTTCCATGTACTGACCTCCGATTAGCGGACACTCCCAATAACGGACAACATTCTACAAAAAATGAACGATCTTGTGTTGCTTTTCAAAAGCAATAGAATCAGGCTACAGTAATACGTTACGTTCAGAGGAAATTTTGAAATTATGGATCACGAACTCCAACGAAAACTCTAAACACATCAAAGTTCGGAAACGGAGACAAGTGCGATCGACTCTGTTGTCTTCGATTAGTTTTGTGCTGCACGAGCAAAAAACATTCCCATTAGTGGGCCATTATTGCAAGAAAAGGCGTTGGAAGCAAAGGGGACTCTGAAGGCCTTGCAAAGTTAAACGGTTTAAATATTCATATTGAGAAACATGTTTTCAATGCAAAAAAGAAATGTCAAATTCTGTTAACTGATTACTTTAGTTAATAAATTAATTTTCTAATCCGTTCTCTTACTTAAAATAATGACAAAATTAATATTGTAATTAATTTTGTTATTATTTTAAGTAAGATTAATGGATTAGCATTCATTTAAAAAGGAAAATAGTAAACAGTTTGCAATTGTTCATATTTTCTCATAGGGCAATGTTAATTGTAGAAAGTTAAGATTGTACGTAATTTTTCATTAAATGACATGCTATAAGCTAAAAATTGAAAAAAAGATAGTTCTCCCCAAAAGCGGACACCTCCCAATAACGGACGAAACTTCCGGTCCCGTGACTGTCCGCTATTCGGAGGTTTCACTGTATTTCTAAATGAAGACATAGTCCTTAGAAAAAAAAATGATCATCGAAAAAGTACTTTTTTTATTAGTTTATTCCCATTGATTTCATATCTAGAGAAATGCAAAATATGATCTCTGAGTTCGCTGTACAGAGAAGTTCGCGGCTTGTAATACAGAAAAAGCAAAACTTTCGCTTTTCTTCAAATAGAAAAACTGTATCTCAGATCTAAGAACGAGTGTAGCACAAACAATATTATTTTCAATACAGTATAATATAAGTATCAAAATTACAAAAAAAGCGAGATCATGAAACTTTTACTTGTTTAGTCACACTCATACATGCATTTTA
This sequence comes from Thereuonema tuberculata, assembly GCA_023159025.1. NCBI lineage: Eukaryota > Metazoa > Arthropoda > Chilopoda > Scutigeromorpha > Scutigeridae > Thereuonema > Thereuonema tuberculata. The sequence continues at coordinate 27,515,012 of JAFIDM010002131.1, read as the reverse complement.
CAAACTGAAACCTACCTGTATTCAACATTAACCACAATATTTTACCTCTACACATTTCTCACTTCCAATTACGAAAATAAACAGATATTATTGTCAATCAATAGAGCATCTTTGCTGCTCTTATACACTTTCTACTGTTTTCATACCATAGTCAAGTCTCACTGTCATAGTTCAGAGAAGATAACATTCATCAAGGTAAGTTATTGTTACGAACAAAGGATAAAATCTAGAAGGATTTCAAGGGAACAAAATTAAAAATGTCCGATTGGGATTTTAGTGTTGACTGATCACTTTTCTCCTCTGATTATTAAACGCAACACATTAAAAGGGCTGGACAGATTTTCATAAAATTTGGTACATTGTTTATTTATGATCCAATTTCAATCATAGGCATATTTGTTTTGGTGTTTATTCATCCCATCCCTCAAAAAAATCAACCCCAAAAATCTGTCACTTAAAATGGCTGGACTATTTTCTTCAAAATTTAATACTATGCTTATAATAACAAAACTGAAAATAACAGCACAATATTTTAGTCATCACCTTTTACCAATCCTGAAAAACGGTTGCCCTAGAGTTGCTAGCTCAGTCCCTACTATGTGATGGATGTCTGAGTCTATATCTATCCTAAATAAAATTATATACAGGGTGATTCACGAAGATATGCAGAAACTTCGGGAGCTCATTCTACATGTAAAAGTAAAGAAAAAAAGTTATATAAACATAGGTCAGGAAATGCTTCGGTATCGAGTTAAGGCTAGCGAAAGATTTCGCTCATAATGTAGTATCGTGGGTGAAATAAAGACTTGCTGGAAGTCTGGGAAGGTAAATTAGGGGCGAAATCAGTGGTTTCGTATGGTTGTTGACCTGAAAAATCGAATGAAACATGTCGCAGAACTGTATCTTCCAGTGGTTTGAAGCTTATCCTACGTGGAACCTACAAAAAAGTTGGCAACACAATAACAGCAATTTCTTCTTCTTTTGTTCAGGTGCTGTTTTTCTTTTCCTTTATTTATTTACTATTTTCACAGCACGTTAAATTTATTTTTCACAATAACAGCTGTTCAACAAATAATGTGAATTGCATTGTTTTGATTTATTGTGAGAGCTAACAACTGAGGTGTAGTCCATGTGCGTATTGTTGTACTACATTATTGGCAAAATCTTTCGCTAGCCGTAACTCGATACCGAAGCATTTCCGGACCAATGTTTATATAACTTCATTTCTTTACTTTTACATGTAGAATGAGCTCCCGAAGTTTCTGCATATCTTCGTGAATCAGTCTGTGTCATAACATGGTCCATTGTTTTGAAATTATTAATTACCTGAAGATAACTGCTGTAATTCAAAAAGGAACTTTTCCAAAATGACTTCAAACTAATAATTTATTCGTGTCAGATTGATCAGCAATGAATATGTTACTGTTATATTAAATATGAATATGAATATCACTGTTTTTATATACATACTTTTATTTTCAACTGGGTGTATCTTGTTATTGGATTTATCGATTTTCATGAAACTTTCAAAGGTATACGGAAGGTTTTTAAGGATGCTCAAAACAATTGTTTCATTGAAGTAGGCTTAATAGTTTTCAATAATTATGATTTATTGATAGTAGGGGAGGATGTACGCGGCGCCTCCACTGTGGAGGGAAAGAGACCGCGAGATACCTATCGTATTGATGGGGAGAGCGGGGTGGCGATAGTCGAGAGGAACATAAATGATAAATGCAGGATGGTCACGTGAAAAAGTATTCCCGCGCAAAAGGGCACCTACGTCTGACGTTTTCTGAAAATTGTATATTTTTGGCGACAGTTCTTGCAATATTTTGCTATTCAAAGTTTCTTAGTTTTATTTTCGTTAGGTATTTTCATACATTCAAGTAAGTAATTCCTAATTAGGAAATTCACATATGGTTACAAAATTTGTGAATTCAATCTTTTTGGAAATCGTTTAAAAACATAAAAAGTTCCAAATATAATACCTTTTATAATTATAATATATAAGTAGCGACATGCCGCGCTGGTGTGGTCGAGCGGTCTCAGGCGTCGGTCTGTCGTGAGATCAATGTGCCAGCGCCCGGGTTCAAATCCCGGTAGCGAGCATGGATGTTTCAAAAATTTCCTTTCCTGTGTTGTAGCCTCTTCTTCACTTTCTCTTCGGTCTGACGTCATTCCTTAATGGCGTCCTGGGGAAGGCCACGGGAAACCACCCCAGTATCTTTCCCTTGTAATTCTAGGGAGTCTGCTAGGGGTTCGCCGTCTTGGGAACACTAGCGCTCCCTGGAGCACGGAGGCTTCGGCAACGAAGCTCGCACTTCGGTGCGAACCGACCACACACAGAAGTAGCGACATAAACGAAACATTAACAATTCTTTGCTTTTCAACATGCATACAAGCGAAGCCAGTTAATATACCTAGTAGCAATACTTGCTGTTTTTCTGTGGGAGAAAAAAAGCAACAAAACTGTTGTTGGATTTTTTTTCTGATTACACACATGCCAAAAAAAAAAAGAATACCTTAAATTGTGAACACTGAAGTAACAAAACTATCCGTTTTATCTCCTCTAACATGAGTTTTAAATGTAGTGAATAAAAGAGACGGAATTACGTGAGGAAGTGAACAAATCGGTGAATCAGACTTTATTTACCTTACACTTACATCTTTGAAGTTAGCTCCGTAATGTGTAAGTTTTATTGTGTTAAAGGGAGTTTATACATGCTTTCCATTCATTGAAGCGTATCGTATCCCTGCAATTCTATGTCGATCGCTTCCCCGGAAACGAGGTTGTGTGGGCAACACCACAAGTGAGATGAAGCCGACAAGCATTTGAATTTCCAGTCAAATTGTGCGATGAGGGATTCGGGCCAGACGAAGCATTGGCCGCAAGCCACGCTGTTGCCGATCTGAGAGTGTTGCCCAGCTGTCACCAAAGGCGCGCCGGTGTTGTATAATCGGCCCCGTAGGTCAGTTTGACCATGCGGAAAATGGAAGTACACCTCCCGAGAGGACCATCCGCCTAATCTACTCACTAATCTGAATCTCTCCGGGCTGTGCCTGCGCAGTTGCGGCTGCAAGTTGATCAGTGGCGTCGACCGTCAACTCCCACTACTCAATCTCAACGGCGTCAAGCAAAAAAACAAAAAATCCCAAGTGAAACTTATCACTGTGGATGAGAGCACAAGACAAAACTTAGTTTTAAAAGATAAAGTGTTGAAAAACAGTTACGAATAAAAATAGTTGTATTACGAATAAAGATAGCAATATAAGAGGTTGCTGAAAGAATTTAAAGCGTAGTATTCTTAAATATTGAGCTTAATTTTTTTTTTTAAATAGTGAAATTTAGCTACTTCAAAAATTAGAAAATTTCCATTATCTCAATAGTACATTAAATCCGCGTTTTTAAATTTGCTTAAATCCAGTTGACTTTTTAGCGATCCATTTGGGAGCTATTGTGATAGCGATCGGTAGCTATTGCGTTTGTCCGTCCGTCCGTGTCTGTCCAACTCCTAAAAACTCCCGAACGGAAGATCGGATCGACAACGGATTTCACCATCGTGTTCAGAGGCCCAAACAACGTAGGAATAGGGTATTTCGAACGACCAACGCCCCGTCCCCCATGTTCGAGATATTTGGTATTGTTTTCATTGGATTTCTGCTATTATCTTAAACGTTAGAAATGCAACCATTTTATTTCAGTTGTCAGCTGTAGGTTGATGCTTAACGTCTCGGACTCATATACCGAAAGTTGTCGGTTCGAATCCGCGTGTGTATGGGTTTTTTTTTTGTGTTTCTGTGTGTGTATGTTTTCTTAATCTTTTTTCTTGAATTTCCATGGGTTTTTTTTTTTGTTTTGTTTTTTTGTATTTTGCTTTTCTTATTTTGTTTTATTTTTCCTTATTTTAATGTATTTTTTTATTATTTTTTTATTAGTATTTTTAATTTTTTTTTATTATTATGGGTCCCTATCAATTTATACTTCAGCACAAAATTATATTCACTTGTTCTTTTTATCTGATCAAAGCGAGCGAAAATCGATTTTTAAAAGGATTAATATTATCAAAAATCATTGTTTTGGTTAAAATGAATGCTCTTCTAAGCCAATTTTTCTCATCTTCACGCGCTGACTTCTGAGACAGTTCCACGTAGGATTTTTTTCAAATACAGAAGTTTGTTTGTTTTTGTCCATAAATATGCATGGCAAATTTCAAGAGATTCATCCCCTGAAAAAACTATTACGGGGAACACGCAAATGACTGATTTCATGAGCCAGTTCAATGCAGGCTGAGAACTAAAAGAACTCAAGATTTTCTTAAGATATTTTTTTTAAAAAAATAAAAAGAATTTTAAGTGAAATTTTCTTTTACACTTCGTTTTTTTTTTATTTTGGTTTTAAATTCAAGTCTATTCTTTTTTATCTTTTACTTTCCGTTATTACTTTACCAATTTCAATACGGAGTAACTCTTTCTTTATAATATTTAAATAACAAATGTATTGTGTAAGCTATTTTATTAATAATTATACAGAAATTATCTAAAAGAGATTCAGTGGAATGTAACATGTTAGGAGTACCAATTGTACTTTAACATGTAAAGAGAACTTTAACTGGAACATCGTTCCTTCCTTCGAGATTAGGGACAGTAGAAAGGAAAGATCCAGTGATCATCAGCCAGGGGTTCTAAGCCAATTCGAGTTGGGGAAGGGGAGCCATTGGTCGATAGCTTCTTCGCATCACCATCTGGGGGTAAAAAACGCCGTCCATCTGACATTGGGTTGAGTGAACCCTAGGTGTCATTTGGAGGAGAAAATTAAATAACTAAAGAAAAATTTCCCGACCGTTATTATGCGTGAAACAGGTTCCTCAGTACAGACAAACTTGAGCTGTTCGGAGAGCAACTAAAATAATAATTAATTAATACAAAAAAATGGTTTTGATTCTATGAAACGTTTAAAAATGCTGTGAAACATTCTGTGAAGTTCTTTAGCTGACAAAGGAATACGTAAAGCAATGCAATGAATAAAAACAGGAAATTGGATAACCTTAAAACTATACGAAGAAATAAAAGTTCCTGAAATGTAAGCCTATCTCCATTTAATAAATCTCCATTTATTCTCAAATGAAATATCTACTGAATACAAACAAAAAATCATTTTTCGTTTACTTTCGTTCGCAACTGCTTATTTATAAAGTCTCAATCTAATTGATTTTAATCATACTACAGCTCGCGCAGACATTAAGAAGATTAATAAGCGGATTAAGATCTTTTTTTTAGATATCTATAGAAATCCATTGTTTAGGTTTTAATATTTACTTATGGGAGTATTTTTTAATTATTTTTTTTCCAGTTTCTCTAATTTCTAGATAACAGAAAAAAAATTATAAGAAAAATGATCTTGCCCAATTTCAAGAGCATTCACCAGTTGGTTCAAAATATTATTAAGAAACATATTAGGAGAGATACACAAATATATAACCACACAGAGACTGAACAATTTAATGATCCTTGCTTTTCTAGGAAAATAAAAACAAAAACAAAAAGCAATTGATGACATTAAAAGAAAACCTGTAGTAGTAATAGTTTCCCCACAAAGTTCCGTTTTATTGGATGGAATACAAGCAAATAACAGAAATACTATGATTTACTGACTAACTTGAAAAAAAAAGAAAAAAGAAATAGCCCAACAATCTTTTTTTTTTTTTAATTTTAACCACAATTCTATTAGGAATATTAAATTCCCATTAACAGGTCTGAAATGCGTTATTCTAGATGAAATGTTTATCACATAGAATACATCCATAAAAATAACACTCTAATTACACAACAGAATACGTTAAAGTTAAATTTGTGTATAATATACAGTATACAACGATATACACAATATCTACAAAATAAATGTTGTTAGCATATGATATAGAATCACAATCGAATTTTTTTGGATAAGTTGAAAGGAGATATTGACATTAGATTATAAAGAATTTATATAGATGAGTATTTTTCTTGAATTTTAGGTTGTTCTAATTTTATTTTGTGTTTTCGAATTGTATAGATTGTTGATTGATCTCCATTACACATAAAAATTCTCCTTTGTATAGATTGTTTATTAGCCAGACTTTTAGTTCATTTTTAACTACAGATAGTAGTGTGTTGTTCAAAAATAGTTTTATTTTTTTATTTCATTAAAATTTCCTCTATTATTTTGATATATCATATGTATTTCTTAGGCCATAACGATTATTTATTTTAGAGGAATTTAAGGTAATATTTCTAAATTTTTGGAGATTATAGTACTAATTTTTTGTTTGTCGCTGAGTTGTTAATTTCAGAGTATTAATCCTGAATTATAAAATTGTATTAGAATTTTTACTTGGGGTTAGGGATATATTTCTAATCATTTTTTTTCTTTCTGTTTTTCGGAATTTTCCAATTTTTTTTTAAGAAGTGGTTTAGTATTATATTTTTCAAAGTAATTCAATAAGATTTTTTACATAATTATATATATATATTTCTCTCTAAAGGTAATTTGAAGTCATCATGTCAGTGTTATAATTTGTATTCAGCCTTAGCTATCTTTATTCAGACAAATCAATACAACGCACACAACTTTTAATTTGTGTGAGCTTTTATTGATTTGCCAACATGAATTCCTTGTCGACACCTACTCTAAAGAATTCCATTCATTTCCAAACGCTACATTCATTATTTGTTTATTCCTAGGCTTGTTCTGTGTGAGTTGATTTCCACATCAAGTAACAAGATTTTATCGAAAGAAGTCGAGAAAGGTGTTGTACCAACGCGACTTCTGTTTGGCAAGTTGCCAAGGTTATTCCCAACTTTTACACCAGGTGCAGAGCACTTTTCATCTACACCTTTGCTATTTAGAGAAACCTGGTTTTGTCGGAAATAAAAAAAGAAATATTTTACTATATCAATATCGTCGTCGTTCACATAGAACCAAATTATTTTAGAAAGAAGTTATATAAAAAAAAATACTTTCCTGATTTGAAATTTGACTAATCGAAACCTAAGCAAAAGAACATTTTGTGTTAATTTTTAATATTTTTTAAAATATATTATCAAGAAATGTAAAAATCTTTTTAATACTTTTATTAAAACACGTTTAAGCCTATGATTAAGTAATCCGTTAATTAAATGATCATAAAGTTGTAACATTGCAGGCCTGGCGTAATTGATCAACTAGGTCTTGACTAAATAAAGTAAACGTTTATTTCTAGCTTCTATTTAAAAGAACAATGGTAGATAACTTTTCCTATTTTATTATTTTCCCAATTTAAAAAAAAAATAAAATAAACCTGTTACAGAACTTCTGGTTTTACTATTTAATTATAAATAGTTAAGTTTGATGCAAGCAATTCTAGTATTCGTTTCTTCATTAGTATTTTTATAAGATTTATTACTCAAATTAAGTTGATAGTTAATAATATGCCGGATTTAAATGAAGCATATCCTATTATGAGTAATAGAGCAGGTAGAGTAACACAATTGCATATTAATAAAAATACCTGCCTTCATTCAAAACTTTTCTGATAACGCTGTATGTACCTATCTTGGATCACTCCTTTTTTTATTGAGCTGGAAACATCTGTTGGTATTCCTAATAATTTTAGATATTCTTGAAGTTTCTTTGCTATTGTGCTATTGTGTTGAAATTATTAAGCAAATTTTCGATACGTTATTTTCTTGACTTTTTTTTTTGCATATTTCTTTTGAATATTATTTTATTTTGAATTTTGAAATATCCTGAGAGCTATCGACATTTTAATAAATTTTGTAGTTTTGATTTGATTATCTACCAAGATAATACCTGGATTGTTCTATTGATTGCTTTATCTTCGATTACCTCTCTATCCCAATTTCATTTTATATTATTATTTTCCATTATTATTAGTTCAACATAGTTTATTGTAAAAGAATTCTAATTATAGTACATGTTAGGAAATATTGCTTTAACCTGCTATGTACATATTGTCATCAATGATTTTTTTTCGAATAACATAATTTTTGTGAATTTATATCTAAAAAAAATATTAGGCACCCAATTATGAATATATTAACTTTATGAAGGTAATTATAAAAAATCATCATATTTGTTCAAAAAGTTAATAATAAAATTTTAATATTGATATTTATTGTTATAATAATAAAAAACAACTTAAAGGTCTAATATATAACAACTACTACAATAATACTGTAATATTTACAAATAAAACAAAAATATGAAGTATTGAATGTATAACAAATATATCCAGTATATAATATATAGTAGGATATTTATAGCTTTTAAACATTTTATATATAAATATATTAATATATTGATTTATGTATTAACACCCAGAATCCTTTTGTTGGGATTTGTATGTATCTGTTATGGGATTGAATGAGGTTTTTTTTTTGGACTTAATTAGATAAAAAAATAAAGATCAAAAAATTGCTGCAAGATTTGTTTCCAATATCTATTCATAACATAAATACTTTTTTTCCTTTCAATAAATTATAAACATTGTTCTTTTATTGCTAAAAAAACATAAATTTAGGACAAATTTCTGTATTCAGAGCAGTAATGTTTTTCTCATATATGTATATAGATATATATAAATATATTGTGATTATTTCTGAAGAACGTAGAAATATATATTTTGTATTTAGAGATCTTCTGTCATACGTTGCTATTTCTAGCTCCAATTTCGTCGTGTTTTTCGTAACATACTGAGGTTGGAAAAACCATTAGCAAATAAACCGAAAACCGTTTATTGCTAATAGTCTGTCCACTAATCATTTCCGCAAAGCCGGACGTTATTTCTCTTGTCTCCAACCACGGTTCCTTGGTAGTTTCCAGTGACTGGGACTCCCATTTAGGTTCATGGATCGGTGGTTTTCTATCCGTCCTGCTTTTAATCCTGCGGAAAACCAATTAACTTTGGAGATAATGTTCACGAATTAGCACTTTCTAATGGTCCGCATCGTTAGTTGCAGAGGAAAATTTAATATTGCAATAAAAGGTGCAAATAAGTGAAGTTCCATTACAAAATCCTCGCCTGATGCCATGTTGATGAGATCTCGTTTGCTTCGTAGCATCTTAGAGGAGTTGCAACAGCACTGGGCTGCTCGCGCTTAATTGGGATAGTCGAAAAACGTGGATTGTGTTAATTTAGAAGAGCAATTCGGCCGAAAGAAGCCTCTTCAAAATTCTTCCTTCATTTATTCGTGCATAAAATTGGCATTTACTTTCTGATAACAAAAAGAAAAAAAGACATCGTCAAACCATGTAAAGCTTCAAAGTGTTTTTAAACTAATTAATAAAGTTATAAAATAGTAAAATGCCTTGAAGTGGGGGGTAACAACAAATAGAGTATCTCATCATGGAATGGAATGTGGTATCTTCAAAAGCAAAGCAAAAAAAAAAACAGATTCACTGCAGCGTTAGGATTACTTATGGTTAAATCATTGACTTCGGTTCTGAGATATCTTCATGTCTTAACTCAGGGTCTTTAGAAAGATTGAAAGAGATTTGAAACTCAAAGTATGATTAAACTGAAGCTTTTAAATTCGTATACTGAAAATCAACTTCAAAGTGTTTTTTCTTTTCTATTTTGTCTACTTGCCTGTATGTTTATTTGGGTAAGATTTAAACGACTGGACAGATTCTCATAAAACTTGATACATAGCTTATTACGGTTCAACTAAATAAGACGAATTTTTTTTTGGTCTCTACTACTCCCATTCTTCAAAAATGATCCCCGAATTCACTCGTGTAAACATCTGGGTGGATTTCTTTAAATTTTGGTGTAATGCTTTTTTTTTACGGTCCAACTTAAAATATGAATGCCATTATTTTGGTCACACCATCCTACTCCTTCCAATCTACAAAATGATGCCCCAGTGCTGCCTGCGCAGTCCCTACAAGGTGATGATAGGCCAGTGTAGTATAAAAGGCGATTGGTTCATTAGTCTGTACCGATACTTTTCAAAACTGCAAAAGCTAAAGCCAGGAACTTTTGTAAAGTATCAAGAGGTTCACACCATCTCAATTTTTATGTAGCTTGGAATCGAAAAACATATACTTTTCTATTATATAAAACCCAAAAATTGACTGCATAGCTTGCACAGACATTCGTCTCCCTAAGCATCTTTGCTAAAGAAAATAAAAGAAATATATCCATGCTCATAATGTAAAATATTAATATGATTATTAAAAGCTTTTTTTTATCCAAGTTTCCAAAAGTATTAGGCCTACTACATCAATAAATTAATATATTCTAAAAATCTTCAAAAATCTCATCTTACAAGGGAAGTGCGTGACTTCGAACGCTGAGAAACGCACGAAAATGTGCTTAGAATATAAATCGCTCATCCCAAAAACAGTGTTACAAGTCATTCCCAAGTAAAACTCAGCTGTTGTCTGCCAGAGCACTTTGAAGACCTGCACTTTGAAGACTGAATAGCTGTGCAACACTATCAGGTCAGTAGGAAAAGTTTGTTATTCAGAGAGCGTAATTATTTTAAGCAGAGGGAAATATAGCAATATAGTCCCGACTTTGAAACATGTGTGTTTTTGGTCCTATTATATAGATATTTGTCTCTTCGCGTGACCTAGTTCCTCTCTTGGACCTTCAATAGGTGATCATTGAAATGTCTATCGTGGTAAGACGTGCAGTTTTGCAGGAGAATGACTCATACCATTGTTATTGGCATGAGCGATTTATATTCTGAGCACATTTTCGTGCGGTTCTCAGCGTTCGAGGTCATGCCCTTCCCTTGATAGACACAATTTGTCAACACAGTCAAATTGGATGCTAGATAGTTTTAGCTTATTTTACAATAGAACGTCTTATTTGTCAGATACTATAGTATTATTGCCAGTCGTGTAACTGTCTTCAGTATTTCCATCATTTGCTTTATTAGAAAGAAAAAAATAAATTATAAAATGCATTTTAAAATGTTAAGTTAAAAGTGTAATAATGTAATACGCCAACCTGCTATCGTGCATCCTACTAAGTTTTAACTTCGCAAAATGACTGCTGTTTATTTAAATCGTTCACGAGCTTTACTATTAATTTTACAATCCTATCCTATTGTTTCCGCAACAATAAAAAGTAGCGCCTTATCATTTAATTACTGAATGCCTATTTTTTTATATGCAACAGTAATATTGTTATATTACTGTGAGGTTATGGCAAAATTATCAATACAAAAATTAGATGCTATTACAAATAAGCGATAAGTAAATAAATCAATTAGAAAACGGTCACCAATATTTTCTTGCAGATGAGTGACTGTAATCTATAAAACATAACAAGTAAGATCTTTTCTTAAAAATTAAGTAAGCAGAGAATGGAATTATTCTATTCACTGATAATCGAATTCCAGATTGTTCGTTTCATTTTAATTATTTCATCAAACAAAATCTCAATTTTTGGCAAATCTAATTTGTACAACCTTGATCAAATACAAGACTGAATCTCCAAAAATCTCTGAGAAGTTCGAATTACTCTCTGCTTTTGCCTAAATTGATGTTCCTTAAAACCGTAACGATCCTATTGCTCTACTCCAATAAATGACAAAGTGTCATTGCTTCAGGAAACGTTTTCTCAATTTAGATGTTTAACCAAATTGTTTTGTTCGTAAGCGAACCGTCACGATCGAAACGGTCGCCGTAGGATGTTGCAGTAATCGATAAAAGTGGCAAGAAGAAAGAAGGAGAGAAGGAAAAAAAGAAAGAAAAATTTATCTATTGAACTGGAAGGTTTGAAAACACAGTAAAAAAATAATGAAATAAAAAAGTTAAAAAAAAAAAAAACCTCAGAGAGAAAGTTAGAGTTATTTTTCATCTTGCTACATTAGTCAAGACCTGCCGCTTAACGATGTTTTCTGAACTTCCCCAGTGTGTAGCTCCCTTCCGTGTCCCTTCCCACCCACTGCCATCTTGATAAAATCCTAAATCTCATCAACAAACTTTCCTTTCAACTTTTTCATATTTAGGCATGTCATACACTTTGCAGGTTTTGAATACAAAATAAGCAAATATTAAAGTGTTTTCCTCTTAGCAAGAAACTTTAGAATTATGAAGAGTTAACTAAAAAGAAAGCAAACAACATAAAGGAGACACAGCAAAGGAAAATGAGGATTAAGTTGGATAAGCAAAACAAAGTTTATTTTTTAATGAAATTACTTTGCATTTCCTTATTTTAATAGAAAATCCTATATCATTAATTCTCGCCTGCAGTTGTAGACTATTCTAGAACTTCTAATTCTTTAGATAGTTTTTTTATCGATCCATCTGTGTACAAGATAGGTAGATAAAAACTTTGAAATAGTTTTTGAACAGTTACCAATATATTGTTATTTTATAATATACTAGCTGGCTACCCGTCGCTTCGCTCCGTAAGCCCGCATAATGATAGAGAATATTTTATTTATTCTAAAAACAAATTACATGAAATAAACGTAAAACTAAAACTAATAATAATTATATTTTATATTCTAAAGAATACAATATAATATTGAAATCCATTTGTAACAATCAGAATTTAGCGCTGATATTTTGCAATGTTGAGTTGCCCGTGCCACAAAACACCTGTTACCTGGCAGCGACCTTGGAACTTCAATTGTTGTGGGATTTAATTGTTGCGGACATATGTCTATATTTTTAATAATATAGATTCGTAACCATTCAAAATGTATTTTAAGTTTTGAAGAACTTAAAAGTCAATAAACTAAAAATTCTATTGATGGAGAAAAATTCTGCTTTCGCACAGTCTGACCCATCATTAATGGAATCCTGGACAGCTGTCTCGTCCCTATTAACAATCCTCAGTAGGATTGACCCTTGTCTGAGCCGATCATCAAAGGTAAATCCTGCTGAGGATTCCTATTTAAGGATGAAACACTTCTCCAGGATTCCCGTTCATGTTGGCTCAGACTATCGAAAGCATAATCTTTGTCCAGATTATGGAACTTTTAGTTTTTTAATTATTTCTGGACGTTAATTTTGTTTTCAATATCTTAAAAGTAACTTTCCTGAATTTCTTATATTTTTAAGTGGTGAAAAAGACAAGAAGAAAAGGCCTACATTGTATTCCACTTAAAAGTTGTACTAAAAACAAACAGTATAAATTTTACATCTTCTGAAAAAAATAAAATAAATCCTGTATTCAAAATTATTTATTTGAATTGTAAAAATCGAATTAATTCAATCGGACATAAAACATGCACAGTGACTAATTTGTTGAGCCTAACTTTTTTTTATTTGAAAGCAAGCTAATAAAGATAATAAACTAGTTTCAAAATTGATTTGACATTTTGCATATACATGTAAAATTCGCTAGAAATTAATTCTTCAAATTGTAACGTTAGTCTTAGTTTTCTTAGGACCGTTGTTAGACGGATAACAACGACATTGGCAGTTCTTCCTTGCTATTAAGTTGTCAATGGAAACATACAATTAAAATTTTATTTACAGAAAGAATGCATGCGTGTAATTGTTATTTATGTAGCAATTATCCACAGAAATCTGACAACTTCTGTGGGCTGTAACTTCTTTATTTCCCACATGCTGCAGGTGTGCTGGTGTTTTGACATTTTCATACAAATATTCTTCTAATTCGTTACTGAGTTACTTTGTATTGTTACTGAATCTCATTATTACCCTATTGAAAATATACTGTTATTGAATAGTTAAAGGGCTTTGTTACAGAATTTTCTTAAAATATTGTTTCAGTATTGTTAAATGTCGTTAGAGAGTATTGCTGTTAGAATGCAGGAGAACTTTGATTCTCAGAGTTAACAGTAATGTTAATTTAGAAATTAGAAGAATATTCTTAGGCTACAAGAGCAGATTGATATAAAACTTTTATTACAACATCTTTGTGTTTTCAATCCTGGTTCATCCACACATTTTCCATATGCGCCGATGTAAACGGTGGCCATAATTAAACAGGAGGTGTTTGGAGCACGATAGGCATAAAATTGTTGGGCCAAATTTGATGTACATACTCTTCAGACCATGAGATTACGGTTTCACAGAAAATTTTTTTTAGTTCCGAATGAAAACAAAAGCGCAGAGTTGACAGTAGGTTTTATTATTACTCAGTTACACATATGATTCAATATATTGCTACCGTACGTTCGTGTTGGCACGATCGTTCGGTGGCGGAGGGGGTACGGAATACGACGGGTACAAGGTTATAAAAATAACAGACTTTTATTCGCTAAGTAAATTCCAAGTACAGTACAACTCAATCAGAATACGAGATCTTCGGATTAGGCCTGCTTCTATATATGCTACTGACGATTGGCGGGGCTTCTCGAGAGCTCCACGGGAACAGGATCGTCTTCTGCGGTAAGACTTCAAACTCTCCAAGGACGTCTGACGGTATGACTGTGGCGCCAGGTACTCTTCTCCCGGCTGTGGTTGATTTGTCCGTAGTCTTCTTACGACCACTGGTCTTCTCCAAGCTTCTTCGGCAACAGATACACTTCTTTCGGCTAAGGTTGGCTTGT
>JAFIDM010002131.1:27472201-27500479 GCA_023159025.1 Thereuonema tuberculata | reverse complement strand
CCGTAGCCTTCTACCGATCACCGGTCTTCTCTGAGCTTCTTCGGCAATAGGTACTCTTCTATCGGCTAAGGTTGGCTTGTCTGTAGCCTTCTATCGACTACCGGTCTTCTCTGAGCTTCTTCGGCAGTAGGGACTCTTCCATCGGCTAAGGTTGGCTCGTATTCTTCGGTTTGAAGACCTTCCTGTGGCGGGTTGCCACTATTCACCTCTGCTACTCTTCGTCCGAACGGAGGATTCCTTCGCGGCTCCGTACCGCTAACACCAACTGCTCTCTTTTCCCAGATGGGAACTCTCTCTGAACACCTGCCCACATTCATTCTTGGCTGCTGTCTCCGGGTGAGGAGTCTACCTGCGGCTGCTGGCCGCCCAAACGAACTGCTTCCCTTTCTCCAGGCCGAGAACCTCTCGTGGCCGAACGCCACAAACGAACTGCCTTTCAATCGCTCTGTGTCTCTATATAAAGCTGTTGGCTGCCTCGTTCCTGCCACCGGACTGATCAACTTAGAACAGGTAAGCGGGGTTGGACGAGGCGACTCCGATGGCTGGGGAATGGAGATATTGTCCTTGTATGTTGTCCAAAATCTGCGTTGTCATTCTATAGATCATAGATTCTACTGCAGACCGCAGCAAAACTCCAGAGATTTTTCTCGCGTGAAGCAGTATTAGGTCATTTAATGTTGCCAAACTATCAATGTGTCCTTGGTAAACTAATGCTTGCAAGTAACCCCACAACCACACGTCACATGTCGTGAGATCATACGAACGTGCGGGCCACGTCGATTAATTATGTTGGTGAAATGCTGACCTAGGACTTGCTGCACTATCAATCGTATGTGAGGAGGCGCCCCATCCTGCGTGAACACAGTCGTGTCAAGGCATCCATGCTGTTGAATTTCTGGAATAACGAAATTTCGAAGCATCCGTTGATATCGCAATGCAGTGACAGAACGAGTCACTGGTCCTGTTGGTTGCAGTTCTTCGAAAAAGTATGAGCCAATTATGAAGGAGGCGGTAAGGTCACATCACTCTTTGACCTTCCATGGATGCAACGACATCTGCTGAATAGCATGAGGGTACTCCGTAGCCCAAATCCGACAGTTGTGTGTATTGACAGTGCCGCTGAGATAAAAATGAGTCTCATCACTCCATAGAATGTTTCAAGGCCATTCATCGTCCACTTCCACTAAGGATAGGTGACAGAAATGCAGGTGCATTTCCGCATCCCTTTGAACCAGTTGTTCGACTCTACTTTCACGCTCTTACATGACAGTTGAGATGGGGTACTGAGTCTAGGCATGCTCAATCATTCCCAAATTGTAAGCATTTGTCCCCTGCTTTACATTTCCTGTAACTGCTACTTTATTTGTATATTTCCTTCATGGTGTTGCAGTTTTCAAAACATGAGTGTACAGTAAAATTACACAACCTATTTCGGTCCTCATTTTTCGACTGTTTTCCAGGTGTACAAAATTAATAAAATGTTTATATTGTTGACGATAATTCATTTCGTACTATTGAAGTGCTTATTTTATCTTGTTCACCTAGCTCACTACTGCGAATGACATATCTAAGTCTTTTATGCTCTGGCGATTGATCCAATGGTGCCCAAGACCCGCAGGCCTTATTTTCCAACCAAAACAGAAGCCATAAACAACGGGATCACATTTTTACCGTTCCATTCGCCTTTTTCCGGCCCTTTTAGCTGAAGTGCCACCCGAGGCCAATGTAACAGTCGCAACTGACTATTCGTGTCAAACGGGCAGTGATCACTCGAAGAATAAGTACAAAAACAGCTGTAATACAGAGAAAATACATCTCTTTCCCTCCGAAGTTTTCGTAAAATTTTTATTTTAAGAACCGAAATCGAAAGAAAATACGAAATGTTCTCTGGGGAACCTCAAACAGAAAAGACCTCAATTTTAAAAGTGTTTTTGCAAAAGAAAAGGCTTCAAATGTAACAGTTGTTACTTTCTTCATGAAAATAAATGAATTATACAAAGTTCCTGAAAGAACGCCAAGTCTACTTTCCTTATAATACTTCTTTCTTAATACTTCGTTTCTATATTTGTTTGTTTGTATGTTTTTAAATCGTGAAAAGGCCACAACCAGAAAGTCTCTTTTAATATTTAAATTTTCATTTCTGATTTCTGAAAAACAATAACCCTTCATGACTTTCTTATGATTAATTAATGACTAAATCCATTAACTTTATTCACATCAAACGATTCATCAGTAATCTTTAGTTCAAGGATTTAATATAATGTTAGTTAGCAATGCTTAATTTCTAATGTTTCACTATGAGAATAGGTTTGTTTCAGTGCACAGGAACTGATTTCTTGACAAGGACCCACACAGAAAATATTTCAAATATAAAAATTAGATGATTTCCTGAACTTTAATATGCCTGTCAAGTTTCAAGAAGATCAATCCAGATCTTCACACAAGCAGTTATTATACACACACACTCATATAGACACATACACATACACTAACACAGAAACATATGCCTAAACAAAACAAGCACACACACATACGCATTTACACACACTTACAGAAAGACAGACCCATATACATAAACCAACAGAACAAACAGAGACATATTCGTATGACTTATTGATAAGCTCCCTATGAAAATAACTTAAAAGTAATTAGTTTATGTTTTAAACCATCAAGTAATGGATTAGCTAAAACATAATTCTGAGCTATTTTGTAAACGCATATTTTGCTTTCCGTAATCGATTGTATGTTAGACGAATATAAACTTCTTCTGACCTACATAGTAATCAAGATATATTTCCAGCAAATTTTAAAAGAAATCCAAAAAAGAAACAAAAAAATCCATAACAATGATCAAATCATTACAGCTATTTCTTCAGAATATAATGTTTTGTTTTGTTTTGTTTTGTTTTAAAACTAGTTACAATACTTTAGAACACCTTCGTCTTATAACAGATCATCTTCTCTCTCTGATATGGATATTTTTCACTAAAAACACACAACGCTGAGTAGCTTTATATAACGTAAATTCTTGGCGCTGCCTGCTTTGCCTATAAATCTTATTCTCAGTATAAAATTCTCTTTGAAAAGACTAATGGAAGCTTATTATTATTGATGCTCATATTTCTGCAAAGTCTAAAACAACAAAACATCAAAATTAAAGGAGATGGAGAATGTCACAACAATCTCCCTAACAGAATTATTAAAGTTGAGTGTGTTTGTAAGAATATACATTTCTTCTCTTATATAATATTTATTTCTGACACAATATTTATAAAACAAGAAAATTCCAAACATCTTTACTGATCTTTCCGCTTCCATTTTGAAACAAAGATGATATTGATTGTGTTATTAGTCTATTGCGAAACTGATTCAGATGTTTGACATCTATGAGCGTACACAGGAGTTTTTAATCTATTTTTCTAAGAAAGTGAGGCTTACTAAATCATTCAATTTCGGTGTGTGTGTATGTGTGTGTATGTGTATGTATGTTTTTTTTTTTTTTGTTTGTTTTTTTTTAAGGACGGGGGAAATGCATTTACGCATACCAAGGAATTGGTAATGTGAGACTCAGTCATAAAAGACTACTACTCACTAAAACCCTACGTCCGACTTCCAAAACACCCTACACGGAACCACCGTCAGGTACTATATCGCGTAGGGCAGAATGACTAAAAGTCCGACTCACATATCATTTCGCAACTGATCAAGTCTGATTTTCTCAGCCATACGAAGTTTCCGTATAATAGTGGCAGCATAGTGTGTATGTATGTGTGTGTGTGTGTGTATATGTGTGTGGGTGTGTGTAGTACGAGTGGATAATATGTGTGTCCCTCTTAACAACTTTTGAACCACTAGATGAATCTACTTGAAACTTTGTGAGCATATTTAAGGACTATGTACGATCTAACTGTTACATTTGAAATCTTTTTTAGGCGGATCTTTTTGAGAAATGAGCACCAGAAGACGACAAAAATTCTATAAACAATGGATTTCTTTCATTGTCTTAAACAATGATTATTGATTACTTTAGCTACTGTTTTGATTTAATGTGGTATGATTATAATTAATTAGAATTAAGCAACTTAAGTAGGGAACGTGGATTTAACATTTTTTTTCAGAAAATGGAAAACCTTTTCCAGCTTGCTTTCATTTGTGTCATTTTCACAAAATTACTTCCTTAAAACATTACTCTTAATTTTTTCGCCATTTTTCTTTTTTAAGTGGTTTTATTTTTAGGAACTTTTTGTTTTTTATCAAATTTTGTTTTCTATATTTTTTTTATCTAAAACTTTAAATTCTCCGATTTGCAAAACTTTTAAGCAAAGTTAAAACATTTTCAGAATGTTATTAGATAATTAGCATTAATGTTCCTACAATTAAGTGAGGCAAGTTAAAGAATACTGATAGATAAATTTATACAATCACTATACTCATTCATCTTTCAAAATTATATACATTATAATTTAATTGAAATGTATATATATTGTTGAAATACAAAAAGTTATTTTTTTCCAGCAAAGTTGTTGAGAATTTTTCAATATTTATTGTTTTATCTGACCTCCTCATGTGAAAAACTGCTTTCATTTCTTAAATCCCATTAATGTCTGTACTATACACAGAAAAGATAATAATCCCAACTTCTCAAAACAATAGATTCAAACTGTCTATAAGTGTAATCGAATAACTTTTTTTCTTACCTACTTATACTGATTATATTATATGGATATGTTAAACAGATATTCTATATTACTTTCCTAATCTACTTTCAAATTTTAAAAGAAAACCTTAATCAAAATCTATAGAAAATTGTTTTAGGAGAGTTTTGATATAAATTTTTCTTCGTATCTTTTTCGTGCTTCCTTTCTTTTTCAACTTCTGAAGAGAAAGAGCAAAAAAATCCTAAATGTGCTGCTTTACCTAAAGAGCAGATGTCTTTTTGGATCCAACTGGCTTGTTTCCAGATAGCAGATAATCTCCAATGAGAGAAATTCAAATAAATAACTCAAATTTGCACTTCATTCTGAATCCATTTTCTTATCTTAAACCACTTTGTGGATGAAATATCATAAATAACTTAAATGAAAAAAATTAGATCTATTTTTACAGTTGAATTGTGATTTAATACTTCAATAGTGCAACCATTTATCACTACTGGAAAACACTCCTTAAGACTGGGTTTATGATTAAAGAACAGAAATTATTAATGGAATTAATAAATTAATTAATGGAAGTTCTTTAGTTTTAGTTATAAAAAAATTATTATGGATTTCCTCTATAAAAGAAATGAACTTTAAATTTCATTTAAGCATACATTTTCAAAAAAAAAAAAAAACTCATCTTTCAATTTCTTTCTGTTTGATGGTTTCGTGCTTTAATTTCTTCAAGTTCTTCCATTTCGTTTTATTTTTAGTTCTTTGAAAAAAGAGGTATGCTGAATAATTTTGCTACTAAAAAGGCAGGTTTTGGCTTTTGTTTTTGTTTTGTCCGTAAAATATTACACAAGGATTTACAGCGCTTTCAATAATAGATCCGGATTATGTTAATTTTAATACCCTTCAAAAAAGGGTTAATTCCTTAGTTTAGAATGTATCTCTCTTTGATCAAGATAACTGAAAAACCATTTTCTTAGGAAGTTAAGCAAAAGATTACTAAAATTTTGATGCATGTTAGACCAAGGAGTACATAATTATGAAACAAACAATTATGAAAGATTATTAGGTTGCTTGTGAATATCATAGAAATTAGTTTAACGACTTTAAAACAAAATTACCGACACAGGAAGCCATTGACCACAGTTACCTTAGAATTCAAAATCCTGTAAATCTGGACGTTAGTGATAAGGTTCGACTATCTATATTTCAAAAGAATAATCATGAAAGTACTTAATGATTGACACACCAACCACAGTTTTCTTATTCTTTTTATATTTTATACTTCGCAGAGATCGTGTGTTGTTTCACTCACTGTTAGTGCATTGAAGCAAACTGAGAATGAACACATGGGTCTTGACAGCAGTTATGATACAGACTTGCAGTTACTTAATGACAAAAGACTGCTACGAAATGAATTACAGTTATTATATCGCCGTTATAATGTGATTCAATGGCTCCTAATTCGTTGTACTGATGTTCTGGTAGTTCAGATGCAATTCACTACAGTGTTGTCAAAACTCATCACAGAGCTCTTGTACAGGGATGGTGTTGTACGTTAAAGTTTATAAAGTAAAAACTTTAGTAATTGTGCAGCAAACATCAATTTGATGACGAGATAGCTAATATAGGATTATCGTTACTTTAAGAAGTTGCAACTCATATAAACTGCGATATAAATTTATGCTTTGCTCGAATAAGAAATTAAAATTATTACAAGAAACATCCATTCTTTTTTCAGTGAAAAATCAAAGAAACATTGAACTCAATCCACGTATTAAACTATTATGAGACAATTTTTTGTTACTTTTCCAATGGTAATCGAAGGTGAGATTAAAAATGAAATTATCAGTTTGATTCTTAAAGTTTAAAACTGTTTTTCAGAGGAATTTTTTGGTCTTTTGGTCTCTGTCTTTCAGGTTTACAATAGTTGTGATACAGAAATTAAGAGAGTTCCCTTTAAAAAAAGGCTTGATATACTACAGGTTGGGTAATAACTAATAAAATGATAAAAAAAATTGAATTTTCTGACATTAAACCATTATGTTCTCTTGAAACACTTAAGAGTTTAACGAAGATCCCATGTGATTTACATTAAAAAATTCTCTAAATCTAATTTTCTTTATCATATCGCAAATTTAACCTCAGAGATAAATATTCAGTTAAAATTGAAAAGTTGATTTTTCTGCAGTTTAGGATTACAACCAACGAAAAAACATCATGGTACCAGATGAATACAAAAGCATTACCTTATAATAAAATTTGTAAGAAAAAAAGCCCGAACAAATTGAAAAAAAAATTGGATCTTCTCAATTCCATGTCAGTAACGCGAAATAGCAACTCAAAATTTAGAGAAAAGACGACCCCGATAAGGAAATTGTCTTAATAAAAAAGATGAAGAAAAAACATTGAGCAAGTATCATATGTAAATACGCCAAAAACAAATTATCATCGCCATAAAAAATTGAAGATATTTCCCGGAATGTCTTCTATACAATTCGTGAAAGCCTGAAGATATATGGAAATCCCTTAAGCAAGAATCTTTCTACAACCATTGTATTTTAAAATATTAATCCAAAACAACAGTTTTCATTTTATGAAGAAGGTTAGAGATAATTGAAAATTTGAACTTGTTAATAATAAAGAAAATCATATTATTATTCTTGTAAATTATGGAACTCCTTAACATTTCAAAGAGTTTGTTGAAATGTCATCACAGTTAAAAGTTTATTATATTCTTATGTTAATTATTTAATCAGTAATACTTGAAAACGACATTATTATTATTTAAAATTTTATTTATGTAAATAAACATTTGGCATCATGAGATTTGTCAAAATATGTGTCAATTCGTGATTTGTTTAAAAGTGAAGTGAAGAATTCATTTACTTAATAGAGCAATAAGTTATCAGCACCATAATGTATACGAATCATACTAGCATATTAGTAATACAGCAGAATTGCGTCAAATCCGTTAATTTTACTTTGTTATTAATGTGTTATTCGTTATAATTTTATATATAAAATTTAGAAAATAAAAATGGATGTTAAATGAAAAAAAAATCTCTAAAAGAAGCATAAATATAAATAATCTATTGTAGAAAATTAATTTTCAATAGATCCACAGTAATGCTCGATAATGCCCGTTGGCGTTATTTAACGAGAGCAAGCTGTGATTTTTAAATAATTTCGTACTTAATGAAAATAAAGTGAGATTGATTTTAGTTTTGATAAAAGCTTGACCAACCTATTAATATCTCAATAAAATATTATTTTATTTCAAACTTTCTAAACCATGTTAAATTAAAATCTTGTGTTTTTTGTGGTAAAATCTATATTACTAAAATCTTTTATTTCTCTGTCGGGCGCAATTGTTAATTTCCTGTGAAAAAATTACTACAATGAAACGTTCGCGACAAGAATCGAACCTGCAACCTTTTGATTCAAAGTCAGACGTCTTATCTATTAGGCCACGGGCACTACATTCAAATTATTGTTTCTTATCACTCCCTTTGTGTGTGTGCGTGTATGTGTGTGGCGCAATGAGAGAAGAGCCAGAGAAAAAAAGAAAATAATTAATTGATTAAAAGGGTGAGATCGTGTTTACAAGTGACATCCCAAAACAGTTGTTTCTCGCTTGATTGGCGATCATCAGTTGGGAGTAGTCACTGTAAACACCACTAGATCTCATATAGAGGGAATATAAATATAAGTAGGTGAATATAAATATTAGTTTTTCTGGAGGTGCCATTCCCATGCCTACTTATATTTATATTCACTTCTGTATGAGATTTAGTGTGTTTACAGTGACTACTCCCAACTGATGATCGCCAATCAAGCCAGAAACAGCTGTTTTGGGATGTCACTTGGAAACACGATCTCACCCTTTTAATGCGTTAATGCACTTTTTAGGCGCTTTTCTTATTTTAATTGCGCATTGAAAATTCTTTGAGGCTGCCGGAGGGCAGCACAAAAATTTTATTAATTTTATTTTTAATATATCTTGTTTTTAGATTAGTTTTCCTGGAGGTGCCATTAACATGCCTATGTATAAAAAAGAAAATAACTAATTAGTTTTAGCCTACTAGATTAACATTTAAATTTCAATGTTAATATTATGGCGCGCGATATAAATAATGAGTTCATTCAAAAAGGAATAAAATATCACTTTTTGCCATAACCGCTTGGAATTGATTCTTCTTGGATTATCTCATACTTACCAGAGGGAGACAGGGAGATGGCCTAGTATACTTATAATTTTATTTCAATAGTAAGTAATATTTTTGGAGAAATTAAGAAATTAATGGAAATATTTTCATCTAAGTCAAACTTTTATTTTCTATGTTGAAAAATACAGTTTTACCAAAAAAAATATTTCCTCTAGACTTTTGAAGGAGAGTTGCATAGAATCTATAAAATACAACAGTTACAAAGAATAATATGTACCTTCTATTAATCAACTAATTGACCAATTAATTAACTTCCAGAATCACACTTAAGGGCGTGATCATTGAAGTATTGACAGGTTTTATTCTACAGGTGACGATGGCCTTCAGCTTTCTGAAAATCAAAGTATTTCAGAATCGATCTTGACGTTGCAATGATATCTTCAGGTGTTTTGTGAATAAACAATTTTTCTCACTTCAGATCTCGACATTCTGCTACCTTCCTCTTTAAAAGACACCGGAATCCGAAGGATCTTACAAGGAAATTCCGGGTCAAAGGCGAAAGACTGAAACATGCACAACATATTGAAGAGGAGGAATTATAAGCATCTTCTAGTTTGTTTTTATGTTTGTTTATCATAAACCGATTCAAATAGTTTGCTTAGCTTTCTGATAAGAAATATAGGATTTTTATTTCTTCTCATCAAAAGCAATTGATCGATCATAATAGATAGTTTATCATAAGAAAGAAGATTTGTAACTACGACAGGAAGTTTTAGACATTCAAATTAATCTTAAGAATAACAAGGTATTCTTGATGTGTCAACTTTAAACTGGAAGGGAAGATCACATAAAAAAAGTGATTAATAAAAACTCTGAATAAAGAAATTGAATGTAGGAAATAAGAAGTAATTTGAAACTTAGAAGAATGCAATCAGATTTGCAGAGAACATTTTTTTTCTTTTTTTTTTAAGATATCCTGGTTTGCAATTGAAACCCAACATATTTCAGTTTATTTTTATACCCTTAGCTGTTTCTCTATAACACCTTGCAATACCTTATAGAAAGCTATAATAACCTGTAAAAGCTCAAAATTCCAGTTTAAGTATCATTATTTTTCTTGTTTAATTTACTATAAAGTTTTCAGCATCAACTCCGATACATATTTTCATTCAGTATCAGTTTTTTTGTACCGCCATAGCTTTATTGAAAAGCTAAAATTTACCAAATTTCCCTCTACCGTCAATATATCGTTTTAACGGCCTCTCGCTAACTTGAAGGTGAAAGGTTATAGCATCTCTCGAATTTCAGATGAAAGTGGGAAATCAGGAAGTGGATGTTCAGGCGATCATATTCCCAGGAAAGAAACTTGCCCATCCTCCATTCGGTAGCGTTGGGTGACTTATGTACGTCCGGAGAGTAAACAAAGCCTGCGGAGCATCCGGTTTTGTTGTCAGTGGTCTCTACAACTTGAGCTACTATGCCATTTCTGATCCTCGAGAAAAAAGCGAAAATCTTCCTTCGTTGAAGTTAAAACTGAAGAACAAAGTTTAAATATCAAGTTGCAAAAAGTAATGTGATTACAATTAATCGGCCTTTGCGATTGCTATGGACTAGAACTCAATATATCAGTCTTTTCTCTTAAGTTGAGGCTGAAATCAAAGTCATTTCAAGTCACAACTAGTTAAAGGCATTTCAAATCATCACTAGTTAAAGGCATTTCAAATCATAACTAGTTAAAAGTCATTTCAAATCATCTCTAGTTAAAGGTCATTTCAAATCATCACTAGTTAAAGACATTCAAATCAGCACTAGTTAAAAGTCATTTCAAATCATCACTAATTAAAGACATTTCAAATCATCACTAGTTAAAGGCCATTTCAAATCATCACTAGTTAAAGATATTTCAAGTCATCATATCTTATTTTACTACTGCATGTAAATTTGTGAAATTTAAATATGAAAGTATTAAATATCTAGCAATTATAATTCATTATTACTATTAGTTCACCTTTATTTAAATTCATTTTATTAATTTATAAACAATTAAAAATTCAAAATATGCTCACATTAAAACAATTTAAATAATAATAAGAAAAATTTTAAAAAATGCTGAATGAAGTCTCATTAGCTAAGGAATCTCTTGAACTTACAACAGAAACCCATATGATTATCTAGAATAAAGCATCTTTAAAAATTTTAATTTTTAAAAATAAAACAAAGGCAGCAATAAAAATTATCAGCTCACTATATCTTAATTAAATTTCTATATCATTGGAAAATAGTGTCCAGATCCTAATAATTTATACAACACTAAAAAATGTTGAGCATCGAAATACTGCCTAATTTTGAAATTAAATAGGATGAGTTTCAGTAATCATGACAAATAATAATAATAACAATTTATAATAACTATGTATCTAATGCTTTCATATTTAAAATTTGAGATATATATCTGTGTTAGTAAAATCACATTATGATAGTTAAAATGACCTTTGACTACCTTGACTTCTGCCTCATCTTTAAGTACATCATTGAAAAAGTATTGTGGAAATTTTTTGGAAATTTCTATGGAATGATTAAATGGAATTTTAAACTCTCTGCTTAAATGTTCTGGTCTGTATTTTATCCAAGTGTTATTTTCGCTATTAAAAAAAAAGCATCTCTGAATCAGCAATCAATCTACTTCATTCAACATTCAAACTATTAGCAGAAAAAATATAAAAGCAAAAACAAAAAACAACACGAGAAGGATCAAAGAATATGAAGAAATCGTTAAAATGACTTAACTGTTTTGAATATTGCCAAGGTGGTTACAAAGCTTAAGAAAGCAAATGACAACTTATTTAGCTTACGACAATTTTTGCGTTTCCTATTGTACTATATTATTAACTTTTATTCCTAATGCCATATACTTTGCTTAATGAACTTTACATCGCGATTGACAATAAACTATTATAATAAAATTGTAACATCATAAATAATAAGAATATAATAAAGAAAACACTGCATTTTCTCAAGCATATTAAAGAATCAAAATGTTTTCCCTAGAAGTAACAAATATTTCCAGAAGGCTCAAAAAGCCAATACATTCATTGGTGGTTCTGAACATCTATTTAGGAACTCAATAAAACTTTAGAATGTCCTCGTAAAGTTTTAAATGACCTCCCTATGAAATTCTTCCAAATATTTTACTCTGTCTGATACATTGAAGATTTCCAATAGGTAAACTATCTCCTCTCTTGCAGCATAACAGGACCTATTTGTTGTTTGTTACTTCAACGGCAAAGTTATTACTGTTTAGAATCGTGCTCGGTAGAGCTGAAAGAGGTTTACTGCTTTGAAGCCACTTTACTGTAGTTAATAAAAGGAGACAGTTTATATTCTGTTACAAGAATATTATACAGAGTACATAAAAATTTAAGAATGGGCTTGGAATTTTTATAGTAACTTGTGTTATAATACTAACAAAATTAAATTGTTCAGAATGATGAAGATTTCTTCTAGGAAGAGAATTCTATGACTTTATCATTGTAAATTGCCCATGTAAAATCAAAATCGTTTATAAGAAGCTTCTAGAAATCGCAAATAATAATATCGCCCATTTAAAAAAAGCTAATTTACTTAATCAATCACTTTTAAATTATTTAAAAAAATGAAAATACTCATTATTTGTAATTTTATGTTTTCTATTCAAATCACAGATAAGATTTATTATTTTATTAAAGTTTATTTTAATCCATCTTGCTTTAAAAAGTTTTATTAACAATGGCTTCAATTTAATATTCTACATCTAAAGTTCTGAGCGGCTGTCTGGACTGTAAAATCATTTTATATTTTCTTTCTTTTACATATATTTATTTACGCAGGATTGAGAAAGATTGTTGTGTTTGAGAATGATTGTTGGAGATTTGGAAGGTGGAATATTCTCATTAAAAGTTTAGAAATTGCTCAATACTTTGAAAAAAATCATGTTATTCGGTTCAGTGATATTTTACTTGCCATTAGCAAACGATGTTATAAGGGAAAGAAAGCAAATTATGTAAGACAAATAACCACTATAATGTATATTTGTGTGTAAACAAAAAAAGCAGTAAACATAGTCTTTGTTATTGCGCGACATGCTTCTAACAGAAATGAATAAAGCAGCTACTCCCTTCACTATGAACTTGCACAAAGTAATTAAGAAATGTTATTATGTTATTAAGAATTTTTACTGAAGCTTAAATTATCGGAAGGATAGGGGCTTTGATAATTATCAGAATGAATATCATAATGATAGTTGTATTTAAAAGATATGATGCATTAAAATAATTGTCGAAACGACTCGGTAAATGTACACCAGCATGTTTGCATTTCAATCTCAGCAAGCAACTGTTAGTAATAAATCACTTTTGCTGTAAATATGCTAAGGACGTGTGCAGGTTTGTCTAAGTTCACTATCGCAGCCTCTTCTTAAGATCCATCTCTTCTCTACTTTTATTGTGGTCAGAATTTTAGAGGCCAAAGGAAAAAAGTCAACTTAATGTTGTCGCTTGAGAAAGAACAGCCAAAGGCTTAACGTCGAACTGGCATTAACAAGACAACGGCTCCACTGTCAGACGTTTCTCTTCAGATCCAGCCGAGAGATAACAGGCCGAAGCTAATGGAGTCTCTCTTTGCCAAAAATTCTTTGATGGCATCAAAGTACAAGAGCACAGTGGCATTTCAATACTCGCATTAGACTGAATCGATGAAGCAGTTTTTTTTGGGGAAGTTAAAGTGGTACGGAGATGAAGAGTTTGCTTTTATGAAGGTTGCAGAATACAAAGGTTGTTGGTGCATTCTCTTGCTTTTTATAATAGAGAATGAAGGCATGTTCCGATTGCAACAGCGGAACAGGCATAAGAGCCCTTTCTCAAGAAAGGAATTAAAATGATTTCCATCACATTGCAAAACAGAATTTCTGATATTGTAAACAAAAATGAGCTGCATTAATTTGACTTATTTTAAGTGTAGTTTTTAATAAGAAAAGATTTTTTTCTACATTTTCAAAAGGTTGTGAATTTAAGTATGTACAGACTACTAAAAGAGGATAATGTTCTCGACATTTGAAGCAAATATATCTTTCTGATTGGTAAACTTAAGCTCCACGTAAGAATGGGTTCCCTTCTGATAACTTGTCGTAAGTCGAAAATGC
Source organism: Thereuonema tuberculata (assembly GCA_023159025.1). NCBI lineage: Eukaryota > Metazoa > Arthropoda > Chilopoda > Scutigeromorpha > Scutigeridae > Thereuonema > Thereuonema tuberculata. Next base: position 27,486,485 of record JAFIDM010002131.1, on the reverse strand, counting down.
GTAAAAAAAGGAAGACTATATCTATCTATATATCTATTTAGTTTAAAACGAATTCACAGTTGTTACGACACCAGTTTCGCTTTGTACAGAGAAGAGAACAGAGAGCGGGGAGTCTCTGCCGGGACTTGGCCTACACCAACGTCATCTAGTTTTAGTTCTAGCAGACGTTGCCGGAACAGTTCAGAAAAAAATGGAAAGGGAACGAACACTGTATTTCGACAACGGTCTGTAAATAAGGGAATGACTCCCAAAATGATCCCCTTCAGAGAAAATTACCTGTACGGTAACTTACCCAAAAAAGGCATAAATGCTAGTAAATGTATCAATTCATTTGCTTCTATATTAAATATTCTGATTTTTTTTTTTGAAAATTTTCAATCAATGTTTTGGATGTCTGTAGCCATTTTTTGAAAACAATGCGAAAAGATCATTTTACTCTTGGGATAGGTAAAATGATCCCGTCATTTAAACGTCATATATATATATTTATTTATTTACTTGAACCCTTTGAAACCTACTAATTACAATACATCAAATCCATTTTTGTATTTCTATGAGTTTTAAACAGTCTAAAAGGTTAAGCATTTATTTAGGAAAAATGTTAATTGATCAGGCTAATACGACTTCTTAGGAAATTGAACTTTTAAAAACTTTTTCTCAACAGTTTTGAGCTTAGGAGTTTTTGTGCTTCATTTTCTTTAGTCGAAATAGAGACTGAGAAAAGTTGTCACAAAAATAAAAGTCATCTTCTTCATTAATACGAGTCCACTTCCAGTAACACTGGCACATTATCAACTCTTCATCTTCGGCTGACTTTGAATACAATTCACCATAGAAGATGCATTCTACCGATTCATCCTCTGATTCGGAAAAGTCTAGAGACCTGTTTGTTGCTTGCTTCTAGTTCCCCTTTGCTTCTCTGCCACCGACGGTTTCTTATTTGACTTCTCCTTTCTTTCTTTTATAGCAGCTTTTCTAGATCTCAATTGTAAGTAAGTTTCTTAAGCAATAGAAAAAACTGTCTTGTACTACCAAGAGTCTTTTGTTCATCAATCGCTAACCTAGTTTTTGTTCATCAATTGATTTACATTTCACGCGCCTTTTTATAGCCATGAAAAGTTTGGAAATTTGTCTTGAAACCCACTCTGGCTTCCCTGAAAGCTATGACTTAGAATTCATCTTGTTCTAATAAACTTTCTTAAAATAATTTGATCTATACGAAGTAAACCATACCCTCCTATTTTTAGCAAAATTCCCGCTAAAACTAATGAACCCGCAATTGGAGCTTGAACATGAGCTTTAGGCAATCATAAATGAACCAACTACATAGGTATTTTTACAAGAAATTAAAAGATTTAATTGTAAAATTATATTTCCTCTCAAATAAATAAATGTGTGATAGTGAAAAAAAATTATAAATTAACATTTAAAATAACATTTCAGTGAACAACACTGTGATACATGCATGATACCGATTGTGTGATAAGCATGATACCGTATTGTTAACAGCAAGAGATATCACAAGTGTGCAACATAGCTTTGTGCAAAAAGAAAAATAAGTTTTGACAGAAGTGTTCTTGCAGTGAAGTCAGAATTATATAGGGTGTTTCAGAAATGGTAGACAAAGTGAAGAGATACGTATTCCAAAGGTTATTTTGAATCAAAAATGCTCATTTACATTTTTTATAAAATAAGGTAAAGGTTTATTCCAAAAAGCAATCCGGATAACAAATGTCATGACTGAAAACAGGTATTGTAATTATATCTTTATCTTATTTACGTTCAATTCCTAAAGTGATCTGAGCTTTCTTTGATTAGGGACGATTACCAAAGCATTCATTTCCTAACTCTAAAACTACGACCCGTACAACAAAATGTCATAGAACATTTTCGATTCAAAATGACCTTTGGAACCTGTATCTCTTCGCTTTGTCTACCGTTTCTGAAACACTCTGTACAAAAGTAAGATGTTTTACGGAATGAATAGCCTTGTCCATAAAAGTAAAATTGGGGAAAATTAAAGTATGTTTATTTATAACGAATCGACATGAATGGATCAAAAGAATTATGAGAATTACAACTTACGTATTTCTTCTTATCATCATATATATAAAAATTGACTCAACAAATCTTACATTTCTTTTTCTCAGCATTCTATATTTCGTCCTGGATTAGAGGACTTCTTCAGGAATCTTCATTAAATACAAAACATAATATAAAAATATAAAAATAAGCAAGAGAAAAACCTTTCTCTTCTTACGAACACAAATCATTATAACAAAGTAATTTGTAACAAACAAATCATATTACAAATCATATTAACAAAGTGAATATAACAAGCAAATCATATTACAAAATTAACAATCGCATCATATTATAAATAAATACTATTGTTAATACAATATGAATTAATATCACATCTAAATTGAACAGACATGTACATTCTTTTATAAATATTTCACTTAAATGTTAAAAATTCTTTAAGTTTTTTGTTTTTAATCAAGGATGTTTTGAACAAACTTAAGGAGACATCATTTACCTTCAGAGATTTATCTCTATTAATGCAGACACAACTATTTATTAAACAGGATTCTAATTTCTATCTTTTTTTCTCATCTTTAACATTGAAAACATTGTAAACGATAGGGTCCGGGCAGTGACCTTTGTGTAAACAATGTTTGGCCCACTCTGATATATTTTCTTTTTATTTTCATATGCCGTCGTATGTTTTCTCTTGCTTATTTTTATATTTTTATATTATGTTTTGTATTTAATGAAGATTCCTGAAGAAGTACTCTAATTCAGGACGAAATATAGAATGCTGAGAAAAAGAAATGTAAGATTTGTTGAGTCAATTTTTATATATATGAATTATGAGAAGTTTAAGATCTATTCAGCAGAGATTACCAATGTTTTATATGAGCAAGGAGTCTTCAGTTTGAACGTCATCAGAGAAAATATATTACGATGTCTTCCAGCAAGATTAACGTACTATTTTCAAGTGGTAAGTCGATTAATTTAATTCCTGATCAACAGAAGATATTAAGTTACTGAGCTGAAGTAAGAACAGTGATATTTATTGAAAACACATTCCGAAGACAAAAGGTACTTTTAAGTATAGCTGTTTTATTTAGAGATTAAAGATGCAAAATATTCGAAGATATATTACAGAAGATGGATTTAATATTTAAGATGGCAGACATTCGTAATAAATCCTGTTACTAGGATTATTATCAGTTATAACTAGTTAAAGCAATATAGTTACCGAGAAGTTAACTTGTAATGAATTTAGTTAAAGTAAATGAATTCAAGCGTAATTCATTTTTACAGAAAAGACATCGTAGTATTATTCCACTTAAATAAGAAGATTTGAAAAATGCTTATTTCATATTTTCATCATTTATGAAATATTTAATTCTTTTAAAATCTGCTTACGTAATTCCTAATTTTGTTGAAGAGAAATAAATACAAGTACACTTAATAAATTTACTTCAACAACATTCTTCAATTTTCGCAAATTACCGTTGCAATAGTAGTATTGAAGTTCATATTAAAGAACAACAACTTCCACAACAGGTCTTGAAATATCAAAGGTTAATCATATCTAGGCTACTTTAATAAATCTTTAATGTAAAAACTGAAGCTTTTTATAAATTTTAAAAATTTGAAAAACATTGTAAGATTATATCATGGCAGCACTGATCTTGAAAAAACGTCTTCATCTTATGCTTAAAACAGCGAAATATTTTTCAGCAGGAAAAAATAGTATGTTCCTTATTTTTTAAATCTAAACAATCTGCTATTAAAGTATATAGAACATAAGTAGAAAACAAATTAAAATGAAAGGTGTTTGTTGCCACAACAATGTTAATTTTTAAATAATTGTTATCTGATGAAAGTGAAACTTTTCATTTTTATTTTAATAAAACTAAATTTGACGACCTTTCTAGTTTAAAAATGTCAAGATTTGTAAGAAAACAAAATGTAAGAAAGAATTATGGTTATTTAATAGTGAAATGAAAGACAGCTGGGCTGAATCTTTACTTTAGCTCGAATTTCCTTTCCTCACTGTCAGCATTAGTTAAATCACATTTAATAACAGCAATGAATCTGATTTTTTTTTTCTTTTCGAATATTTCACGTTGTATCTAGAAATGACGCGTTGTAAATCCTGATAGCTGTCACGTGACGGTGATATGTGAAATGGGGGAATAATCGTGACGATGTGCCATTCAATTTCGCCTGATGTTTCTTTTCGAAATTGAGTGGCGTGTTTGGAAAGGAGGTGTTTTTCTGTTCGGCCAAAGTTGACAGAAACATCTGTGACGAGCGCGCTCATTTGGCGCTGCTTTCTATTGTACCTCAGTATCTTTCTTTTTTTCTTTCCACGAAATCGAAGCGGCTTCGGAACGAGGTGTTTTCTAAGTGATACAAGAGAGAGTCATTGGCAGTATTATTTCCCTCTCGTATACCGGCGCTTAATTAGATTAGACTTAGAAAAGGGACAGGCGGGAAGATTTCGCCCCACGCCAACAAGAGACGTGCTTAATGAATGTGCAATTTAAATAATTTACACGCTGTCTCGCGAGCGCCCCGCATCAAGCAAGTGTCGCCCACTCGTGTCGACTTTTCGAAATTTTTATTGTTTTCCCTGTCGCGTCGGAGTTCAGAATACAGCGCAATAAATGACTGCCAGGGGAACACACACACATACTAATGAGATTCACAGACCTATAAAGATATGGCGGCTATGTTCATACATGTGTTGACTAGAGTCGGCATACATTTTATCTTAGGGCCCCAAAACAGCCTTGATATACTCGCTATGAATATTTAGAGCTTTTTTATGTTCTTTTGAGAATTTTAGCTTTCGTAGAAAACGAGAAAGATTTCTTAACTCGATGTAATTTATACTTATTTGCATTTTTTCTAATACTTCAAAGATTCCGAGATTTGTAAAAAAAGTAAATTCTTAAATTAAATAAATAACAAAGAATATTCAAATATGAAATTAAGATAATTACAGATTAAATAAAATCAAATGCAATAACACTCGATGCATCTTATAAAACTCATTATGGACGTAGTAAATGTCAATATCCTAATTATCTTTAATCGTATTGAAACTACAGATTAAATTAAAGCACATCATACAATGATAATCAATCAACCAATGACTTATTTATTAAAATTGAAGACCCTTAAACGGATTTTACGTATTTATCAGACACAAGAATAAAATAATACCATATAATGTGAATGAGAATACTGTGGTTGGCTTCTGCTGCTTTAATTTTTAATATTTGCAAATGTTACATTTAATTATCGCTTGAAAAAGAAGACTTTGCCACACTTGCAACTTAAACAAGAAGAGTTTTTAAAAATAAGTTGTTTTATAAACAACATTGTTGTTAATGTGCGGGATGTAACAATAATAATATGATCAATACCGCACAATACAAAACTGTTTAATAGAAAACTGTTTAAACTGTTTAATACAATGACATGTTTCGAGATGCCGGAAGTAAACGGCTCTCTTCCTCAGATACAAAAGACCAACAAAGGAATTGAAAGAATTAACATGGACAGCCAATCAGCGCTTCTTAGATTCCATTGACTGGAAGGGAAAAAGCAGAGTCTCAAGCAATGGGATCAACACAATGTGATACATTCGATACAATTGTAATAATCCCATTGCTTGAGACTCTGCCTTTCCCCTTTCAGCCAACGAAGCGCTGATTGGCTGTCCATGTTAATTCTTTCAATTCCTTAAACTGGTCTTTTGTATCTGAGGAAGAGAGCCATTTACTTCGGGCAGCTCGAAACATGTCATTTTATTAAACAGTGTTTTAAATGTATTGTGCGGTATTGGTCGTATTAACATTGTTGTTATTTGAACTTTGAATTTTAAGAAATTTGGAGACAATGACCTCCTACCTTTAACTAGGAATTATAAGCGCCAGTATAAAGTACGACAATAAATATTTAACTATCGAAAATGTGAAATCTTTTTTATTGCTACAGGATGGCGCCAGCTCTTAGTGGGTTTGAGTAAGAATTTTATTAATAATAATAAAAACAAATCTGTTGTATTTTAAAAGTTATTTTGTTAGTAATTTTAGATACCGCTGCTTACCATTTTAAATATTGTGCTGAAATCGTCTCCATCTATAAGATGCATTTTCCATGCTCTAATCCATGTTTACGAAAACAGATTTCAATTCAGATCTCCTCGCGTAAGGATGTCCTTCAATTTTTCCAAGGTATACCAACTGTTTTTACACAGTTTCTCTTTTAAAGAGATGTAAAGGGTAAAAAAAAAAAAAACATCCAACGATAATGGGTATGGAAGAGGTCCACCAAAGGGCCTCAGTAAATGTTTTATCTCCAGCACACACAAACACATACATATACATATTCTAACTAAAACATTAACTTCAATTCTTGGATATCCCAACTACCCACTGTCGAGGGAGACTAGTTTTGTATAAATTTGATCTTGAATTTCTATCACTTTCGGTTTCTCTATCTACGATTTGTGAGAACTTGCTGTATTTTGAACATAGGAAAGCATTAATAAAGGCGCGTAAAGCAATAGAAACTACTTGTTTTCATTATTGCAATTCGATAATGTGTTGAAAAGCAAACTAGAACCAGTTTCTCTCAATTGTTAATTAAACCGAGTAACCACAACCAAGAAATGCGGGCTTAATCAGGGGCTTAGCCCTCCTCCTAATTGCCGAATGAGTCCAGATGGATTTTCCAGTCCACTTCAGTGTGTTTCATCATAGTCATAAAAGTCTCGAGCAATGTTTGCTTGATTTTCAAAATCCCAATCCACCAATTTCTTTGATAAGAATGTTTTCTCTTTAATTTTTCATCCTTTCGATTACCTGAAGCAATTGTTTTTATTTAGAATAATTGAAATTCTAATACATTTATGTATTTGTTGCTGTTATTATTATTTCGAAAGCAAATGGCATTGAACGTTGTTTAACTAATAAGGATTTTTTCTTTAACAAAAGTCTTTACACAAGAGTGATTTCCCTTATCACATTTGTACTATTTCATCTGGTGTATGGGTGTGGCTGACGAGTTCATAAAAAGAAAGAAACGGCGGTCCCAGACTCTCACCATTTAAAGCTCAGATATTTTTACTTTCTGTGTCATTTTTTTGTTGTTGTCTTTTATGAATTAAGCAGACATAGTGAATAATAATTATTGTAATTAGAATCTGAATGGCTACTTATCTAAGTTAGACGTCAGAAATATGTATTTACAAAATGTCAGTACATTTCAGTTATCGTACGTAGAATATAGATATAGTCAAACACTTGGGTCATTCCGTGGGACCCACTCCTTAATGCAATAATCAGGGGCCCCTCTTTATAACCTAAGGGGTCCATTATGTAATCTATTTCAGGAGAGGGTGGTCATCCAACCTATCGATGGGGCCCATCTCTAAATCTGAGAATAGAGGCCAGTATAGGATTGTCGAGGTTATTGTTACAAAGTTTCAGTAACATGCACCTGATTAATCTATTAAAAAAACTAAGCAATTCCATAAACAGGCCATGCAGGCCCACGGGAGGTAAGGCTCCCAGCGTTTCGAGACCAACGGTACTAGATTGAGGTCGGGAGGTCAGCCCAACGCCCGCCCGCCTTAACTCCCGGTAAAGAAACCCGGTACCCATTCTACAGATGACTGGGTAGACCCGAAGACCCGTTTGGAGGAGAAAGAAGCGTTGAAAAATTCCCGCCCTCCGCTGAGGCCGGGAACCGAACCCGCCACCTCCAACCCGCAGCCAAGCGCCCTTACCCACTCGGCTACCGGGCCCACGATTAATCTATTAAGTTGAATTATTATTAACAATGATTATCTTAAAATTGACTTGAAATTCTTAGTAAAACAAGAAATAATAAGAAAAAGTTATTTATTATTAAACATCATCCACCAGAAAATAAATGTCATAATCTACATTTATTAACTGAAAAAAACGAATTTTCAAGGAGATAAAATTTACCGTCTCCCCTTCTTCAAGCCTTTTTACATTATAACAATAAATGAACGAAATTCTTTTACTACATTGACTTTAAAATATTGATATTAACAATTAAAAAAACGTTAATACAATAATAATAAAAGATCATACTCTACAATATAATAATCACATATTATTAATAATCACAAATTTAACACTTTAATTTTTCAATTATTACCTTTTTGTTAGATGTTACAAATTTTTTGTTGATCATTTCTCTAGCCAATTTTACCAAATTTTCACTAACTTTAATTCCATCACATCTATTAAAAAGTTATTTAATTATATTTCATTTTCCCCTACATTTTTTTGATTTAAATAATCTTTAACAATAAATTAAAATTACTACAGGAATTAATTAGTGATTCTCGAAAAGAAAAAAAATAGATACTAATAAAAGTCCGAATATATTAAAATTATGCTGAATTTCTGCAATTTTCTCTAGAAATTTTTCGAAAATTAAATAGATAGTTGTGTCTGAACCGCAACAAATAAAATATTAACGTAAATGTGCTATAAATTTGAAGCGATACAAACTAAATGTGGCGCGAGGTCAACATGGTATATTTGCTGCTTGTGTTTATTTATCGGATTATTACTGGCATTACACTTGAGTCTCATAAAGCTGACCACGGATCGCCATTACTTAACAGCTACATTTCAACTGTTGCAGCACAAAAGCTTCGGAAATATTCAACATTGGTTCAATTTTTAATTGGATTAAATTTGCTTGGAGGAACAGCTGAAACTTCAAGAATGTTAATGTTGCCAGTAGAAAAACACAATTACGATAATTAAGATAATAATTGCTGTTTGCTGTGTTTTCACTGCTAAATAGAAATACTTGAACGTTCCAAAACTTTTAATCGTATTTTCAGTGTGTTTTTTTATGTAACACCACACTTAGAAACTTCAATATCTTCACTAAATGTGCTTTATGATTTCATGATTGTGTCAATGTAAGACAATGTATTTCTGAATTCTGATCCTGCTTCGACCTGCGAGAATACAGAATTTAGTACCCGTTTCCCATGTAAGCACTTGGTAAGCAAAATAAAGAGTTGGCCTCGGTGGAGGGTGGGAATTTTTTTCCACGCTCCATTCACCTCAAAACAGGTCCTATGGTCCACCCAGCCCTCTATTTCTTTCCCGTGGGTTAAAGGCAAGTGGACGTTGGGCTGTCTCAACTTAGTCCGGTTGGTCGCGAACGCCGGGAGCCTTATCTCCCGCGACCCCAAGGGCCACATAGGTCTGTAGTGGAACACTTTTAACTTTTATCAGGTAACTATAATTTTTTTTAGAACCCGATACATTTTTATGAAATAAACAATGTAGCTTTTCAAATGCTCGCATAGTAAGAGCTGTTCGAAAGCTTTAAAAGCATAAAAAAGCTTGTTCACAAACTTTTTTCTTTCACTTAGGTTGATGATTTTTAGTTCCTAGATATTGGTCAGGTTTTTATCTAAATCAATAGGCAGCTGAATTACTTGTAATCATATAAATCAACGTTACAGCTTTCAAGGACTAATAAATTTTGAGTTATCTTGATTTAGAAGGACGACAGTAGATGAATGGTTTTGGGGGAGATCCTAAGGTCCTATTGTCTTTCATATTTGCAAAGATGGACACAGTTCGCCTCTTCCAGGAGTGCCTCCTTACTGTTGAATATCCTCTTTGGCCACCAAGATCAACCAGAGCAAAACCTCCTATCTAGCAAGAAGGCCATCACGGCTTAAGATAAATCTTGGTCTACAGTATGCTTTGCAAAATCTGCAAAACCTGCCGAAGGAAAACTTATGAGATTGACTCACTATGATAGTAAGTTGTTGTTTTTTTTTAAGTTTTTTGTAAATTTTGTTCATTAGAGGCTTCTGAGCACATGGGATATGCTCAAGCTTCAAGAATCGGATATGCATGCAAATGTGTTGAAAGTACAATAGGACGTCTCTGCCTTCATTACCGATGATTATTTTTTTTAGAATGTGTTACAGCATTGGAAATGATAACCATCGAAGATATTCTCTAATATCTTTTTATTAAATTGTGATGACACTTGGGACTTCAGACTTCTTAATCGAAGGTTCGTATTCACTCAATACATTAGCTGAGTTGATTACCAATCGTCTAATTCTTTTTTTCGTTTCACTACCAAAACAAACAACTGGCGTAGCAATACGCGAACGAGGTTCATGGTATGACGGAATATGATCAGCTGCTTAGGTTTACAGAAAAACGACTATCACTGGTGCATTCAGAGGTCAGAAAATGATCATCCTTGAAGATTGGTGCATATTTGTTTGTTCGAACCCAAAGGTGCTCTTGTAAGTACTAATCTTTCACTTTTATGGTACAGCTCCTGTAACGTAGAAGAGTTGCTCTAATAAGGTGGGGGGGTGACCCTGTTATGGCCACGTTCCTGATATGGCCACCCACCTTTTGTGAGGTAGCTAACCAAAAATTCCACTAAATGGCATCACCATCCAGTTAGGGGCCTCCCTAGTGTGTCGCGTTACAATTTACCATCCAGCCAGATTGAGCAATATGGCGTCAGTTGTCTGTTTTGTGTTTTTCGTATGACTGCTTCTTGTGTTTCTCTGATGAGTCTCCTTTGTTTTATGCATATCTTCAAATACTTTTTTCATGAAAACTATTCAGTTTATAATGTTCTTTCAATTGGTGTTGTCGTTGATGGCGTATCTTTTACGAGTTGTTCGTAATAACCAATTTTCGTGAAAGCTGACCTGCTTCTGATATGGCCACAGTGAAACATGGCCGTATCAAGTTCACTTCAAGTTTATTTTTTCTCGTGATAAAATTACTCACTAAAAACCTTTATTGTGTGTTTTAGATACAAAATAATGTTTGACAACGTGGTGAAAAGGGGATTATGGACTTAAGAAGCCATGTCCAAGGCAGTGAGCGGTGGGAATCCTGTTTTGAACCCACTTTTAAATAACAAGAAAAGGATTATTTAGTATAATTTATATTCATTATATCAAAATTATGTAATCTTAGTAGAACTGCACTATGAAACTGAAAAAAAAACACTATTTGTAAAATATGAAGTAAGCGTGGCCATATCAGATACACATGTTCCTGATATAGCCACTAGGTAGACTTTGGAATTTTCTTTTTTTGACCAGTAAAACTATTTTTATGGGGAATGACAAAATTTTTTATGAAAGTTCAATAGATTGAGAACGATTAAAACAAAAAATGGTTTTGATTTTTTCCAAAATGGCGGCTAGAAAAATTCTCAAACCTTAGCAAGGCCATATCAGGGACACCCAACTTATTATAAATTCTTAATCTGTTCATCAACATTCCTCATACTAATTTTCGTTATAATTGGACGCCTGTTTTGAAGATACATCTAATTTTATAAGTACTTAAATTATTTATGTGAGTATGTTGTGGCTTTATAATACATCTAATTTTTTGTCAAAGAGGATATTTTGATAAAAGAATAGTCTTATCATGTCTAAACCGATAGAATAGCGAGTATTTTAGCCACTTTATCCAGTAATAATAATCACGTTGATAGATTGGATTTGAGATTCAACTTTCAATAGAGGATTTTGTAACATACGTGAGAAATAACAGGTGCGATATCTAGATTGGCTATTTGTCCTCATTTCAATGTCATCTTAAATTATTAGTTCATAAATAACCTCATTCGTCATAGTTTACATATGAGTTAGAACAAGTTAAATAATACGAAGCTTGTTAATGTTACTTAACAGGGAGCTTTCAAATTCAATCCTGATACTAAATATTTAAATACTTTCGCAAAAAGCTATAATTTATCTAAACAGTTTTCAGTTTAATCTGAAGAGTTTCAAAACAACTACATTTTCATTTCTTTATAGAATCATATGATCTAAAACAACTTTTTTTTTAGTCGACAACTTATGAATCAAACCTGGAAGTAATTGAATCGTATTTAATGAGCCTTGAATTTTTAAGGCCATCGATAAACGGCATTTCGATTTTTGATCTATCTTCCTTAAGTCTACCTCATTGCTATTAATAAAAGTATTTGAATAATCGATATCTGTATTTCATCGCTCGACCTTCATTTCTCCTAAATAGATTGAATTGAATTCATCACAATCACCAATATCTTTTTTATTCCGACATTTTTATGAAGTCTTTGAGATCATGTTTTGGATTTCGTTTTCCATATTTGGAATACTTGTGGAACACTTTCTTGAATATTGAAATATACATATATAGAATATATATAATTCTAAATTGTATTATAGTATTAGGCTATGGGCCCGGCATGGGACCATAAGTATTGCATTGCAAGCATTGGTTTTCGGGCTGGAGGAACTATATTTACTTCTCAGCGAAGGTTGAGTGTTTCAACGCCAATGGGTCTTAACCCTATGTAAATTCGGGTCCGATTTCTTTTCAGACATAAAACTGAAGGATGTCAAAAGGAGAAACTAAACAAACTTCATAACACGGTTTTGAATCGCTACCTACCCTTGAGTGCCCCGATTTATCTGCATGACCTGCTATACCTTCTTTTTGCCTTTTTTTTCATTACATTAAATTACATTATATGATATTGTATTATATTATATTATAATTATACGAAATTTCATTTACCTAACCGTATTTGTTCTAACATTCATTTATGTACTCTGATAAAGTTATTTATTCACGTAATGACTATCTGCTTCTTCAAAATCAATACACAAATTCCAAAATGACCAATATTTCGTCTTTTTTATAAAGACTTTTTCGAGGTGTATAACATAATAAAACTAAAAATTTTTATTATGTTATACACGTCGCAAAAGTCTTTGGATTTACAAAAAAGACGAAATATTGGTCATTTTAGAGTTTGTGTATTTATTTTGAAGAAGCAGACAGTCATTATATGAAATGAATATCAGATTTTGTGAATTATTTATTCACAGTTCATTTAGATAAGCGTAAACAATTACTTCTTAATAAAAAAGTGTCTATCGTTATACTTTTGATTTTCAAATATTTCTATTACATTTCATATTCTGTTCACACTTCTTGCCTAAGAATGTGTATCTTTCTGCTTTGATTTTCAATGTATATCTTCTGATCCAAATTGACTCATTCTTAAGATATGATATGAGTGATATAATATATATCTGTTCTTCAACAAAACTATTACTTTTAGATATTTACAATTAAAATAATTTGTAGACTAAAAATACAGCAATTATCTCTGAGGATGATTGCCAAAATTGGCAATCGAAACATGTAACGGTTTTTAATTGTTTGTTTTTTTAGTCTGGATATGTGATTTATTGTAAATATCTTAAGTGCTGATTTTACACACTACTACTTTTGTCCCAACTATTCTACAAAATGGACTTCAAACGATAAACTCAAAAAATTTCATGAGCTGCATCATTTTTCAAAAACCACCATAGACGATAACAATCCTCCCCATTTTTGCAATGGCAGTATAATGAAACATCCTTAATAATAGCTTCCACTTATAAAAAAAACCCTTCTTACAAAATAGTTTGAGATATGCATACGTAGATTTCTCTTGAAATTAAACCTAACTTTAACATTGCAAGTTATTTTACTATAGATTATAATTTCTATATAATTCCCGTGATTTTATTTTGTTCTTAAATGGTTTCTGAATTCATAAACGTTTGTTTTCCACAAAACAATTCCTAATGGAGGTTTGTTTTTCCCTTTGCTGCACAAAATGCTATAAATTCTCGAAGCCATTAAGATTTTATTCCAAAATAAAATAGCCCAAAAGCGGCGTCTGTTTGCCTCTCTTCAGTGGAGTAGAATGGAAGACAGTCGGCAGACATTAAGAAACCCACAAATTACATTCCTCTGTGACATATAAAACTCAGAATAGACCACACAGAACAGAACAGTATTACTTCTCAACATTAAAAGACCTTAAAAACCTAATTCTTATCAATAATATTTCTATATTTTCTCAAAATGATTTTAAGTATTTTAGCAGTACCCAAGAAAAATGCAAACTAAAAAATTGTATATTCTTTAATTATTATGCGTAGCTTCTTTCCGGAAGACTTGCATTAGTTATTCAAAAACGAAATTACATCAAGTAAAGTAAAAACCAAAACTAAAATAAGTTTAAATTTTAAACACTACATGTAGTACAATATTGAAAGCCAACGTATTAATTAACCGTATCGTATATTCTTATCGTTTATTCAGACCCTGTGGCGCAATTTAAAAAGGCAAGGGCGCCATCT
>JAFIDM010002131.1:27454308-27464942 GCA_023159025.1 Thereuonema tuberculata | reverse complement strand
GATCTGTTTGAATCACAACCGACTTTAATCTATTGGTAACAAAACAAAATGCTAAATTTTGTATTTCTGTAGCTCAAATCGGTAAACCTCCTATGTTTCTCTTGGGGACGATATTATTATATTTCATCAATGAGAATAAACATAAAATTTTAGAACTACATTTATGCTTATTTAATTTTTTGCTCGGACAACGCCGGGTAATTTCTAGCTTAAACATAAACATAAGCTTACATAGTAATCTTTATGACGTCAAGTTAGTGCTTTAAGATTTCCATTATTTTTTATACTAAGTTGCAAAAAAAAAATCTCTTTTTGTATTTTATCCTTTTGTTATAAAACTAAAATACCATCAAATAATAAAATTTGGATAACAGAAAAAGAATTATAAATACATTTATAAAATAAGACTAATGTTAATAAAAAAAATATAAACTTCTACAACTATTTTTTGCTTTGTTTTGTTCTTAATCTTGCAAAAAGTAATTTCTTTCTTATTTAAAGTTGATTCATAGAACTGGTTACTTATAGTTATCTTCACATAGTTATTTTCCGATCTTGGTTTTTTTTTTTTTTTTTTTTTGTTAATTTACCGAGTTGTCAAGTAATTACAGACTATGTTTCAAATTACAGTTTATCTATTTTAATCATTTTCTGTTATCATATACATTGTTATTATAGATATTCCTATTATTTTATGGGCCTAAAAGAAATAGGCACCGAAAATGATGGGAATTTTACGTTTATTTTATCTTATAAGTTGAATGGATGGATGAGGAGACATTCCTCTTTCTTTTTTCTCTGTTTATTCAATCGTTAAATGAATAATTCCACGAGGATAGTCATATTTCATGAAGCAGTTTGGCGGCATCGATCACATCGAAGTCATTTGTCAATGAGACAGAACCAACCGTTGGTAGGAGTAGAAAGGGATGGGATGCCACGACCACGACAGTTATTTACGAAAGAAAAGCTTGATTTTTTTTTAATGTACGGAGTATATTTTATTTATGAATAACTTTGATGTACAGCAATCCTGCCAGATGCAAAGGCGCATATGTTATAGGTGTTAAAGAGTGAATACTAGAGATTACGCATGATCTTTCTTGTAGCTTTTGTATATTGCAAACTATTTTGATTAGATATGTTATTTACAAATGTCAAAATCAAAGATTGAAAAACAAAATGAAGAAAAACTAGACAGATAGAAATATAAAACAATACTGAAAGTAAAGCAACCTAACAAAATACGAGTAAATGAAGAATGGAGAAACGACATTTTTTGGTATTTTCAATTGATGCCTTCTTTTTGATTCCTCAATATTTTAATTGCTTTTAAATACTTATTAACTATTTTTTAATTTAACTATTTTTAAAGTGTCGCCCTTAAATTTGAGCTTTAGCACAAAATTGTATTCATTGTTTCCATACCGTTAATAATTAAAAAGTTTAGCAAAGAAGTGGACGGTATTTTATTTATTATTTTTGGTATTATTTTGCTTTCTCCGTTAGTTTCTTTATACTATAGCTTAATTGTCATACTCATTGTTAGTTTCTTCTTACTATAGCTTAATTATTATATAAAAAATTAATGTCGAGGTTTTAAAGAAAAAAATTATTATGTTTTGTTTAATTATTATTAAGGGAAATTTTAAGTCAAGCTTTCTTAGTAGAAGGAACTTTATGTTCCGAGATTTCTTGAAACTATTACAAGAATATAAACAAAGATTAAATATATTTATACTGAAGGTTAAAGTTCATCAATTCTCGTTTGGTATAGATTTCAGAAAAGTCAATGGGAGGCCATTAATAGGTCCTACAGACCAAAGCGCCTTCAATCCGCAGGCATCGGATCAAAGTGGAAGGTGGCAAGGTCAACGCTCTTCCGCCATTAATCCAGGGAAGAATTTGATCTCTCTATGATTAAAAGGACTTCCTTTGAGGAAAAATAATAGGAGCACAGCCTCCTCTAGCAAATAGACAAGGGTCTATTCTATTCCGAAGCATTTTTGGAATAGTTACATCAGTTTATATTGTTAGATATTATATTGTTTTTTAATGTGTGCTGGTTCAAAAGAATCTTTTGTAAACATGGACAATGGTATAGCATGATAAAAGTTCAAAAAGTATTAATTCCTATTTAAAAATTAAAAAAAGATAAAAAAATACTTAAACAAGAACGGTTTCAACCATATACGACAGCAGCTTAAACGTTTATTTTCAGCTTTAAATCTTTGAGCTGAACATAATCTGCAGTCGGGGTTGAAACCGTGCTTGTTTAAGTATTTAATTTTTTTAAATTTTTAAATATGAATTAATACTTTCATTATGTGTTCAAAAATTTTTAAGTTTTATCCACGTTTACAAAAGATTGTTAGATATTAGTTAGATAAATTACCTAGAAAAGTTAGATACATAAATATTTTCTCTATATAAATTTCATATTATCGCGTATAAATTTCATATTATCAATTGATATTTACCATATATCCTAATGAACTTTTTGGTTTTAAATCTTTATTTTTATATTGTATAATTGCATTGAAAAAAACAAACCATTGAAAAAAACATACCATGAAGTTATATCAAACATGAAGTTATTCGGGACGAAAATATATAATATGAATATTATATGATTACAATACTCTTGAAGAATGACTTTCTTTTAGCCTACTTTCCAATAGGAAAGCAAGGCTCATCAAATCAGTCAGTCTGTATGTATGTGTGCTTATACGTGTTTATGTAAATTCGCACCCATTCACTTTTAAACCGCTAGATGGCTCTTCTTGAAACTTTGTAAGCATTTTCTAGGATTAGGGAGAGTATCCAACTCTTATATTTGAAATCTTTTTCAAACTGGTTCTTGTTTACAAATTAGCTAAGAGACTTCAATAAAACTTTCCATAGAGAAACACTGAGAATCTAAACAATGGGTTTCTGTTCTATTTGTTCATTTTCGGCTGCAGTCCGCTTTGCTCTGGAAGCCTCGCATAAGTAATGGAAAAAAAAAATCTAATTTTTTCACAAAAACAAATTACATCAATTAAACTAAACCCTAAATCTTAAAACTAAAACTAAAACTAAAATAGAATATTGAAATCCATTTGTAACAGTCGGAAGACAACAGGCATTCAACAGTAAAATGTTGCGGACAGAGTTGACCAAAAACAATACTCCTGTTGCCTGGCAAAGAATTGTTGTGAAATACAATTGTTGGCGGACCTACGCACACAAGCGGTTTTTTTAATAATATAGAGATTATCTAACATTTATATCATAATAATCTAATGTCAGTAGTTGATCCGATTTAAAATTAATCCGATATACACTGTTCAACCAAATAATGCAAATTTAATTCATTTTTTTCTGAAAAATGAAAAATTATACTGTTTGTATTTAGTAGATTATTAATTGGAATTTAAATGTAGGTTTTTCGTTTTTGTCGTTTTCACGAATTTTAAAAAAAAATATGTTATTACTTGTTTTTATCTTTTGTTAAGTTTAAGGAATAATCAATTGAAAAGATCTGATAAGCTTCTTAAATTCTTCAGCTATTCATTCATCCCTTCATTTATTTTAATTTTTTAAAAACAAGATAATAAATGCAAATGGTTTGACCCATCTGCCTTAGAGATCGTCATCTACCTTTGTGTTATTTTAATTTCGAGTGATTTAGATATTTAGGAATAAATAAAATGCCATTAATCTTACAAGAGTTCTCAGATCCCAACCAACATCTGTAAGAGATGACATCAGCGTCAGAATACATGAGATGTATTAATGGAATGCGAAGTCCAGCAACGACTGAATGAAATTATGGCCATAAATTATGTAGGCCTTCCAAAATGCCATCATCCGTCACGCGCCAATCATGTGACCTCTCGCACCAGTCTTGCCTACAGAATATGTCCATTACGAAATTGCAGAAACTAAACTCATGATTAATAGAACATACAATCCTTTGTGCTATCTAGATAATTAGATCTGTTTTATTCATAATTGATCATTTACGAACCATAATTCAGGCTGTCGTAAGTCTTCGCCTTTGTTCATTTTGAAATATATTAGTACAGAATTAAGATTTAAAGTGATAAACATCTTTTCCCTTATATAACAGCCACGAAATATTTCAAATGTATTTTTTTATTCAGAAAAGTTGGCGTTCAGAAGTGAGAGAGTTAAACTGGTATCAGTTGGTTTCGAATGTAACTCCCTCGAGATGAAATATGCGTGTGTTATCATAAAGAGAATATGTCAACATAATAGCGGAAGCACAAAGCTTTATCTTCCTTTCGGAACAAGTTATTCCTCTTCTGATACACGAGACATTACTTTAAGGCAAATAATGGGTATGTGATACTGAAGACAGTCTTTTTAAAGATATTGGTTGCTACGATATTGGCCTTTGTAGTAGTATCCATAAAGGAAGGGCTCTTTTATTGAGGCTAGAGTTACTTGTTTTACCTTATAAGCCTTATTCCTAGGAAAGTAAGGCTCATGGAATCACTCACTGTGTGTTTATTTGTCCCTGTGAATATGTGCATTTCTAATAACTTTTGAGCCGCTCGATGGATACTCTTGAAACTTGGCATGCATGTTAAGAACAACACAAAGATCTCTATTTGAAGTATATTTTTTTAAATGTTTGGCTTTGGAGGTTCCCTCAAAAGTATGGTTTATCAGGACAACGTTCTACACCTGGCAGATTTGAAAGACAGAAGCGTACTGCACACATGAAACATCTTTACAGATCAATTGCGTTCTGCTATAGAACATACTGTCACTCGGTATTAGCTTTTGGTCCTGCAGAACGACCAACACATTGAACATTGCCTGTGACTTTTCTTGATAGCTCACTGCAACCTCAGTGCTGTTACAAAATGCATAGAAAGAATCAATAAAAATCACTCGATAACAAAAGGTATGCCGTTGTTTATGGTTCCTTTCCCATTCACACACTGATCCAGTTCATAACGACTGTAACTGGTACCATCAGGCAGCGCCATATTTTCTCCAATCGGTCAGTTTTTGAACTACCTATTTTTTTTATTGCAGAAATCTTTTCCATACGATCTGGAATACATCCAGTTCGAGCCTGAAGTTGTTATGCCTTCTGGTTCTCTCTCCAGAGTGCTGTGCATAGCGATACTTTCATTGAATCACTTTGTACGTTCATAGCGAAAAAATTAGGAAAGGCACACACTTAAAAAGGCATCTTTTCCATCGAAAATTTTGGCTAATTACTTAACTTTTGCCTTTTAATGTTTTTTTTTTAAATTCCTTACATTAACTGCTATTGTACCATTAATAAATATGCACACTGTCATTCTTGAATATATTAAATTTCAGATAAAGCATCACTGATATAAATGAGACGTCTTTATATTAACAGCTTAAGAAACACTTAAAAGTAATTGTGGTTCTAAAAATAAATTATAAGGTTTCTTTAAATTTCAACTGAAGAAAGCTTAGTGAACTCTTCGAACTTCTGTTGAACTTTTATCCTTCCGGATGTCGGTATCCTAGCGAAAGAAATGAGGAGTCACCTCAAAATTTCCCTTCAATTCCCTGCCATGTTTATTCAAGTACTGTGTAATTGCTACGGTACAACTCAACAGAACAAAATCAAAATTATATTACGTCCCGCAAAGTTCATTAGCAAAACCTTCTAAATTTAATTCAGTGCCTGTTTGTAAAAATAAATAAGATACATATATGCAAGAAAATAATTAGAAGTGACTTTTGAATGAGACTTGATTGTAC
Organism: Thereuonema tuberculata; assembly: GCA_023159025.1. Taxonomy (NCBI): domain Eukaryota; kingdom Metazoa; phylum Arthropoda; class Chilopoda; order Scutigeromorpha; family Scutigeridae; genus Thereuonema; species Thereuonema tuberculata. The sequence continues at coordinate 27,459,182 of JAFIDM010002131.1, read as the reverse complement.
ATTTTAAAATCTAGTCAATTGTCATATTTTAAATATTATTTACATTTTAAAATTTATTGTGCATTCCTCTTATATTTTTTTTTATCATCCTGCATTCCTTCATTTTCATCTTTTACCATCAAATCCGTTTACAACTGATTTCATCTTCAATAATTTCTTTGGAAGGCCAAATGATCATCTGTCCCCAATCTTATATCAACTGTGAATCATATCTTAGTCAAAAGTGGACATGAAATTCATGAGAAGCCTAGTAACAAATCAGACAAGGAAAGGAAATGATTTCAGTGCAATGGTAAGCATTTACCAGTGGTTTTTTATCATTGAGATGAAATGGTAGTGAACGCTCTCAAGGAAAACGAATTGTAGGCAAAGAGTAGAAATATTTAAAAAATCTCCTTTTGAAGCTCTGAGTGTGTCTGTCTAATATTGTTTTACGAATGGGTCGTCATGGATGATTGTTGCATGATACAGAACAGAACTCCTCAAATTAAATCAAGACATTGGGTCTTTCAAATTCAAGTTGTATTTTTTTACATATTCATGGATGTAAACAATTACCAGTACAGTGGGACGAATCCTTATACGAATCCTAATAATAAGAAATTATTATTTAAACTATGCTTTTGAACTTTCTACTTTACATCTATAGTTAAAGTTAAAGTTAAAGTTAAAGTTGCGATTAGGACCAGAGGACCGCGCAATGCAGCTGGAGGGTAGGCTCCAGTGTTCAGAACCTACGGGACAAAGTTGAGGACGGGGGGTCGGCCCGTCGCTCACCCGCCTTTAACTCCCGGGAAAGAAACCCGGTACCCATTCTATAGAGGGCTGGGTAGACCCTGGGCCCGTTTGGAAGAGAAAGAAGCGTGGAAAAATTCCCGTCCTCCGCCGAGGCCGGGAACCGAACCCGCCACCTCCAACCCGCAGCCAAGCGCTCTTACCCACTCGGCTACCGGGCCCACTTACATCTATAGTACATTTATTAAATAATTCAGTTTTAAATATTTCTTCACAATTAAGTTATTAAAAAATAAATACGATATTAAATATTTGATAACATTTATTATACTCTGAAGACGAGAAATGCTTATTACTCAAACAACTTGGGCTGCAAGCAAAGGAGAAAAATAATAACTAAACAAAAATACAAAAATAATATTTATTATTACTTAATATCGAAACATAAAACAGTGTCCCACATGAAACAGTGAGAAAAGAAAGTTTTCATGTGTGGCTGCCACTACCACACATCTTGAAGAAATATAAAAATGTTAAGTACTTCACCAAGTGTAAGTGTATGTATTGTTCTGTTTTCGATGGAAAAATTAAACGTCAAAGATTCGATTATCAAGAAGCGGGAAGGCCTTTAAATAACAAGGATTTCTCGAGTTTAAATCTATATCTGACTCTATCTAAATTTGAGAAATACCATAAAGATCTGAGAAATACCATACACATCCTTTGTTGTCTTCCTCTCTTGTTTCGCAGTGAGCACAAATAGGATTACAATTTAAACTAAATCTAAAAATGTACGATTTCAATTGCCATATTCCGTTAAAAATTGGTTAACATAAAAATCAGTTAATAATAATTCTATTAACTTTTTAAATAAATAAAAATAGGGCCTCCCTTTAATGGAAGGTTCCATTACTCCTGCCAGCATTCCTGAATTGTCATTTCTAATCTTCACGGAATGACATCTGGGGACGAGACACTCGTCTTTTTGATTTCATACAATGGAGAGGCTTCTTTCAGCTACAACTTCAGCTTCCTTGTTTGCATACACATCCTTATGCGGCCTTGTCCAGAAAAGGAAAAACTGAACAGTTAATGATGAAGAAATCACTTTGCGGAGTTGACTTTAAATTCCATTGACGGGCTTTCTCTATTCCATTTCAGTAACTCAGTGTTATCGTCATTGATAATTTATTACTAATGTCTTATTTTTAAACTGCTACTCATATTCTTAAAAAGAAAACGCACTGTGTTATTTGACTTTTAATCAACTGTTAAAAGTATTGAATAGTTTCAATAGTTTCAAACATAGAATCATAACTATAAGAAGGTCACGCAGGTTCTCATTATTAAAACAAAATCCACACTTAAATTTAAGTATTTTATGCAGTGAATTGTCAGCTTATTAAGTTAATCACCCTTCTTTATATAAAAAGCATAGATAACTAATAATTGAAATCTCAATCTGTATAAAACTGCTATTAATTTATACATAACATAAAAAAAAGTCTATAAATTTGTACTTGAATAGGAGGTAGCCAAATTGAAAAGAGGTCAGCTCCTCAAAAATATTGAGAAACGCTGCCTTAGACTATAAACTAATATTATAGTGACGTCATCTAACTAATTAAAGAATTCATTTCCATTTTTACTTTTGTTCGTAGTTTTATTTTCTGAGTTCATTTATTTTCCAAATTCTCACGTCACTGCGCATTGAGCGATATTTGAGAAACCAATAAGCAAAAATTAAGCAATCCCCACATTTTTCGTCAGCATAATCAGACAACTACCATTTAAACGGTGCAATAACAACCAACGTTTATTCGGTTACTTTAATTTAATTGGAGCATTCTTGAAAGCTCTAAAGTCACCGTGTTTTCATTAAAATTAATTGAGCTTTTGATAAAAGCCTGTTTTTTATTACAAAAAGTCTTTATTTTCCTGAAAAATACAATAAGCTTCTCCTTCTTCTTTTTCTTTCATTTATAATTTATCAAGATTAGAGGAAGGAAAAAAAAAGAGGAAAAAATTCTAGTCGCGAAATGGTTGATCTCATTTAAGCCTATTCGCGAACACAAAAAGTCCATTTCCACCTAATTTAATCTCTCACGAAATTGCTTCAATGTATCTTACAAAGAAAATCCAGCAGAGACTCCAATCGCAATGGCGTCCCCTCCCCCGCATTAAAGCCTAGTAATGACACTTCTTTTTTCCTGTGACTTCCTACTGCTCTTGTCTTATTTTATGGCAGGGTTAGTGAAAGACTCAGCTCCTTCACGTCTCATCCTGCTCTGAAATTGTCATCCTGTTTTATGATCGTGTTTGGATTCAACGAATTCTGAAAAGTGAAATGTAATAAATGCTATTGTTTTTCTGGAACATAGCATTTTGAGGGTATAACGCTTTAAGCCTTTGTTTTCGCACAAGAAACTGAGAGCTCAGTTAGGGGACCTGCAATGCTTCCTTTATCTGCTAATAACCTTTTGTAATAAGGCATTTTAAATTCAGAACAGCATAATTTTTTGGGGGGGTTTGATGGGCATATTTATCACTAGATTTGTCTATACACTCATTTTAGGCTCTATAGTACTTTACATCAAATCTCTCGTAGTCAAATATACCTTACTCTTTTTCGAAAATTAGCTTGACAATAGCGCCAAGTATTAATAATACTAGTTGCCTTTCTGGAATAGTGTAGTCAAGGGATTGTCACTGCATGAGGCTGAATCTAGGTCCAAATCTCGGAGTTGGTTAGGATGTTTTCAGTGAAATTGTCTCCAATTATGTAACTTTAGTCATGCTAGTTAAAACGAGGTCTGTCAACTAACTTCTCGTCAGTTTAGCAACAGAAACTAGCTGCGAGGTATCTGGTTGCTGATTTCTGTACAAAGCTTTCAGCCTCACACGCCAGCTATAAGGTTATTTTTTTGTTACTTTTTTTAAAAATAAAAAAATAAAAATAAATAAAAAGTGAATAATAGTTGAGAATAGAAAAAAAATAGGGTAAATCAAAACGACGTCGGGAGCAATTTTTCCGATAATGGCGTTACACACACATTAAATACGGAACTCGAAAAGTTACAGGACTTGGAGTAGAAACCAATCAGTAGCAACATTACCTTAATGACAACCAACTAATCATTTTAACCAACTGTTGACTTTTTATACTGTCACCTTCCTTATAACTGGGATGTTTTCCTAATTCCGAGCACTTTCAAACTACATTATTCATTTATTGCATTATTTGGCTATAGGATTCTTTCAAAAGCTTTTTGTTAATCAAGTCATTCTTATTTGCTAGGATTATTTGCAGTCGATCTTTTTAACAATCTTCTATATATATAAAAATGAATGTATCTTTCTTTCTTTCTTTCTTTCTTTCTTTGTCTGTCCTTTATACACTCTTAGGCCCTTTGACCTATCTGGACCAAACTTTGCAGAATTATTCTTTAGGACCCTGCGCAAAAGATAGGCTACCTTAGAACCCGGACCCACCCCCCAAAAGGGGTTGAAAAGGGGTAAAAGCCTTGAAAAATCCAATATTCACCTGGTGGTTAAAATAAGAACTACACATATATTGTGTAAAGTGAAAAATTCGCTCTCCTATGGGGGGCAGGGACACCACACTTGGGTGGGAGGAAGCCAACACAAAGGCTGAAGTGTCCCACCCCGACCGACACCGGAACCTTATATTTAGGGCCCCTTCTCGGGCCCCGAAGTCAATTGCAAATAAGAAAAAAATCGCTCTCCTATTTGGGGCAGGGACACCACACTTGGGTGGGAAGAAGCCAACACAAAGGCTGAAGTGTCCCACCCCCGACCGACACCGGGACCTTATATTTAGGGCCCCTTCTCGGGCCCCCCAAGTCAATTGCAAAAAAGGGAAAAATTCGCTCTCCTATTTGGGGCAGGGACACCACACTTGGGTGGGAAGTGTCCCACCCCCGACCGACACCGGGACCTTATATTTAGGGCCCCTTCTCGGGCCCCGAAGTCAATTGCGAATAAAGAAAAATTCGCTCTCCTATTTTGGGCAGGGACACCACACTTGGGTGGGAAGAAGCCAACACAAAGGCTGAAGTGTATCACCCCCGTCCGACACCGGGACCTTATATTTAGGGCCCCTTCTCGGGCCCCCCAAG
>JAFIDM010002131.1:27412128-27454298 GCA_023159025.1 Thereuonema tuberculata | reverse complement strand
ACCTTATATTTAGGGCCCCTTCTCGGGCCCCCCAAGTCAATTGCAAATAAGGAAAAATTAGCTTTCCTATGGGAGGCAGGGACAACACATTTGGGTGGGGGGATGCGACACAAGGGCCTAAGTGTCCCACCCCCGATCGACATCGGGACCTTATATTTAGGGCCCTTTCTCGGCCCCGCCCCCCAAGTCAATTGCAAAAAGTTAAAACTTCACTCTCCTACGGGGGCAGGGACACCACACTTGGGTGGGGGGATGGCGACACAAGGGCCTAAGTGTCCCACCCCCGATCGACACCGGGACCTTATATTTAGGGCCCCTTCTCGGGGCCCCTAAGTCAATTGGAAAAAGAGAAAAATTCGCTCTCCTATGGGGGACAGGTCCACTACACTTGGGTGGGGATGGCGACACAAGGGCCTAAGTGTCCCACCCCCGATCGACATCGGGACCTTATATTTACGGCTCCTTATCACGAGCCCTTTCTGTCTTTGAGTGCCCTTGCAACGCATGCCGGGTACAGCTAGTATATTATAAAAGCGTTATTCTGTCTGTCATACGACTTTACGTTTTTCCAATTTTGTGACCAAACTATAAGAGATAGATTGGTCATGTAAATTGATAAAATGTAGATCTTTTTAAGACAAACAAAATGCTACAAAAATCTTTCGAAAAAAGTTTTTGGTTTCCAAGATGGCGCCTTTTAATTGGTCAAATTTTGACTTTTTCTCAATTTAAACGAAAAGTATAAAAGATGGAAGAGAACATTATATTGAGAAATTGTTGGTCTTTGAAAGTTCTATCGAACGATGTATCACTTATTCACAAACTCTTCAGCGTTTGAAAGATACCTGCAAAAATGTGAATTTTCGGTGTGTGACGCCGACCTGCAATACATCCGAGTTATTCGGAGAAGCCACAATGGGCTGGAAAGTTATATATTCTCCGACGATCGCAACATTAATTTGCTAAATAAATAAAGTTTTTTTTTTTTTTAATGATATATATGCAAGGGTTCCGGAGCGAAGCGACGGTACCCGGCTATTGTTATTACATAATATAAAAACATATATTATAAAAACGTTATTCTGTCTGTCATTCTGTAAGCAAAATGTTAAATTACAAATTACTAAAATGTTACTAAAATAGAGAATTCATAAATAATGATAAATAGTTTAATAATATATTAAACAACTGTCCAGCTATACTGATTGGCGACGTAAATATAGATATTTTCAAAATGAATAAAAACAATGCAGTACAGAAATACGTGAAACTTATGTTGCAGTAATGGTTTCAAAAATCGTCTTTACAACAAGAAACAACTGTACAATTCATGGAAATACGAAACCAAATATAGATCATATTTTCGTAAATAAACATGATATCAAAACACCAGGAATAATATTTAAAGAGCGAATCGGATAAGAGTTGAAAATGAGAAAATAACAGATCCAAATATAATCTATAAAGAACTAATCAATGATGTTAACAAAACGAAATTAATGAAAATCTACATATATAAAAAGAAAAGTCCTGACTCACTCACTGACTGACTCATCACCGCCCACCACAAACCCTTGGACCTAGAAAGCTGAAATTTTGCACAGAGGTTTTCTTTATGATTGTAGACAAGGAATAAGGCCGGATTTTTCGAAATTCTTACGGGATAGGGAATAATCTGGCAAACTGACGATGAAGTACATGGCGGCAACCCAGGTGTGTGGCGCCAACCAGCAATACACCTGAGTTAAGTGGAGAAGGCCACAATGGGCTGGGAAGTCGTATATTCTCCGATGTCAATATTAATTTGCTAAATAAATAAAGTTTTTTTTTTAATGCTGTAGATGCAAGGGTTCCGGAGCGAAGCGACGGTACCCGGCTAGTATTCTAATAGTTGTCTTCCTATAAATTCTGCTTGCTGAAATTATTTTCGTGTATTAACATAACCTGCAGATCTTCTATTCGCAGAAAAAATTCAGAATGAATAAAATATGAATTAAAATTCGGGGATTTGTTATTCCGAAAGATCATATATATATATTATGTTCTATATAAAACGAACAATAATAAAGTTTCCATCATAGATAGATAATCATAAAACTAAATAAACATTACGATGGTCATCCCCATTTTGTTTTTAAGTATGAAAAATCTACAATCGTCAGTCCAACTTTGCTGCAAAATAAATTGGCTGTAGTATATTTTATTTAGGTTGTAATAAATATATACTGTAGCTTCTTGTTAATTCAATAAATAAAGGTCAAACGTAAAGCTGACTACTGAATTAATAATCTCATATTTTTTAATTTGCAACTTCTTTTAGAGATGTCAGAAGCGTTTCTTATGATTGTATTACGCAAATAATAAAATTCAAGCACTATAACTGTAAATCAAATAATCAATAATTCTATGCCTATCAAGCCAAAGCAGTTTCATTACAACTGCAACTTATAAAACTTCTTTTATTATAACTAACATCTCCATATTACACGATATTTCGAAATGCCTAATCGGCTTTTCTTCACAACTAAATATAAATAAATAACAAAGACATATCGGAGGCCTAATTGCCTTCTTTTTAAAAAAAATAAAAATAAATAACAATTATGAATTTCTAACAATTCAAAACGTGACATGCTCCACACGACGCATGAAGAATTATTACAAAAATAAAATAAAATGACAATTTTCCTTTTTGAAAATAAATTTTCTTATCTTTGAAGAAATAAATTTCTTAAATTGTCCTTTATATCTAAATCTTTAGAATAAATAAATAAATTTCTTATCTTTGCGTATCCTTTCGAAATTAATGTCCAAATTTTCAAAAATACATGTCCCTTTTCTAAGTAAATGTCCAAATTCATGTCCAAAAGTATCCTTTTGAAAAAAAACCTACATCTAAGGTCTCCATATAATAAAAGAAGTTTTATAAGTTAATGGTAATATTTAGGATGATTTTGAATGTAATTGACGACTTGAGTCTTAGGAGAAAGATTTTAAATTTGTGACAATCAGGATTTCTTCGCAAATTTTTTGATATTTAGTTCGAAAAGATACTTCAATTTGTATTTTCAAAAGGATACTTCGAAAATTTGGACATTAATTTCGAAAGGATACGCAAAGGATACGCAAAGATAAGAATATTTATTTATTCTAAAGATTTAGATATAAAGGACAATTTAAGGATTTTTTTTTCTTCAAAGATAAGAAAATTTATTTTCAAAAAGGAAAATTCGACATTTTATTTTATTTTTGAAATAATGCTTCATGCGTCGTGTGGAGCATGTCACGTTTTGAATTGCTAGAAATTCATGATTAATATTCATTTTTATTTTTTCTAAAAAGAAGCATTCGATATATCTTCTTCTTTATTTATATTGAGTTGTGGAGCTTGAAAAAGAAAAGTCGATTAGGCATTTCGAAATATCATGTAATATGGAGACATCAGATATAATAAAAGAAGTTTTATAAGTTTTGTAAGTATTATTCATGATGATTTTGAATGTAATACTACATTTCTGAACTCCTGAGAGGAAAAAAAAATGTTGTACTTAATTAATTAATTCTTTATTTTTTATTTATTTTTCAAGCCTTGGAAATTGATCTTTTTGAATTAAAATTTAAAACAAGATTGTTTGTTAGGTCTTATGAAGCAACATGTCTATATTGCGTCGTAAAAGATAAGGAAATACATAAAAAAAAAGACAGAAATAAACTTCAACTCAACTCAAAACGTCAACAACAAGGAAATTGTAAAAGAAAATAAATTACTACAAACCAAGGGAATGAAAGTCAAAAACTTAAGAGTAAAAACTCCTGATTTTTAGTGTTTTGGAAACATGGAGAAAAATAATAATAAACAAAAGTAGGTGATTAGATTATGAAAATGTTATTTGAAATTGGAGTTACTGATGAAATTTTGAAATAATTATAGAAATATCAATAATAAGTTGATAAAAAAATGATGGTTGTAAAAAAATTTTCAGTGAAAAAAAAGTGTGTTAGTGTTTGTGTTTTAAATTTCTGAAACAGCAAAGGAATAATCAAAATTCGTTCGAATGCCGTTTTTTTTTTTTTTTAACATTTTTCTAATTGATATTGTTTTCAATTTTCAAAACTTTTAAATTTTGTATTTATTAAAGGCTCTTAATATAATTCTATACTAAGTTTAAATAATCCATATATCTTGAAATTCTGTAAGGTTGCTAATAATGTCTTTTTTTAATATATAACCATAGGAATTAATAGAAAAAAAAGTCATTGGAATCTCTTAACAGTGTAAGCCTGCCAGAGCATTGGAGATTTAGGTTCCAAATATTTGGTTAAATGTGTTTATAATGAAGGTCGAAGATCAGATGACTTTCGTTGTTACTCCATTATCTGATAAGCTATTTGTGAGTGAACCCCTCTGCAGAAGTAATAATCATGAATAAATCTTCGATTCCACTGGTGATTCAATCAGCCACAACTACCTTCGATGTCAATGGAAATACCCGAACTGTTTAACAGTTTATAAAACTTTATTATTATGGTGATCTGATAACAAGAAGGCTCAAATCTCCAATATATTACACACAAAAAACTAGTAATATTTTAAAGTAAATACAAATGCATGTAAATAGTAACAAATCATGATTTACAGCCAAACTTTCTTTATTTTATCTTGCTTTTACACATTTTTAATACTCAAACATGTTCTTTATAAAATTTAAATATATTGCTTTTCTATGTATTGTAGTGGCATCCTGAAGTGAAGCAGCATGCTCCCAATGTTCCCGTCATTCTTTGCGGGTGTCAAAGCGACTCAAGACAGGAAGGAACGGAAATCGTATCTAACAATGTAGCAAAGACCAAAGTGTCTCCTGTTAGCTCAGAAAAGGTTAGTTTTTTACAAAAAGCCCCCCCCCCCCCCAAAATATTTATTTAGTTTAGTTGAACCAAAATTTATATTTCAGTTTCTTACGTATTTGCACGTTTAGCTGCAAAGACAAAGAGAATAGAGGACAAGATATTAGTTATACCTTTTTAGTTAAGTTGTTATAAGTTAACAAGAAAGGTCTACTAATGTTCTGTTAATGGTTAATTATATAGTACAGGTGCTAGCTCATGTGCATGTTATGTGCCATAAGTTTGATTGCATGAAAACTTTTCTTTTCTATTGGAGTGTCTCGACATTCATTGGTCACATACATTGACCAAATTCATAATAATTTTCATTTTCCTCATATCCTGGTAGCTCATGAATCGTTTATCAGTTTATAAGACTCGTTTTACTCGTCTTTTGAATGTAAAGTCCATATTTTTTTTTTAATAAAAACGTTGCGGTTTTTGAGGCATTTGTTGATTTGCTAAAAGCATGAAGTTTTTGCTGTTTGGTTTTGGTTTTGATGAAATGCAAGAATGATTAAGTCAACAATATTAATAACCCAAAAATTATTAACCATAAGGAACTGAAAGGAGTTTTTAATTTATATTTTTTTATTGCAGTTATAATTAGTGTAATATCACAATTAATTTTACATAAATTTCAAGTATATATCTAATAAACTTACCATATGTAAGTCAATCGAAATATATAAATTGATATCTCATCTTGTTTTTTTATTTTTTTTCAAATTTTCTCAGTTATTTTCATAATTAAAGATTTTTTTAATTAAATTCTTTATTCCTTTTATTTACTATGAAATAGCGTTAAAATCAAACTTTTTAATTTTTATATTAATAATTGTTTTGATCTTCATTAAAATAGTTTCATTTTAATCTTCTCTTGTGTTGAGAAGATAAGCTTCTGTGATGGAAGATTACTTTCTTATATTTAATTGGTATTCAGCAAGAATTTTCTAATCTTTAGGTAATCTGGGGATTATTCCAGTTTAAAATTGTTCTATTATAAGAAACTTCATCTTCATTCTTTATTACTTTCTTTTTAATTAATCCACATAAAGATTTACGAATTTCCTTAAATCTTTGACAAACACAAATTAAAAGACGCCCAGGACAGAATTTTGTTTTGTCTTAAATATAAACTCTTGCTTTAATCTCTCATTGCTAATTCTTATCACATTCAAGAATTAAATTGAATCTAAATCAATAACAGTTATTGTATTTTATTGATTCAATCTAATATCAGTAGAAAAGGAAAAGAAACGCAATCAAAACTACTTAGCACTAGGAGAGTTGTTTCGACCCTGTTCAATCTGATCGAGTTCCAAATTTTTCTCATTACCTTGTAATTTATTATACATAATCACTGTGCAGATATCCTAAAACTGAAATCTTTTGAATAAGCTAATACAAAATGGCTTATCAAAAATAACTATTATCCATAACACTGTGCTATCAAAAATGATATTTTCTAACGTCGTCAAAAATTAAAATAATATTACAAGTCCATGTAGATCAAATCAGCTTTCATTATCACTTACAGAGGATAGGTAATCTTATGGATGGCAAGTGTCAGTTTGGTGATAATTCATACGTTATCAATAATATAAGACACAAAAAAGATGGAAAATTGTGACAGAAGGCCAAAGTCTCTGTATGTGACTTAGAGTGCTATTTATATCAAAATATGCACTGAAACATTTACAACTAAGCAAAGAGTCTTCCTTATAAACAGATTCTCAGTATTAAAGTATAGCATAGAGAATTCCTAGTAACACAACTACGTCATTGCACTTACATGCAAGACAGCCTCACAGCCCTTGTTTGAACATTATCAAAATCAGATACGATCATTTGACTTAATGACTGATGATAATACAATATTTAAAACTTTCATGACTACATCAAATCAGTGACAACTGATTATTTTTCTAATATCCTTTTTCCAGTATTCCGTGCATTCATTAAATCTTTCCTCCAAAAATAGCCTCCTCAGGCAATACAGTGCACAATGTGAACGAATCTGGGTTATTCTGTGTAGCTTGCTAAATTACCTTAATTTCACTGTGTTTTAGTAAAATGATTTTAACGTGTCACGTCTTTGACCAATCCTGACACGTTACCTTCAGGCAATCTGACATTAGCAAAACGTTGCTTTAGAGTTGAAGCATCATTACATGTGTATGTAATGGGTATAAGGTGTAATGTTGTAGGAATGGGTATAAGGTCTCCAAGGAATGGGCGTATTTACCATTCTTACAAATAAAAATATTTCTATGAAACTGCTCTACTTTGAGCAAGAGCTCCAGAGGTAGAGAAGTATCCGAAACAGAAGCTGCATTTGCTAGAAGACAGAGCAATTAAGCTTTGAGGAGAAATCAACAGCAATTCCTATTGAAGGAAGGCAAATTAATCGATTATAGAGCAATCTATTAATTTATAGATTGCTCTATAAATAACTTCTCAGAAATTTATAGAATCGATTTCGAGAAGAGAATTCTATAAATTCTAGAGATTACCCGAAGGAAGAAGAGGAGTCAAACCGAACTAGATCGGAAGAAGCCATATAGCCGAAACCGAAATTAAGACAGAACAACAGAATATTTCTGTCAAGCTCGTAACAGGCAAGTTGTATTGGAGAGAGATCCGAAGACTACGGTGGTCAAATCATTATCTTGTCTTTAGATACAAGATAATTATAACATACTTTCGAAGGAAGCTGGGGGATTTTTGATCGTGTGGCTCCAGTGAAGCCATTGCTGAAATCAATAAAAGGAAAAATTTGCAGTTGGATGGATCATTAGTACTGGACAATCAATGTCTGGGAACAAGCATTACGGAATCGAAATTGTAGCTATATGGAAATAATATGCTACGGGTAAGGCTGGAGAACGAGTGAGTAAAAATTGTATTCTACTATTTATGAAACATACGTTAAGTTTGTCATGCTTTGAGGTGCTCCAGCGGAGCAAAATTTAGAAATCCTGTCCAAATCAGAGATAGCATGAAAGGAACAATACCACTGCAAGGTTATACAATGCCAATGTTTGAGCTTGATTGGGAAAAGCTTTGTTATTCAAGAAGCTAATAATTTAAAACATGCTTTGAATTTTTGCTACATTTAGCTTGCCTCCAAGGAAAAGGATAATGTTCTAAAGATTAGAACATTAGAACTTGACCACCACAATCTCCAGATCCCCCTCCAATAAAACTTTCCTGGAACGACTTCATAAGAGATAATCGTATTCGTAATAAGTAGCCTGAAAATATGCGTGATTAACTCCTTGAAGAGTTTTCTGAAATGTACTAGAGAGCATAAGTTTATTCCTGAGGATGTCAAGCATTTACTGAGCAGTAATTCAAGGACAGGGAGGATAATTTGATGAAATAAAACTGTTGACTTGGTAATATTCAAAATCATTAATAAAATTACGTTATTCATAAAGTTATATTTTTTTACTTTTCTAAAGAATGATAGCTCATTCAACAATATGTTTCAAAAACTCTAAGATAGCTCCACAGTTTTTGATAGGGGAAAGCGAGGAGAGATGACGCACATTTCGATAATAATTTATATTTCCAAAATTTCGGAATTCATTTGAGAATGAATTACGCCTAATCATTCTATAGACATTAATTCCTAAAAAAAAATTTTGATTTACCCATTGCATCATTTAAACATATAAAAAATTATGTTTTTTTAAAATACTATATTTTGCCATCTCTCCTCATACGGTAGGTGAGATGACGCGCTAAGGGTAGGAGAGAAGCCTTATTAAAAAATTAAAGTATAGTAAATATAAAAGCCAGAAATTAAAGTTTTGAAACATTATTAATGTATTTTCCTCGTTTTTGACAGGTAATTGAAAAGAATAGAAAGTGAATTTGACATCAATTAATCAGTCTATATTAATAAAGTTTAATGCTAACAGGAGACAATTATTTTTTCGTATTGCCTCTGATTAACTTAATGAAATTTCTTTATTTTTTCTCTCCCCAATCTTCCATAAAGAACATAGTTTTGAATATAGCGAACAGGATTTCCGGTAGCCATCTTTTGCAAGACAGGTCTTTTCAGGTCTGATCGCTATTATTGTTCCTGGTTTTCAAAAATCAAAACTGCGTCATCTCTCCTCACATTATGAGGAGTCATCTCTCCTAAAACGATAAGAGAGACAACGCACCTAATTTTTCCCCAACAAACATGGCCGAACACGAAAGCATTATGAATACAATCCCGCCAAGAATCCAGTTTCAACTTACAACAGCAGAAAAATCCTTTATCGCTGCGATAAACATGCTGTGTGAAAATAATAAAACAATTACTTGAAAATTCAGACACTTGCCAAGGTGAGTAGACGTAGAAATTCCCTCGCAGAATCCACAAATATTAACAAAAATATAGAAGAATTTGATACCGTGTATATTTCACACGAATGTACAATCCGACTGAGGGTAAGTATCGCCACGCTGTGTTAAAAATATAAACTGCAGACCGCGTCAACTTTCCTACCCCTGTCATCTCTCCTCGCTTTCCCCTATACACTATAATGTATTTACGTCAAAAATGCATCATATTTAAGTACGATTCGACTTGGTCGTGAATCTTCAGAACGAATTAACTGCGTTTATCGACAACTTATTAAATTCATGGTCGAATCTGATATTCTTTCATGATTTCATTTCATAAAAATCAGCAGTTTTTAACATTTTTTTTGACACTGTCTAAATCTCTAAAGAAGTTTATATAACGATTCTAATCTAAAATTGCTGCTAATAATTTTGATGATCCAGCATGTGAATCTTATTAGTCTTTTGTTTAAGTAAGTTAAATCTTAAACCACCAATATTTCGCTGACATAAGCGGCTTAAGTCTATCCGATTCCCACTCTTTGAAAGATTCCAGGAGCGATTTGATGTTTTGAAATTTCCCCAGGCTTTATGCTTAAGTTGCAAAATCTTTGAAATTCGACAATCTTAAAACTTAAGCTGTTAAAGATAAACAAACTTAAGTGTAAAAAAAGAAAACAAAAAAAAAAACACAGGAATTTCCTGAATGTGAAGTCTGTTTTCCTTAAAATCTTGATCTTCGGATCTTGAGGAAGAATAGACCATGTTAATTAAATATACACATAAACTAAGCTTCGATGACGGTTTTTTCTATTCCAGTTATAATTAATTGTTAGTTCGATATTTATGGGCCCGGTAGCTAAGGGCGCTGAGCTGCCAGTTAAGCCCGTTTTACATTTACTATTTCACTCGCCATAAATGCAAGCCATAACGCAGAACATGTCGGGGTAGATTGCGAGTGATTAGTGCACTGCTTTACACTTACCATAACGCCTTCCATCAAACGGAACATTTACACTTCTCAATTGTCATCATGCCTACGTTTTATTTACGAAAAAAATAACAGTGATTTATATAAAAACCATTTAGTCAATGCATCAGATAGGTGAAAGAATGTATTTAATTAATTAAAATAGGAAATATTCATGTTTTTTTTCATCGTTTTGTGTTTCTTTGTTTTCAGTTTCGATAAATAATTCAGTCTCGTTGTTAAATCTCGATCAAGATATCTTTACGCGATCTCCGATCGCTGTCGATTCGAATTTTCAAGCCGAAATTCTGAAATGATTTTGATTAATAATGTAACATTTAATGAAAGCATCCACGAAAACATAAGGAAAAGATGCCCTCTGATCGTGAAAATCATTTTTGTAATCGGTAATTTCGAATAAATAGATACAAATCGATTGGACTTCCAAGTTCTTCAATTCGTCACCAGGAGCGCTAGTGGCGATGTCCAGCCATTTGATGTCGAGACATTTCTTCGAAAATAGAGCATGGGCTATCGCTGGACATCTCCAGGACATGTCTGATGGCGAGGTGATGGCGAGTGAAATAGTAAATGTAAAACGGGCTTTAGAGGTGGTGCGTTCGAGTTTTCCACGCGCCATTCTTCTCCAAACGGGTCTACCCTGACCTCTGCAAATGGATACCAAGTTTCTTTCCCGGGAGTTAAGGGCGAGCGGCCTATCTTGGTCAAAAAGCGCTGGGAGCCTTACATCCCACGACCCAAGGGCTCATAAGTATGATAATTTAATAAAAATAAATAGTTCGATATTTCTACTTGGTCCAATGAGCCTTAGTCAGGAGACGTTTGAGAGTTGCACTTCAAAAATTTCTGTGTTGTTATTTGGTCAAAGTCAATGTTTTGAAGCAGACGATTTCTTCTTCGAAAAAAGACAAGATTCTCACAAACAAAGACAAATAAGGAGGAGATAACGACATAAAAAGGATAAGTCCATTGGGACATATGTTTAATTGCTTGGGGAAGAATGGACAAGTTAAAAAGTGAGAAATAAATTTGGTTCTCAAAAAATTGAGCCGAAATATCCAAATTCCCCCGAGATAGAAAAATCCCTCAATGAAGCTCAATATTTATATATGTAATTATCTTGTGGGGATTTTTTTTTATTTATAATATCTTCTGAATAGCACAGTATTCAGGTTTTTCATTTAAAAAAACCAATAATAATTAAATCCGAAACTACTTACTTAAATTGTCTATTCCAATTAATTTTAACTACACTAAAGCTCACTCAGACATGAAGAGGATTAATGTCCTTTGTTTTAATCTCAATAGAAATCCATTGTTTAGATTCCAGTATTTTATGAATGGATTTTTATCAAATTCTCGCACTAATTTCTCGATAATGACACTTGAAAAAAAAATTAAAAATATAAAAGTAAGATCGTCTCTTGTTTTTAAGTTTGCATGCCAAGTTACAGGAAGATTCACGCAGAGGTTCATAAGTTTATAAGGAGGGGGGGAGACATACAGAATAATGGTTTGACGACCATCACCTTCCCAGGAAAGTTGGCTTAAATTCTATAATTTTTCTCTTTTCTTCTTTGTTTCTTAGGCTCTGGAAACGTCTCGTCAGATAGGAGCTGCCACCTATGTAGAGACGTCTTCCAAGAACTCCAGTAAGACTGCGCGCGAGGCATTCGAAGTGGCAGCTCTGGCGGCACTGGGTAGATTGAACAAGAATCACGTCCTCCTGCAAAGGGAGCGATCATTTGACCGAGTCCGTTGCAAGAGTCGCCTGGACCTCAAGACGGAACTGCGAGACAAGACCAAAAGCTGTGCTATTATGTGACCGCACCTCTCCGTGTCGTCACGGCCTCGAACCAGCTCTTCCCGGAGGATCAGGCGTCCACTTGGTGGCGCTTCAGGCACAACGATGTAGCCTCTCTCGACTGGCGCATGGAACGAGATAGTGAGTTGTACAACTATCGGACAACGATATCTAAGAGATTTGCGAGAACAATGCTTCTTATCGGATTAGCGGGTTAAAGATAAATGCATTCAATCCCTAATATAATCAATTGATATCCATTTCTTTATAGTGAGGTATATTTAATGTAATGCACATATAATAAGTATACTATCGAATATATTTCCTTTACTAACAGAATAGGGAGAAATACTACGAAATGACATTAAATTTCTTGGATAACAAAAATATAAACTAAAAGTTAATGTTTCACAATTGTCCTTAAAACTTCCGAATTAATGTTGAAACTAATATTAACGAGCAAAAGTTACTATGAATTATACTCGATGGTTAGTTTATCAAGTCCAAAATTGTTTATTATCATCCCACTTTTTCCCTTAATCTTCTATGTGCAATCGTTCTGTAACATTCTTCGTAAACTAGAACAGTTCTTCATGCACGAAAGTATGTTCCAAAAACCTTTCCAATATAATTAAATATCTTACCCATCTTCAGCTTTAAAAAAAAAAGGAAAAAAAATATTTTAAAAAAATTGACATTTCATCCTTAAAATGCTTAAAGCTCCAAAAGCAAACTGATATCACTCTTTAGTTAGATATCTGCTCTTATCCTCCCGATATCTTCTATCCTTAAGGCAGAATTCTCTTTTCCTGATAAGCCTTATCTAGGAAGCCCTTCTAGATTACCTAGAAAGTTTTTAGATAATTTTGGAGATAATCGCTTAAACTTAGCGTTCAATTCCATGATCAAGTTCTTATCCAAGGCAGTAAATTACACAGGGTGCTCGTAAAGTGACGCCCCAACTTTATGCTTAATGATCTCTGGGTCTGCGTGACTTTTCAATCACCCTGTAACAAGAAAAAAAAACCTCGAAAAATATATTAAAAAGTAACATCAGTTGTGGTTTCTTCTCTAACTATTTTATTTATCTATTAGTAAAAGAAATATAGCTTTTTCGTAAAGAAAAGCTAAATTTTCAAATGATTTAGGATCATATAACTGTATTACAATTTTATCGTTCTTCAAAGGTTCTCATGGTTTAAGGATAATGAAATACTTCTGCCTATTTCTTTTTTCTTTTCCTGTATTTTTCTTTCCTTCTAACTATTTTCTATTTGATTTAAGCAATTCCTTAAGTAATCTGAGGTTTTAATTTCACTTTTTCCAATATATCAGAAATATTTTTCTGCTTATCAATCAAGTCTGTCTAAATAGTTATGAATGCCCAATTTTATTAAACTTTTCACTAAAACTTAATTTACTTGTTTATCTACTAGGATATTTTTTAAGTATGAAATTCTAATAAAAAAGTCTTTATTTTTTTAAAGTTGGAAATATATTATTAAGATTTTACCTGAACTATAAAGAAAATGTAAATACTCCCTACTCCATGCTTTAGTTTAAAAATGCATTTTGTTACAATTTATATTGATTTTTGCATTTATCCGGGAAAAAAAACCCCTACATGTCATGTTTGCAGAACTTCTGTAACTCAACTGTATCAACTTTTCTTTGACGCTATCATGTTCCATATATTCTGTTTTAATGTTCCACAAGTCTAATTGCTTCCATATTAATACAACATTAATGTTCTTTAATTGTCACAGAATTATTGCAGAACTCATAATGAAATGGTTGTTATTCATGTCTGACATTTAAATTACGTACCTTGTGGAAAACTAGCTTTTGTAATTTCCATGTTGTAATTATTTAACAATACATCCGTATGTCAATTTAAGTATCTTACAAATATCTTAATTCAGAAACTTTTGATTTTCTTTAGAGTAAACTATTTAGAAAGTTCTTGAAAAGTTTAGAAAGTTCTTCAAGTATTCAAGTGTCTATAACTATATTCTTAAGAGAGATCGACCTAACTTAAATTATTGGATAAAAGATCTAAGAAGCTGCTTTCATGAATAAAAAAAGTTAGTTGTCAAAAATCTTATTGAAATAAAACACCAAAAATCTATGCTTCAAATTCCTTCATTGCCGGAATCATTTCTCAAAAAAATGTATAAAATACAAGTTAGCAAGAACACTGAATAAAAAAGTTGGGGAATTTTTAAAAATGAAGACTTTTTTCTTCCCACTGGGTGTTTTATTTTTTTTTTTTTTTTATTTATAAACATGTTTAAAGGCTTTTCTCAATAAATGAATTCACAGAAAAATTAAAAAAATAAAAAAATTCTGCAAATGAGATCTCTATATCTCATCCTCTGAGAAGCTTAAGAAGTTCCTGAAGATGCCATTCCTAGATTTTTATATTAAATGATTTTACAAATAAATTTTAACAAGTTGGCACATTCCCAAAATAACTTACAGTATAATGTAAACCAAAAAAAGTAAACCACGTTTTTAAAATAATTAAATAAATATAAATTCATGGTGAATAATTATAATTTTTACTCACCAAAAGTTAGTCAGAAAAGCGTGAGTTTGATCAAATCCATAACTTATTTAATATTACATCCTATGTAGTAGTATTTGAGAAAAATTTGAGGACTTTGTGCAGGAAGGACGAAGTCCAGCACAAAAACTTAAGGATAAAGATTCCAGTATTTTTCCCAGCAACTTCAGTGGAAAAGATTCTGCAGAAAGCGGGAATTATCTGCAAAGTTGATATCTAAGGATAAACACACTATTACGATAATTTTTTTTATATATTTTAATGAAAAATTAACATGAAAAGACAATGGTAAGAAATAAAAGAATAGTGCCCAACTGCGAACTTTCAATCGGTCTTTTTAATTAGCTTGGATTCCTGGACAGCCTTTTTTGACATCATTATGAATCATCAAGTGTAGAACCCATTGGTCGACAGATCAGTTTTGACTGCCCAACAAGCAAAAGTTAGAAACATTTCAATTGCAAACCACTGAAAACAAATTAAATATATAAAAGTCCCAAGGCTTAATTTCGTATTTAGTCTTTTGTAATTAAAAGGTCATTTTACTTCTCACTTTCGAATAAACTGCTAAAAAGAAAAATCTCATCTATGGACCAATGGGTTTACTTCAGTAATAAAAATCATTACCCATACAGTGATGTTCTGGAGTCCTATCCAATAAAAAGCCAATCTGTTGAGAATTCGTATTTGGACAATATTCTTACATTTCTAACCATTGATAAAGATTTGCTTTCTTTGTTCAAAATTTATCTATCAATAAATAGTTGTACATTAGTGGTGCCATGTTGTAATTTTTAGTTTCTGGTTGATAAGGATTTCAGAAACCCAAGAAATTCGCAATTTCTTTTAAGCTTAGCTTAATTTAGATAGTTAGTTTTGTGGGTGTCTATTGTGTGTTTTTTATCAATTTATCAGTATTTCAAATTTTTGCTTTAGTATTAATAGGCTTTAAAAAAATAGTGATATTTTTTTAACTAGAAATAACAGAACGAAACCTGTTTTTTTTCCTCTGTATATCATGTTCTTTCAATATACTGTCTGAAGAAATTGAAGTATATTTCTAGTATTCAGAATTAATATATTACTAAATTTCACATACACTTAAAAAAAGGAATCGAAGGTTCAGTTTTAAAAGGAAATCAAAACATAAATAGTCATGAATAGAAGATACTACATTTTTGTGTTTATCTAATGTAAATATGTACAATCTTATCAAGCTCTTGTACATTCAAAAAATTAAAAAGAGAAAAACAATAATTCCGGAGTTCTGAAGTAGGGTTCTTATCTTTATCATGCACTCTCAGTCTGTCATGAACGGTAAATCTAGCTGAAGAAGCCTAACAAGGATAAAACAGCTGTCCCAGATTATCAAGATGATGGCTCAAGATGCAAGAACCATCAATTTATTTCGTTTGTGCATTTCTTGAGTTGATTCTTAAAATAATCTCTTTACACTACATCAAATTGTTTCATAAAGTAATATAACTTAAGAATAACGTCTTATATCAAGTACAAACTAATCGAAAATTTAGTATCTTTCAAACATACAAATGCTGCTACTTTCTTGAATATAGTTTATTTTTCTGATGATTCATTCATCTCCTTTGTATTTTATTTTTGTTTTCTGTCCTGTTCATTTCTGTTGTGCATTTTATTATAAGCAGAAACTCTCGATTCTGTTTTTTGATTACTTTTTTTGTAAAAAGCATTATGTCAACTTCTTGTATTTACCATATTCTTAAAAGTCTTCTGAAATTTTTGAAAATGCCCAGGAAAAAAAACAAACCCAAATTACAAAACCATTTTTGGGAAAAAAAGTGATGAATTTCCAGGTAGCCACTTTCCAACAGTTAACAACTCTAAATTGTTTGAGTAGAGAAATAAGATTTTAATCCAATTTTAATCTGATATATTCATCGACAATGTACTTAAGCCGCCATTTTTAGACTTTGTCTTCTTGACATTATCGCATATTCTGCTACATGATTGGCTGGCTTCAATTGAGTTCTGAAGACTCATTTATTCATGATTCTTACGACAACTCAGTAAGATTCTACAGAGATGCACCCTTTTGATCGGTAAACCTACACAATGGGTTACACAATGCGTTATTTAAAGTTCCGTACAATAGTTTTCAGCAGTGAAAGTTGTTTCCAAATGAAGATTGGATTTGTTCTACATTGTAAATATAATAAATACATTGGTAAATATCTGAAAGCATTAGAGTTTTGAACTGCAAAATGATATCTTGTGTAAATGGTAATATTGTATGTTAGATGTGGAAGTTTTAAAAAAAACTGTAACCAGTAAATGAAGTTGAACCTTGTAAATGTTCTTACAAAAAATGGAAACGAATACAAGTATATACAGTCTATATTTGCAATAATACACTCTGACAGTTACGGGTGAATAAACAATGTCAAATGAAAGCGAATCTGCTGAAAAGAAATCAATGTAAACCACTTTCAAAATATTTGACCACAACTGCTGTATTACAAGATGCTATGAAGTAAACTAATGAAATATAGAAAAATTCTTGGAAAACATTATTTGAAGAATTGGTATTTTTTCAAGATGCAGGTTTTATCAATTTCCATTTTACACACTGGAATAATAAACATATATCTCTTCTTTTTAAGTATATTATTTTCTATTTAGCAATAAATTTGGGATAGGATTAAGGCATTTATCTTTAGGTAATGGCGTATTGCAGAGATGTCTATCACAGGATAAAGCAACTCCGACTACACGTGAATCATTAAATAAATGATTGACAATGTAGTGTAATGAACATTATATTGTTAATCATTCAGTTTTTTAGCAATTGAGTAGTTCCTCGGTCCTTACCAATCTATTCCTCAAATGCTGTTATGTTTAATAAGGCAATTCTCACCTAAATACTTACCTTCGTACTCATCTAAATTGCTTCAAAGAATGTTTCCTTAATATCAATATCCTTCTATAGCTTGGCGAGTTTCCTTTTGTGTATTTGACGGACAATCACATGATTAAAAGTAGTCACCTTGGAGATTCTATCGATCGACCATTTCTTGTAGTATCATCCTTGATGTGGATTTGATCACCAGTCCTACTGAATACATTCAGTATTCATGATTCGCTGTATTCATGATCTTGTTCATTTAAAAATTTAGAATTGATTTATCATTTCTTGCTGCTACAGAATAGAGTGATTTATGCGCCAATCAACTCTTTTCGGAAAGTAATAAATTTTCACTTTTTCTACAGAAACAACTGCTCTCTCCGAGAGTTCCCTGCCCTAAACCTCTCCTGAGATCAACTATTAATTCTCCCTCACGTACAGCTAAACGAAGAAACTTTTCAACTCGCTTTTTTCTTTTTTTTAACAGCAAAGTATTCTTTCAACGGAATCTTCAAATTGCCATCTATCTCAAAGAGACGACGGCAGAGTCTTATCGCGTTCTATTAAATTATCGTGGAATAAAGAACAAGAAAATTAAAACAAAGGAAACTATGGAAAAGCAATTTGTAGTTAAAACTTACCCTGAAATTGAAATGTAAATTGGAATTTTAAAGGGCATGACATACCTTCAGATTCAGCATTCAAGGACGATATCTGATATTTATTTGGAAACTTGTAAAATCTAGTCTATAACAACTGGATAGTAATGAAACCTCTGAACTTATACAAGTTCTCCACTAAAAGCCATTTCTTTGATAATTCCTTAAAATCACAACTGTTTTAAATGAATAAAATTGCAATTGAATATTCATTTTAACAACCATACCATTTCTTTTATTGAAATCTGGAACAGCTATTTCGTCCTTTTTAGAACGAATTAGTAAGATTTCTGCAGATGACATGTCCACCACGATAAGGACAAAACAGCTGTCCCAGATTCCTATTGTTAAGAAGGCATGGCATGATTATGAAAAACAATGCATTTTTTTCTCTTAATGTAAGTCAAAATTATTATAAGTTTTGAATAGGTTTTTTTTTTATGTAAGTTGATGGATACATTAAAGATTAATAATCCAATCTTTTATGCAATGAAAACCGAAAAATCTCTTTAAGATTCAATAACAGTTATCACTTCTATTCACTTTGGACTAGCAAACTTGGAGAATTATGCTATTTAGATACATGTACTAAAACATTATGTCACATCTGAAAGCCTGATTTTAATTAAAACCTCAAGGTGTATTCTTAACCATTGAAGGAAAAGATTTTTGTTCAAAATACATTTACATAAAACTACTTAAAAAAAAAAACCAAACTTCGAAAGCAGCATCAACATCACAATAAATTTGAAAGAATGGAAAACGATTGAAAAAAATTAAAAACTTCTTAAAATTAAGAAGTATTTAAACATGTTCTTTTCTAATTAAAAATTGTGATTTTTATTTTTAGGTGTTGAGTTTTGTATAAAACCACTGTGACTTTCTCATAACTATTATTTTCTATGTCCTTTACAACGGTCAAATACAAACCCAGTAATTCTGTATTTTATTGCTATGAGATTATTCTATGAGTTTTGCAATTTTTCTTGTTCTGTATTCGCTTCGTACATGCAGCTACGAAGTCACGTCATAGAAAGGCCTAAAATTGTCATTATCCACTTCCTGTTTTGGCCACAATATACTTGTTGATTATTGTAATTGAACTGCACATACATTGTGTTTTTGTTGCACTTCTTATTTATCATAAAGAACTAAATAAATGTTAATCTTGATATGAATTCCGATGTCTCGATTTCTTTCATTCAGATTCACAACCACTACAATTCACGTATTTTCTTATATTATGTGATAATCCGATAGTTTACTGTGAGCATTTGAAAAATCGAGAGTAATTCAAATCTTAGTTAAGGGTTTGGAACCCAATACATTTTCATTTCCTTCATAGGACAGTAAAGGAAAAGTAAAGTAATCATGCAAGACACATCAAAAAAAAGTCTTCCTTTTCTAATACATCTTATTATTTATTTATTTATTTATAAAATAATGTACAATTTAACAATCGTACTAAACTCATGTCCTGAATTTTATGGAAATTCACATCATTTCGAGGGCTCTATGACATAGAGGCCTAAGTGACATTTTTGTAAAAATTGAGTTACATGTCTTAAGTGAAATCCGAGAACCATATCTTTCATATGAAA
Source organism: Thereuonema tuberculata (assembly GCA_023159025.1). Classification (NCBI taxonomy): domain Eukaryota; kingdom Metazoa; phylum Arthropoda; class Chilopoda; order Scutigeromorpha; family Scutigeridae; genus Thereuonema; species Thereuonema tuberculata. Next base: position 27,434,565 of record JAFIDM010002131.1, on the reverse strand, counting down.
AAGAGACCTAACTGAAAATTTCATTGCAACTGGTAGAATTCTGCTTCCATAAAAAGCTACTTCCATAGAACTGCAAGGCAATACAAACATAAAACCCTTAATAACTCGGAATGGAGATTTTGCCACTTAGGCCTTTATGTCATAGAGCCCTCGATTTGTTCCCTAGAATAAATTTAGTTTATTTTTGAGGGATGTATGTATGTGAGGATATCTATTACTGAGAATTTTGTGGGCTCAATAAGTAACAAGAAAAATAATTAACCAATCTCTTTCGAACTTCGGATATAAGAGTTTAATATTATTTTCTAGAGCAGATTAGATTTTCCAGTATGTTGCCTCATAAAAAGAATCACTTTGCATTCGGGCCAAAACACTGAAGCATCAATAACTCGAGAAATAATTAACCAATGTACATCAAGTTTCGTATTTAAAGGTTAGTGATATCTAAGAGTCTTAGAGCTGATTTTGTTCAACATTAAATGAATATAAGGCTGATTCGGTGAAAATAAAGCTAAAAAAAATCCAAAGGTGACTGTACAGTACACAAGGTTTAAAGCTTTGCAACTTAAATACAAATCTTTATAAGAAAAGAATATGCATATGAACATCAAACTTGATATTTGTGACTTAAATGTTATTATCTCGCCTAATTAGATTTTAGTATTTCTGTAGTTCTTATAGCTATTTCACAATAAGGGTCAAATCATTGCTCTTAAACTAACTTAAAGAATAATAAACTAAATTACATGAAATTTCCTATATATATACTACCACTCGTGAATGGGCCCCAATGGACCCCTGACAACATCACAGACAAGGCAAGGAAATCAGAGACGATACTTCACTTCCCGTCCAGGATACACCCGAGAGAGTAAGTCCCAGGGAGAAACGGACGAAACACAGAAGAAGAAATAAACAGCCATGCCACGACCGGGATTCGAACCCAAATGCCGGCACAGTGTCCACACCGGCAGACCGCCGTCCAGTATATCCCGCAGACCGCCGGCTTATTTATTTATATATACTGTATATATACTGTATATATCTTATTAAATTGTGATATGTACATAAACCCTCTTATTTAAAAGTAACACAAGGTACATCCCCTAAGTCATTAAAAGTTGTCAAATCGAATTTCATGTATAAGAATTTATCTTCTCATAAAATTTGGTGATTAGACACCCATTGTAAGATCCATAATATCTTAAGGTCCAGAAATATTGCCTTTGCTGTGAAGTAAAAAAAAAATATTTTTGGAGCATGTTTTTTAGTATATGAATTGATGATTGCCTTTTAGTTTATCTACTTACTGTTAAGAGATATTTTGTTCAGAACCAAAAATTTCTGTCTAAATAAAACAATTTTTTGAAATGACTTGCATTTCCTTATCTTGCAATAAGAATGTCTTGCAATAGTTCTAAGGGTATTTATTTAAAATTACTAATATCTGCGTTTTTCTCCTTAGATATGACGCGACCCGATAAATGAATTCAGCAAAGAAAAATATATAAATAATTTGTAAATAAAATAATTTTGAATTTTTTTTTATTTATGCAAAAAAAAGCATTGTTCTGCGGTTTGTTTGGAAGACAGAAAGAGTCCTAAAACCGGCATTACATCTAAACTCCAATTAACTTATTTTGATCCCGGGTTCGGTTCTCATGTGGGTTTCGTTGATGGTGGCGATCCGCGCTGGGCAGGTTTTCCCGGGGTTCTCCCATTTCCCCTGCATTTCTTACACCATCCTTTCTCAGTCTTTCTCTCCGTCTGTCCTTCTTTCCGTGGGATAGTACAAAACATCTTTCAGGTCGACATGCTCGGCAGTCATGCCACCCACTTTCAATTAATCTAATCTAATCTAACTTATTTTGATCAGTGTACAACTATTTAGACAAATAAAGGGGATAACAAAGCTTACAGTTAGGTCAGTAAAATGTTGATATAAAATTACAATTGCCCTTTTTGTAAAATAGATAAGAAATCCTTTATTCCATAACTTTCTTGTAATATGATACAATATCAATAAGGAAATTTTAAAAAAAATACCAAAAACAAAAGCGTTTAATGCCGGAAGAAAGAAAGAAAATGAGGTACTACTGACATTTCGTATAAGGAGATCGTTAAGTTCAATTATTAGTTAATTGAATGGATCGGAAGTCAAAAGGTCTTCAAAACTTTTCTTTTTTTCTTCTTCGTACAATAAAATGAAACAATTATATCTTTTACAGTTACGTCTGGAAAAAAAAATTGTCTCGAAATGTTTGGCTTAATCAAAAACACGGGAACGGAATTTGTCAGCAAAAATCCCTTTCTAACTTCTGCTTAAACGAGCGGAGCAGAAACTCACTCGCGAAAATGATTGACGATTCACGGAAGGAAGAAGGTTTTCTCGACACAGCAAGTTTCCCAAGACGAAATGCAAGTATGAAATAGTTTACGGCCATTACCAACAGATGTCGCCAATTCCCTTAAGACGGAGCTGCAAACATTAAAGCTCGGAATCAAGACCAAAGAAATCCATGGGTTTTACATCGTTTGCTTCTAACGCAGAAAAGTGGCTTCGAACGCCTCGAAAATGGAAAATTCTGCCAATTCCACGAAATGACGTCAAAGCTCCAAGCTGCCAAAATCGGAAAAGAAAAAGAAAAAAAAACGAAGAAGGAAATTAAATTCAGCAAATGTCAAGTTAAAAATAGTACGACTTACTGAATGGAAAACAACCAAACCTTGAAAACTTTTCAATGAAAACAAGTACAAGTAAACGTCAATTATCCGTGGTAATTGGAGGAAGAGAAAAACCGGATAATGAAAAATACGGTTATTCCAAATAATGTTTTATTGAGTTAAATACATAAAAACCCTATAAAAACATAAGATATGCATTCTTGTAGTACGTAAATGTAAAACTGAACATGATTTAATAATGCTTAATTAGCATGCACTGTTGTTTAAAATATTCTTTATGAATCCACTTAAAAAATAAATTTATATGTACTACAGAGGAACACGATTAATTTGATCCCACGGATAATTGGGGTTTTACTGTAAACGGATTAATTGAAGAACTTACCATTACATATCACTAAGCTAATCGAACAAAAGCAAGTAAAGAGATTATAAATTACATAATGGACTGAACAATTTAAGAAAGGATTTATATCTCTCTTCTCAAGGCGCTACATTTACATTTCCAATTTACAAAGTACAATTTACAATTTACATTTACAATTTACAAAGGCCTCAATTGCATGAGTAATAGCCACTATAGATTTAACCGCCATCTTCTGTAAGGAGTATGTTTAAAACTATTATAATAATAATAAATAATATAGATAAAAACGCACAACAATTAAAACATCCACTGAGCTATCTTTGGCATTTTTGTACAGGGCATTTTTGATATTTTATTTGTTATGTGTTCTTATCTCTGTTGTTTATTACTAACTCTTATCACATTAAATTTTGCTATTATTATAACAATAGTTTACAAATGATGGTGATACAGCAAGAACTGAGGATTTTTCTTTCTTGGAAAAGAACATCATGCATTTATTGCTTTATATCGTCTATAACAGCTGCTTGCTGTTTAGATTCCATTATTTATCTTCCATAATTCAAAATTCAATGTGATAGGGCCTATTTAAAATCCGTATTCAGAGTGATTTTAAATACAAATTCTTTCTTATTCTGTTTCTGGGATTTTCGGTCGTTCATCATGTGTTGTCCACAACTTGAAGACGAAATTCCATATCATCCTAAACTTCACCATGTACATCCACCGCCAGACAATAGAAGTCGATATCATCATCCTGAATGCCGCTGTACTTACATGCAGTTTCAGTTGTTAGATCTACTTTCCATGGTCACAGTTCTTCAAGTCATCACACTGTACCTGATTCCAGCATTAAATCCTTCCATCAACAGTTGTGTGGCCCTTCTGTTGTGCTCAAGCTGTCTTATCTGCTTCTGTGTATCACGTACAACACAGAAATGCTTTTTAAACTGTCTCGCTACCGAAATGTTCAAAGATAGCAGAGCAATACTATTGGCTTCCTTGTTTTGCGGTAAACCAGAGTTTTCCTCCGACAAAGATACACTTCAGGCAACCAATGTATTCATCAATGTACTATTATTTGTCCAAGGTTTCTTGACGCTCACAGTGATAGAAGAGTCTCGTAAAACGACCAGGGACCTACGTCTCTTGTTCTGTGCTGTTGTCGTGGCTGTTATTATTAGCATTGATCAAACTTCAATGATTGATAAACTAATCTGTGTTTGCCAACCAGACTTTATTAATTACACCATTTGAAATCCAATTCGGAGTTTCCAATATTTAAGAGTCTACTCTGCTCAGAATGGAACGTTTCGTAAGTACTGAAAAGCATTTCCATTTGGAAAACAACTTCAAAAGAAAGAAAAAAAGAAAGGATATAACTAAAGCCTTCAATTAAGTTGCAATTTAATTAGAAAAGTAAACCTGTTGTTGAAATTAAGATGTTGTTGATCCATTTCTAAGGAATTGTCATATTCTTACTTATCTTTTTCATTTTTAAATGTTTATTGTAGAATAAGTTATAAATAATTATTCTTCAATTTATAGAATAAGTTTGAAATTAGTCTGTAGACTTTTAAAATTTAATATTAGCTTAATGAACTGAAATGGCTTTCTGTGGTAATTGGTATGTTGTAATTCGAAGAATTTTTTGCTTTCCTCTTGATTGAAATTTATTAAAAATCTCTTAAATCAAAAAAGAACTAATCTCACGAGTTTATTTTATGACTTAGACAGTGACTGGGACATCTGAAAAAAAAACCTTACCAGTGTTAAAGAAATTGAAACTTTTCTGCTATTTTTTTATCTTCCCAACATTTCAAATGAAAATTGAGAACTTCCAATGTTTTATTGGCACGATAAGATTGAAATAATAATTTCGACAGAATTTTCAAACGATGATTGAAACCACCTGCTTCAAATTTCTAGGAACTGTGCTCATAATATCAGTCAGCTTGTGGGTGTGTTGTGAATACTTATTATGAATGAATATTCTTGATTCTAATTTTTCGACGGAATTCACTTGAAAAGACGTCCAACTCAGAAGTTTGTTTACCTGTGTTCTTTAAATATACATATCAAGTTTCATAAAGATCCAGCTGTTCCAAATTTACACACATACAGACTGAATGAATTGATGAGCTTCACTTCCAAGGAAAATTGGCTAATAAACAAACAACTGAAATCGAATGTTTTACCAAAACTTCAATTAAATAGCAATCTTTATTAACTTAAAATGTTATTGATGGATTTGAATTTACGGTTCAATTGATTACATCATTTATTATAAATTACATTATAATCTTGCAGCTGTCTTTCAGTTAAATTTGTCAAATCCTAATCTACAACTAATTATTCTAGAATTTTTTCAATTATCCTTTAATAATATTTCAACATCAAAATCCGAAAAAATGAAGTCATTTATTATATTTGACATGTTGTTTTCTTAAATTGAATTACTGCATTTAAATATTCTAAAAACAATAAAAAAATCGAAATTCTCGATCATAATTATTAACTGCTAGAAAATATTCAAAAATAAGATTTGTCTTCTAGATTGAGAAAAAAGTTCCTTTGTAAAAATAATAATTAAAAAAACACTTTCATTTACAATAATTTTATATATACATAAAAAATGAAGAAATTCTAACTTCTTTATACTTCTCTTAACTTCAACGATATCTATTTTTCTTCCTATTTAAAGGACTTCTTCAGGATGTAAAAAACAAATAATACAAAAAAAGAAAATGAAGAGAAAAGTTTCTCTTTTCCTTACAAACACAACTTAAAAATGTAACAAAATAATCTCAATAAGCATAAAGTATGATATCAAATAAACAATAACAATGAGGAAACGTAAGTATTATTAATAAATACGATAAATAAACATGGGATATTGCATCATTATTATAATCTCTTTGTTCAATTAAAAACTAAAAAACCTTTAAATTTATTATTCTTTATCAAATGGCAGAAACATCTTAACAAGTATCTTCAGTGTTCGTTTGGTGTGTAGGAAACTTCAGAATTTTTTCGAAAAATACAATATTTTTAAATGGGCAATTCATATAAAAAAATTTCTAGTTGTTCCAAGTCCTTCGTAACATATCTAAATTAGATTAAAAAAAAAAGAACTGGGTATTTCATCTCGTGCACAAACTATTGGGTCGTTATTTTTAACAAACTTAAGTCACACATTAAAGTACACAATCCCACAAAAAAGACGTAAGATGGATGTGTAAAAATATTTAAATTTATTTGAATTTATTTGAAAGACTGTACATTAAGGCCATCGATTCTCAGTTATTAAGCATCACCTTTTCAAAGACATTAAACCCTTGTTTCATGTTAAAAAAGTGTTTCTGTTTATGAATCTTCTCTGAAGTTTTTTATTTTTTCCTGGAGTTTTTGCACTTGTCCTACGGTTTGTAGCCTATACGTGACTTCAGTTACAGATAGTTGACTTATAGTGTAATAAAATATACATTGTATCTTTCTCTAAGTTAGGTCTAGAAGACCGTAAGTCCAAATCTTATAAGCATCCCAGAATACAACTGTTTCGAGATATCATTTTTTATCAACAGTGCTAGTTGAAAAGATGCTATTTTAGCAAGAAAAACATTATTATTCAGAAAGATATCTTAGTAAATGTTTACTTGGTTAAACAGTTAATTTGGTAAGAATCGTTACAGGCAGAACCATTAGAGGTTAAAACGTTAAATGATTCATAAGTATACATGGCATTGATGCTCTATACTTTTTGACTGATGACGGATAATAATCAAGAAATTGACAGTTCCAATTAAATTCTGGAATCATAGAATTTATTATTGAATAATTCATGTTTTAGATATTCAGAGGATTGGGCATTTTCACAATTTACATTTGCTGGAAATATACTTTCTTTACTTCGTTAATCTCTAATTACAGTGGGATTCCTTGGATTAACAGATTAAATTGGAATGAAGATATGACAAAGTAGCCATTTTTGAATTAACAATTTTTAACTCATGTAATTTATAATTTAACAAATTCAAGATCATTTTACGTGCGCTGAAATGAATCTAGTGTTCAAAAATGAAGCCTACGCACCTGCTAACAGAATGACAATTTAATTAAAATATATATATATTTTAATTAAATTGTCATTCAGTTAGCAGGTGCGTAGGCTTCATTTTTGAACACTACTTTAAAATTAACACTAGTGAACATATAAAACAAAAAACAGGTAAGTTATAGTCGAGTGTCAAGAAAATTAGTTGCGACTGAAAACAATTGGCGACATATTCACAATTAAATCACCTTTAAATAAAAGGAGACTGTCGACTTTGGTACCAGTTGACAATAAGTAATTGCCAAAATTGAGAGAGAATGGTTTAAGGTTAGGGTCAGAAGTATTTCATCCAAAAATCCATAGCTACCCTACAGATACGTGGCTCCAAGTGATAAAACGCTCGACTGTGGCCTGGAGAAGCCGAATTCGACCCTGGACCGCAGAGAAGGTCGGGGATGTTTCCACGCTGAATTCTTCTCCAGACGGATTATACGGTCCACCCACCTCTCTGATGAATGGGTACCGGGTTTCTGTCGATCATCTCCTTTAGATTGTAGGTATTGAAAACGAGAGTAACATCTGTAGAAGAGCTCGGCTCGCTTCTCTTCATTAAGTAATTTCTACCTTTGATATAATTATAAAATTATTAAATAAAGAAAAATTTTAATGAAATTTAGGTAGACTTTTCAGTTGTTGTAGTTCGTATACATCTAATGATAGCTTATAATGGACTGATCGACAACACACCGTTGAAGATCAAGCTGAAAAACAAAAGGAACTAAGTGGGGTTGCTTAAAGTGAAAACGTCATCCTCACGACTCAGAAAGATGAATAGATCGTTGAAATCTGAACAGAAGACAGTTTGTTATTCACATCGCGAAACATATCATGATAATTCGCTAATTCTTTCCCGGAAAGTACACTGGAATTTTGAATAAGGAGAAATGAAATTAATTTAAACCATCAAAAAAAAAAAGAAGTCAGCAGTTTATACACTATGTGGCCAAAATAATCCGGACACCCTTCCAACGAAGTGGATCGGGCAGGTCAAAAGGTTTGATGCGTATCAGTCGCTAAAAAACCCTTGGTGGGGGATTGGTTGGTCATAATAGAGTCACGAGGAGTTCTTTTTATCTCCAAGAACAAATTTAAATAAACAATCAAAACCCCTATAGTTACTTCCAAACGATGAAACTAAGTGGAGGTATCGGCGTTCTGCTGGGCCCGAGAGTTTCCGGCCAAAATCCACCGTTCATCCACTCGGAAGCAATCTAAAGATAAATTACAACTCCCCAAACCAATTTAACGCCCCCCCTCTCTTCCCGACTTATCTTTCAAAAAACAAAAGAATCCTGACGAGATTCAAGGTCAATTATGTTAATGAATAAACACTCAACTAATTTAACTATTACACATTTATTGTTCATCATAAAAAACACATTTATATCAAACACAATCTCCAAACCCTAGTTTCAGTAATTTGAACTCTTAGGTGTACACCTTGACCTAATAAGAAATGTTTCCTCCCCCGATCATCTGAAAATGGAATGCATATAATCCACCCAGTGTGATTTCGACTATTTGTTGTTTAAACATGTCGTCCATGACCAAACAATTTTCCCTTGTTAGTATTAAGCGGCACGAAACCTTAATGTCTGTATCTATTTAGAAAGAGTTAATGCACTTATCCCACCTTCTTCCCTTTGAGGAATCTTCATTTAAACATTAGTTCGAGTGACGCAACAAATCCCTCGGGTATCCCTTAATAACGTCGGAAGTCTGTTCTTTCTGGGTCCGTTGACCTAATATTGGATTCTTAGGTAAATGTACCCTTCGACGGCGTCGAAGTTGTTTTCCCCGTTCCGTCCGGGCTTTGGATCGTATCTCGTAGGCGGTCTCCCAAATAAAAGTAAAGTTCCTACTTATGTAAAGTCGTCTTAACTCTTTCCCTTTTGACGTTGCCTTCCCCTTCTCGGGGGCAGTCGTTAGCGGCCCTAGGGTCTCCTCCTCCGGCCATGGTGTGGTACACGGAACAACCTCGGCCCGTCCTATCGTCGATTCGCCCTCATCGCCTTCCAACGCTTTAACTGATAAACCAAATCTACGTCTTTATCCTGGGACGGTCGGATTCCCTCTCTTCTCGGCCACAAGCACAATGTCCCGGCCGCGAGTAAGATCCTTGCTGACCCCGTCCCGGGTGGGACGTGGCCGGAAAAAGCGTCTTCACTAGATGCCGTTCGGTCGTCAACTCTTTCCGTCAACTCCTCAAAACTCCCCTTTCGTTCCTTTCGCGCCAAAACATAAATTTCGTTTTCTACTAACCAGTAGCAACACTATAAATCGATCACATGACCACGGTCATTTCCCTCTTCATGTATTTGGAGCATTTTTTTTCCCCTAATAAAATCGAAACTTTGTATCGAAGTCACGTGATTTCATTACACTAAACACATTATCTTTCTCACGTTTTCCATTTCCTTGAGTTTCCAATACTGAAAATTATCAGTGAAACAAAAAAATGTAAAAGGAAATTACAATAAACATAATCTAAACATTTCTCTAACCAACTACAATTAATGACAATAATTCTTAAAGCAAACAAAAAATTAAGAATATTTACTATTTATTTAAATTGAACTTCAACTCAACACCTCACCGGTAGTTGCCAATAGCAACGTGACAACAGGTCCCTATAATTCTGTGTTCCCTATAAAATGAGCAAGTCAGGTGAGCTCAGTGACTTCGGCAAGTCAGGTGAGCGTGGTCATCGGATGCAACTTGCCGAAGTCACGTCAGGTGAGCGTGGTCATCCGATGCAACCGTTGTAGGAAATCGGTTCGTGAAATTACGGACATGCTGCACAGGCCGAAATCAACTGTGAGTGATGGAATTGTAAAATGGAGACCTCAAGGCAGTGAAACGACAGCTGCACGCTCGGTGGTAGACCGAGCAAACTGACCTACCGTAGTCGTCGAAGCCTGAAGAGCAAGTCTCAGTTGATAGTGATGACGACGGAGTTCCAACATGCGTCGGGTGTTGTAGCTAGCAGCAGGACTGTTCGCCGAGAGCTAAATTTCTTGGGTTTGGCACGGCCGTACGGCAGCTCACATGCCGAACATCTCGACGCGAAGGGTCGTTTGCAATGTTGCAGAGGACCTATAAGTGCACTTCACTTATTAATGGAAGCCTTTCAGTTTTGCTGAAACGCTGGGACAGCTGTTTCGAACTGTCTAGGCATCGAGCGTGCAAAGGTGAATGAGAGGAAGGCAATACAGTGGTAGAAAACAAAATGACCCTTTAAAAATTAAGTTAAAGAAAATAAATGCTCTGGTACTTTAGGAAGTTGCCACTTAATCCTTGATTATAAATGCTTAGTCGAATTATTTTCATCTACAATAGGCTTCTTGCTTTCATCTATATTATTTTTCTCTATTTTACTAAGCACTTAACTGCCCTAGAATTTTGTTTCCACGTTCAAATATTTTTTGATTTTTGAGGGTTTTTCACTATGTATTTAATTAAAATTAAAAAAAATTTAACAGCTCTAAAACCCCTTGCAAGGATTAAAAGAGATAAAGATAAAAATAGCACCAGTTGGACAAAAGAAAACTTGTTAAGTGGTTCCACTTTGTTTTTCAAGAAAAAGTATAAATATCTGGGATTCTTCCAGTATTATTAAACGAAACTTTCATTCTAGAATTGTTTCAAAAGCCAAAATAGTGGCAGATTCAGCTCAATATTTTGAATATTCAAATATTTTTAAAAGCTAATGCTGAATTGAATGGTTTCCAATTGAGTTTTAGCTGCTTTTAATACAAAAAGTTCGTTATTATACTTTTTTGAAATGGAAACATCAAGAAAAGCTGGAATAAAACATATTTTCTGATCGATGTCAATGTTCCACTAAATCTCATTTTCGTATTTCAAGATTTTTTTAAAAATCAATTCTTATAGAATAGAGCAAATCTCTTACTATTGTATAACTTGAATCAAGAACAGAACTTATTTTGTATTAGATAGACTTTTTTGAAATACAAGTACAAATACAAGTACACGTCAATTAACCGTGGTAATTGGAGGAAACGAGAAACCGGATAATGAAAAACACGGTTATTTCAAATTTGGTTTTATTGAGTTAAATGCATAAAAACGCTATAAAAATATAAGAAAGCATTCTTGTAGTAGGTAAATGCAAAACTGAACATGATTTTATAATGCTTATTTAGGATGCAATGTTGTTAAAAATCTTCAGTATGGACTTCTGTCATTTTACAAATCCACTTAAAAAATAAATTTCTATGTACTACAGAGGACCACGATTAATTTGACCCCCACTGATAACTGAGACCCGGATAATCGGCGTTTTACTGTAAACGGATTAATTGCACTTACAATTACATACCACTAAGCTAATCAAAGAAAACTCAGTAAAGAGATTACAAATTATATAAAACACTGAAAAATTTAAAAAGGAATTTTATCTCTCTTCTCAAGGCGCTAACTTATAGTGCTTTGAATTTATTTCTAAAATATCATGATGCTTCTTTAGAAGTAAATTTCTATTGATTGATGACGGAATTAAACTTACCAAAGAGTCCTAATTATAAATGAGTCAGGTTTTTTTTTAAAATTCTTATTGTATTTTTGCATATCTCGTATTACAAATGCCTCAATTGCATGCGTAATAGCCACTGTAGATTTAAGCGCTATCTTCTGTAAGGAATATACAGTCAGACCTCCATGTAAGGTCACTCCTTGGGACCTCGCGAAAGTGACCTTATAAGCGGGTTGACCTTATAACCGATTCATACGCATTTGTCAATAAATAAGCATTATATAAATACAGTATAATTCTTTGTAAATTTTAATACGTTTATTATATTATAATTTTTTAATTTAGTTGAACCAATTAAAATTAGGAATCAGAAAGAAATTATTTTTAAAAATTTTAATTCGGAATAAAGTTTTTTGAAATAGTACTAGTATGCTCAAGCAAAGTACTGATGTACAACTGACCTTACTTAAAATAATCCGTAATACAGGACTGTCGTGATTTTGGTTTCATCTTTTGTATAATGCTTTCTAAGTTTTGTAATTTCTGAAAAAGTTCTTCAGTTCCCTCGTAAAAAAATGTCTTACGACATGTAATGCTCTGAGCGCTTCTGCTTGTGTCACCGCTTCACTTTCAATATCACTGTCGTTATCTTCACTTTCTGCTGCATTGGAATCTAAAACTTGCGAAACAATTTCGGAAATCGAAGCTAAGAAGTGTTAGCAATTTCATCATCATTTTTCACGTATTCACTTTCTTTCCCCTTCTATAGCACAGCCGCGATTTCTGAGATCTTGTATTAACACAGCTAAAGGAATATCGTCTTCATCATCTTCATCTGTTATTTCATCCACACTATTTGAAGAAAATTGAAAACCAGGATGTCGAAAGCAATTTGAAATGCATGTGTTTGACACCAAGCTCAACTTTTATGAATTTAAAAAATTGCATCTAACACAGACACGTGAAATTTTTTTTTCTCATCAATTGCTGAAATCAAATCTTTCAGAAGGAGTTTTCTATAGCTCAATTTCAGATTTTGAATGATCCAAAGGTTGCAAAACACAGATAACATTTTGGGGTAAGAAAACAATCTCAATTGATTTCAACTGAGGTATGTTGATATGAGCAGGGCAATTGTCTGCGATGACAGCAACTTTTCTTTTATCTTACAAAAAGTATCTATCGAAACGCCGTATAGTTTTCTCAAATATGTTAGCATTAATTCATGCTTTTTTGTTTGCATCATAATTCAAAGATAAAGACTTGACATTTTTAAAGCAACGTGGATTTTGAAATTTTCCGATAACTAGCGGTCTCAGTTTTTCAAAGCCATCCATATTAGCTCCTAAAAAAATTGTCAGTCTTTCTTTACTTTTTTTCCCCCCTATATATTTTTCTTTCTTGAAAGTAAGAGTTATGTCGGGAAAGACCCGGAAAAAAAGTCCACATTCATCAACATTGAATATATCTCAATGTTCATACCGGTTCAAAATGTCATCTAACACGGATTTCTTCCAATCACTTAAAATGCTATCATCCACATCACCGGCTAAACCGCACACTGTTTTAAAATTTCAGTCATATCTTAATTTAAATCTCTGTATCCATCCATTGCTCGCCATAAAATTGTTCTCTTCTAATTCGACGGCTATTTGTAGAGCTTTTTTTATTCAGTACTAAGCACGATATAGCCACATTATGTGCTCTAACAAATTTTATCCATTGGAGAAGACCTTCTTCAACTTTCTCATACGGTGATAAACGCTTCCTTTTTCTCTTTCCATTATATGTTTCTGCAGCAGTATGCGAGGACAGAATATTGTTGAGAGTCGTTCTTGGATCCCACGCTCTTTGGCAAAACATGCTTTCGATACATTAGAGTTTTCAAAATCTTCGAAGATTTCTTTTTCTCTGATAGAGACAACGTTTTTCTTTTTGTCGACCTCATAACACAAGCACAGAAACGGTTGGAATGAGATCCTTTCCTTCGACTTCCTGGTGAACAACGATGGACACGTGACGCGACGGAAAAATATCCTTCCCACTCGTCCAGGCGTGGGAAAGCTGTCCCTTCCGTCAGAAAGTGACCTTATATGCGATTACGGTATTTAAGACCTGACCATATATCCGATATTTCATATCATAAAATTCCTATTCAATGGACTTTAGAAAAGTGACCTTATATGCGGGGGGCCTTATATCGAGGTCTGACTATATTTAAAACTATTGTAACAACAATAAACATAAAAACGCACAATAATTAAAGATCCACTGAGCTATTCTTGGCATTTTTGTACCAGGCATTTTTGATCTTTTAATTATAGTGCGTTTTCATCTTTATTGTTTATTACTAACTCTTACGCACGTTATATTTTACCATTATTATAACAATAGTTTACAAATGATGGTGATACAGCAAGAAGCTGAGGATTTTTCTTTCTTGGAAAACAACATCATACATTAATTGTGTATGTATCGTCTATAACAGCTGCTTGCTGTTTAGATTCCATTAGTTAACTTCCATAATTCAAAATTCAATGTGATAGGGCCTATTTAAAATCGGTATTCAGAGTGATTTTAAATACAAATTCTTTTTTATTCTACATCCGGGATTTTCAGTCGTTCATCATGTGTTGTCCAAAGCTTGAAGACGAAATTCCATATCATCCTAAAATTCACCATGTACATCCACCGCCAGACAATAGAAGTCGATATCATCATCCTGAATGCCGCTGTACTTCCCTACAGATTCTGTTGTTAGATCTACTTTCCATGGCAACACTTCTTCACGTCATTATTCTGTTCCTGTTTCCAGGATTAAATCCTTCCGTCAACAGTTGCGTGGCTCTTCTGTTGTGTTCAAGCTGTCTTATCTCCTTCTGTGTATCACGTAGAACACAGAACTGCTTTTTAAACTGTCTCGCTACAGAAGTGTTCAAAGATAGCAGAGCAATACTGTTGGCTTCCTGGTTTTTCTGTAAACCAAAGTTTTCCTCCAACAAAGATACACTTCAGGCAACCAATGTACTCATCAATGTACTATTATTTGTCCAAGGCTTCTTGACACTCACGGTGATAGAAGAGTCTTGCAACACGAACAGGCACCTTCGTCTCCTGTTCTGTGCTGTTGTCGGGGCTGTTATTATTCGCATTGATCCCACTTTTATACTTGATAGACTATTCTGTGCTTTCCTACCAGATTTTAACAACTACACCATTTGAAATCGAATTCGGATTTCCCAATATTTAAGAGTCTACTCTTCTCTGAATGGAACGTTTAGTAAGTACTGAAAGGTATTTCCATTTGGAAAACAACTTCAAAACAATACAAAGAAAGGATATAACTAAAGTCTTCAATTAAATTGCAATTTAATTACATCTGTTGTTGAATTTATAATGTTGTTGATCCATTTCTAAGGAATTGTCATATTCTTACTGTTCTTTTTCATTTTTAAATGTTTATTGTAGAATAAGTTATAAATAATTATTCTACAATTTATAGCATAAGTTTTGAAGTTAGTCTGTAGACTTAAAATTTAACATTAGCTCAATGAACTGAAATGGCGTTTTGTGGTAATTGGTTTGTTGTAATTCGAAAATTTTTTGGTTTGCTTACGATTGAAATTTATTAAAAAGCCCTTAAATCACAAAACCATCAATCTCACGAGTTTATTTTATTAGATAGTGACTGGAACATCTGACAAAAATAACCTTACCCATGTTTAAGAAATTGAAACTTTTCTGTTATGTTTTTTATATTCGAAACATTTTAAATGAAAATTGAGAACTTGCAATGTTTTATTAGCAGTATAAGATTGCAATAATAATTTCGATAGAATTTTGAAACAATAATTGAAGCCATCTGGTTGGTTTTCAAGGAACTGTGCTCATAATATCAGTAAACCTCTGGGTGTGTTGTGTATACCTATTATGAATGAATCTTACCGATTCCAATTTTTTGACGGAAACCACTTGAAAAGACGTCAAATACAGAAGCTTGTTTACCTGTGTTCATTAAATATACAGGCCAAGTTTCAAAAAGATCCAGCCAGCTGTTGCAAATTTACACACATACAGACTGAATGAATTGATGAGCTTCACTTCCTAGGAAAATTGGCTAATCAACCAACAACTGAAATCGAATGTTTTACCAAAACTTCAATTAAATAGCAATCTTCATTAACATAAAATGTTATTGATGCATTTGAATTTACGGTTCAATTGGTTACATCATTTATTATAAATTACATTAAAATATAGCAGCTGCCTTTCATTTAAATTTGGCAAATCCTAATCTACAATTAATTATTCTATAATTTTTAAATTATACTTTATTAATATTTCAACAACAACATCCGAATTAATGAAGTCATTTATTATTTTAAGCTTTTTTTTTTTTTAAATTGAAATACTGCAATTAAATATTCTAAAAACAATCAAAATTCAATAAAAAAAGCGAAATTCTCGATCATAATTAATAACTGCTAGAGAACTTAGAATATTCAAAAATTTGATTTTTCTTCTAGATTGAGAAAAAAGTTCCGTTTTAAAAATAATAGTTAAAATGAACTCTTTGAGTTACAATAATTTTATTTCTAAAACATTTTAAATCTTGAAATAAATAGTCAAAAAAAAACAAAAAAACCCTTAAAAAAACTTGTAGTCAACACGCTGAAAATGAATTTCTTTGGGGGAAGAAGTTTTCGTCATAATATTGATCAAACACCTTCGTTGGGGCTGTTTTTACTTTCTATTTTGTTTGTGTTTGTTTTCATCATGATGAAAGAACAGGTCGTGCTCTAAAATTTCGGTTAATGTTGGCTTATTATTAATTTATAAAAAAAAATTACCACAGTGTACTACTTTAGCAAACGAAGAAGAAACCCACATTCCAACATCAGCATTTTTATTACGATTTTAACTGAATTCAGAGCCATTATAAATTGAAGTGCAATAGTCAGGAGAACATCTTTTGAATAATATTTTGCGTAAATTAAACTCATTTCATGCTTCAGAATCTGCCCTTTATTTAAAGTAATTTTTCATTTCTTGTTGAAGAAAACAAAGTTTACCAAAGACAATGGAATTGTTTGTCGTTCTTTGAAAAATCACTATTTGATGGTCTTCGCTTCCACTTCAATAATAAAGATTCTAAAATATAATGTTCATTGCAGTTGGGAATAGGTTGACAGCTTGCTCATTCAATATTCCACGAAAATTGCGTTGCTTAAATGTATTTTAACTCTAAGTAAAATTGAAAGTCGTAAGTCTGCTCCTTTCTAGCAAAAGGGCCGTGCGGTAGTCGGCCATATTACGAATATCTATCTTCCCGTGGATGTCATAAGAAAGTTTTACCTGGATATGACTAGTTCCTTTGAATTTTCAAAGATTTTTCTTTTATTAGATTTCGAGCTCCCCCCCCCCTCCCGACTACGTGCCTAGTCTGCATTGAACTCCAAGAAATCTAATGGTAGAAACATATTAACAAAAATCCTCAGTGTTCGTTTGGTCTGCAGGAAACTTCAGATTTTATTCTCGAAAATACAATACAGTCGGACCTCTAGTTAACGAACTGGAGTTTTTGCACTTGTCCTACGGTTTGTATACGTGACTTCAGTTAAAGATAGTTGACTTATAGTATAATAAAATATACTTTGAATCTTTCTCTAAGTTAGGTCTAGAAGACCTTAAGTCCAATCTTATAAGCATCCCAGATCAAAGATAGTTGACTTATAGTATAATAAATTGTGTAATATATATTGGATTTTTCTCGAAATAAGGTCTAGACGATCACAAGTCCAAATCTTATAAGCATCCAGAATACAACTGTTTCGAGATATCATTTTTCATCAACAGTACTAGTTGAAAAGATCCTATTTTTAGCAAGAAAAACATTATTATTCAGAAAAATATCTTGGTAAATATTTATTGTCTTAAACAGTTAATTTGGAAAGAATCGTTACAGGCAGAACCATTAGAGGTTAAAACCTTAAATGAATCATACGTAAAGACGGCATGGGTACCCTTTACTCTTTGGCTGATGACGGTATATTACAGAAATTGACAGTTCCAATTAAATTCTAGAATCACAGAATTTAATATTGAATAATTTATGTTTTAGATATCCCAAGGTATTCGGCATTTCCACAATTTACATTTGCTGGAAATGTACTTTCTGTACTTCCTTAATCTCTAATTACAGGTGGGATTCCATGGACTAACAGATTAAATTGTAATGAAGATATGATAAATTATAGTCATTTTTGAATTATGAATTCTTAACTCATATAATTTAAAATTAACATCAATGAACATATAAAACAAAAAACAGATAAGTTAAAGTCTTGTGTCAAGTAAAGAAGTTGCGATTGAAAACATTGGCGACATATTCACAATTAAACTCCTTTAAATAAAAGGAGACTGTCGACTTTGGTAGCAGTTGACAATAAATAATTGCCAAAAATGAGAGAGAATGGTTGAAGGTTAGGGTCAGAAGTATTTCATTCAAAAATCCTGTAGATACGTGGCTCCGATAGGCAAGTGATAAGACGCTTGACTTTGTCCTGGGACAGCCGAATTCGACGCTGTACTTCGGAGGTCGGGAATGTTAACTCGCTGAATTCCCCTCCAGACGGATTGTACGGTCCACTCACCTCTCTGATGAATGGGTACTGGGTTTCTGTACTACATCATCTCCCTTATACTGTAGGTATGGAAAACGAGAGTAACATCTGTTCGTAGAAGAGATCTGCTCGCTCCTCTTCATTATGTAATTTCTGCCGTTGATGTATTTATAAAATTATTAAATAAAGAAATAAATTTAATGAAATTTAACAGTTTTTTAGTTGTTTCAGTTCATAATTATCTAATGATAGCTTATAGTGGACAGATCGACAACACATCGTTAAAGATCAAGCTGAAAAACAAACGGAACTAGGTGGGGCTGCTTCTGGTGAAGACATCGTCCTCATGACTCAGAAAGATGAACAGATCGTTGTAATCTGAAAACAAGACAGTTTGTTATTCACAGTTTGTTTGTTAGTCAGAAGGCTTGATGCGTCATCAGTTGCAAAAAAAAGCGTTGGTGGGAGCTTGGGCGGTCATAATTCTGCGTTCCCGATAAAATGAGAAAGTCAGCTGAACTCGGTGACTTCGAAGGTGACATGATAATCGGGAATTGTAGGAAATCGGTTCATAAAATTGCGGACATGCTGCACGGGCTGAAATCAACTGAGTAATCTAATTGTAAAATGGAGACGTCGAGGCAGTGAAACGACAGCTGCACGCTCGGTTGTAGACCGAGAAAACTGACTGACTAGCCGTCAAAACCTGAATAGCAAGTCTCTGTTGGTGTGATGGCGACGGAGTTCCAACAGCAGGACTGTTCGCCGACTGTTGGGTTTCCACGACCGTACGGCCGCCCACAAGCCGAACATCTCCGCCGTCAATGCGAAGGGTGGTTTGCAATGGTGCAGAGCTCACCGCCTTTGGACTGTGGAGGACTGGAAAAACTTTCAGTGGAGTGATGAATCTCGCTTCACGATCTGGCAATCCGATGGACGCGTAGGTGTTTGGCGAATGCCCAGCGAACGCTTGTTATCCGATTGCATTGTGATAACTGTTAAGTTCGGTGGCGGCAGCATAATGGTGTGGAGGTGTTTTTCGTAGTTCGGCCTGGGTCCCTTAGTTCCTGTGGCGGACAACATGAACTCTGCAATGTACCGGGAAATTCTGGATAATACTGCCCTTCCAACTCTGTAGCAACAGTTTGGGGAAGGCCCGTTTCTCTTCCTGTAGGATAACTGTATCTTACGCACATCGAAGCTTATGCGGCCGTGGTTTGAAGTCATGGGTTTTCCAGAACATGACTAGTCGTCTCAGAGACCTATTCTCAACCCCATCGAATATCTGGGAGACGAAATGATCGTGGCAGTTGCAACGATAGAACAAGGCTAAATACACATTAAATTAGAGTGAAGGATTGAAACACGTCATATTTCTCTGTTTTTTGGTTAGCTGTTAATTTTCAATTCAACTGAATTGCAAAACCCCACCCAAACTTATTATTGTATTAAAATCATTATCATTCGAAAGGAAAAATCTTTACATTGAAATATTAATTCTACGCCTGGGATCGTGGACGATACAGCGGGGACCTGTGCTGATAGTAGCAGCGCCTGTGGAGTATCGCGATAACTGGATTTGACGTATGCAACGGTATGGAAGATCATGAGGAAAGTTATCCATTTCTATACATCCAAGATCAGCCGCATAGAGCAGCTTGAATACAACGATTATGGTAGGAGACTGAGATTTGCTTTCACGTTTCTTGGAAATTCGAATTCGACGACGCTTGGCCTTGGAGAATTCTCTGGGGAGATAAAAATAGGTTCATCTGGATAGGATTGTCAACACTCGAATGTGAGCAACCGAACCACCCCTTGTGGTGTAAGAAATCACATTACATTTACCAAAAATCACTGTTTGATGAGCCTTCATAGCAGATTTCATCGTAGAACCATTCTTTTTTGAGAACATTACTCCGACACGACCAGTAACCTGTCCCATTACCGCACAGAAATATCGCGATATGCTAACAGTTTCGTCATTCCGCAGCTCTAGCAAAGGTAATATCTGAATAAGATAATTTTTATGCAACACCACACATTGTTTAGCAATCAGTACAGCAGTATATGATTTTTATACGATCAGTATAGCAGCTTCACGGCAACGTATCATGGGGTTATGGATGAACATTCCTTCAGACGTTCGGATTTAGAGAATGTTGTTCACAGGATGCAGTTCCTGATCCACAAGAATAGTGGCCACATTGAGAATGGTTCACTTCCGTACGGGGGAAATGCGCGGCATGGTTTTTGTTCTTCATTTGTCTGTCCATTGCAACTTTTTTTTTACATTGCAACTACTTTTACTTATTTTTTTACTATTATTTTTGTTTTCGCCGAAAACTTCTTCCCATGTCTTCATTAGTCTCCCCACGAAATTCGATGCCATTCCGGTTGTTCGTGCGAGCTACAGATAGCTTTGAATAGTGTCAGTTTAATCACGGCCATCTTCTATTTTACAAAGAGGAATAACCTTATAAGTTCAGAAAGTTACTGTCCGATCACAGATGCGAGATCCCTCGACACATGGGAGCAAAAGGCGAATCCATTCCCGAAATAGTATGGTCAATCCCCATAGCGTGATGTTTGATCAGTCTTGTTTGTGTATTATTATATCCAAATTTACACACATACAGACTGAATGATTTGATGAGCTGAACTACTAGGGAAACTGACTAATGAACAAACAACTGAAATCGAATGTTTACTCATTCCCAACAAAAGGGCCGTGAGGTAGTCGACCATATTACGAATATCAACACTACCTATCTTTTCTTGGATGTCGTAATAAATTTTACATTGATATGACTAGTTCCTTTGAATTCTCAAAGATTTTTTTCGTTTTTAAATTCGAGAGGGATTTTAGATTCCCGAGCCTTCCACCCACACCCGACTACGTGCCTGGTCTGCATTGAACTCCAAGAAATGGTAGAAACATATTAACAAAAATCTTCAGTGTTCGTTTGGTCTGTAGGAAATTTTAGAATTTATTCAGAAAATACAATCTTTTTAAATTTTATATATAAAAATTTTTAGTTGTCCCAAGTCCTTCGTAACATATCTAAATTAGAATTTTCATAAAGAAAAGCCGGACATTCACCTCATGCACAGAACAATGCATGCCTTGAATGTTTGCAGGTTGAAATTGATTTTATTAGTTTTGTTTTTACTTTTAACAGAATTGGAATATTCGATTTTGGTGAAGATTTAAATTTGAATAAAAAATTTAAACTAACTTTGAAGAAATGAATAATGTAATTAAGTTCACAATCGAAAAAAACATGACAACAAAAATATCTTTCTTATTTTTTATTACTTATAAAATTTAGAGAATACAACCAAAATTGAATTGTTTTCGAAAACCTACATTCATTGTAGTTTTACTTTTATTAAATATAAAATTTCAGTAATAAGAAATGTATAGAAACACAACTTCATGAGAAATGAATTCTAATGGAGTTCATGAGAGATAGACAATGACAAAGATAAATAAAAAACAAGTACAGTTTAAGAAAATCCTAATGACTCCATTAGAATTTAATATTAGATATTTTTAACAAAATTAGATCACAAATAAAAATACACAATTCCACAGAAAGACATAAAGATGGATGTGTAAAAATACTTAAATTGATACTAATATTTGAAAGATCATTTAGGCCATGGATTCTCAACTATTAATGTAAACATCACCTTTTCAAAAACATTAAACCCTTCTTCCATAAACAGACGCAAACAACATACATCCAATAACTTCTATATTTCTGGTTTTTTTTATCAAAAACCTTCATCAGAAGAGATTACATAAAACAAGAAGAGAAACCATCGTTCTCCTTCTTAATAATTAAAACTCATGAACGTGAAAATACAACATAAACATTTTTATATAAAAAAACAAGGAAGACTCACCGATGACGGCTTGCTTGCAAGCGGAAACTAGTTTGAGCTCAATTTTAAAGTTTTTAAGTTTTTTTTTAACATTTTTAATGCCTTTTTAATTTAAAGTTTTTAATTTTAATTGTAAATAATGTTTTAAGCCGTGTGTAGGCTGAATCAAGGACTTATCAATGAGTGAAACATTTTGGAAAGATGAAACGGAATTTTCAACATATTTACCCATTGGAAAAGAATTCAAAGTGATCAACTCTGG
>JAFIDM010002131.1:27380915-27402805 GCA_023159025.1 Thereuonema tuberculata | reverse complement strand
CATACATTAATTGTGTATGTATCGTCTATAACAGCTGCTTGCTGTTTAGATTCCATTAGTTAACTTCCATAATTCAAAATTCAATGTGATAGGGCCTATTTAAAATCGGTATTCAGAGTGATTTTAAATACAAATTCTTTTTTATTCTACATCCGGGATTTTCAGTCGTTCATCATGTGTTGTCCAAAGCTTGAAGACGAAATTCCATATCATCCTAAAATTCACCATGTACATCCACCGCCAGACAATAGAAGTCGATATCATCATCCTGAATGCCGCTGTACTTCCCTACAGATTCTGTTGTTAGATCTACTTTCCATGGCAACACTTCTTCACGTCATTATTCTGTTCCTGTTTCCAGGATTAAATCCTTCCGTCAACAGTTGCGTGGCTCTTCTGTTGTGTTCAAGCTGTCTTATCTCCTTCTGTGTATCACGTAGAACACAGAACTGCTTTGTAAACTGTCTCGCTACAGAAGTGTTCAAAGATAGCAGAGCAATACTGTTGGCTTCCTGGTTTTTCTGTAAACCAAAGTTTTCCTCCAACAACGATACACTTCAGGCAACCAATGTACTCATCAATGTACTATTATTTGTACAAGGCTTCTTGACACTCACGGTGATAGAAGAGTCTTGTAACACGAACAGGCATCTTCGTCTCCTGTTCTGTGCTGTTGTCGGGGCTGTTATTATTCGCATTGATCCCAGTTTTATACTTGATAAACTATTCTGTGCTTTCCTACCAGATTTTAACAACTACACCATTTGAAATCGAATTCGGAGTTCCCAATATTTAAGAGTCTCTTATCTGAATGGAACGTTTAGTAAGTACTGAAAGGTATTTCCATTTGGAAAACAACTTCAAAACAAAACAAAGAAAGGATATAACTAAAGTCTTCAATTAAATTACAATTTAATTACTAAAGTTAATCTGTTGTTGAATTTATGATGTTGTTGATCCATTTCTAAGGAATTGTCATATTCTTACTTATCTTTTCCATTTTTAAATGTTTATTGTAGAATAAGTTATAAATAATTATTCTACAATTTATAGCATAAGTTTTGAAATTAGTCTGTAGACTTTTAAAATTTAACATTAGCTCAATGAACTGAAATGGCGTTTTGTGGTAATTGGTTTGTTGTAATTCGAAGACTTTTTGGTTTGCTCATGATTGAAATTTATTAAAAATCCCTTAAATCACAAAAGCATTAATCTCACGAGTTTATTTTATTAGATAGTGACTGGAACATCAGACAAAAATAACCTTACCCATGTTTAAGAAATTGAAACTTTTCTGCTGTTTTTTATATTCGAAACATTTGAAGTGAAAATTGAGAACTTGCATGGTTTTATTAGCAGTATAAGATTGCAATAATAATTTCGATAGAATTTTGAAACAATAATTGAAGCCATCTGGTTGGTTTTCAAGGAACTGTGCTCATAATATCAGTCAACCTGTGGGTGTGTTGTGTATACCTATTATGAATGAATCTTACCGATTCCAATTTTTTGACGGAAACCACTTGAAAAGACGTCAAATACAGAAGCTTGTTTACCTGTGTTCATTAAATATACAGGCCAAGTTTCAAAAAGATCCAGCCAGCTGTTGCAAATTTACACACATACAGACTGAATGAATTGATGAGCTTCACTTCCTAGGAAAATTGGCTAATCAACCAACAACTGAAATCAAATGTTTTACCAAAACTTCAATTAAATAGCAATCTTCATTAACATAAAATGTTATTGATGTATTTGAATTTACGGTTCAATTGGTTACATCATTTATTATAAATTACATTAAAACCTAGCAGCTGCCTTTCAGTTAAATTTGGCAGATCCTAATCTACAATTAATTATTCTATAATTTTTCAATTATACTTTATTAATATTTCAACAACAACATCCGAAATAATGAAGTCATTTATTATTTTAGGCTTGTTTTTTTTTTTTAAATTGAAATACTGCAATTAAATATTCTAAAATCAATCAAAATTCAATAAAAAAAATCGAAATTCTCGATCATAATTAATAACTGCTAGAGAACTTAGAATATTCAAAAATTTGATTTTTCTTCTAGATTGAGAAAAAAGTTCCGTTATAAAAATAATAGTTAAAATGAACTCTTTGAGTTACAATAATTTTATTGCTAAAACATTTTAAATCTTGAAATAAATAATTCAAAAAAAAAAACCTTAAAAAAAACTTGCAGTCAACATGCTTAAAATGAATTTCTTTGGGGGAAGAAGTTTTCGTCATAATATTGATCAAACATCTTCGTTGGGGCTGTTTTTACTTTCTATTTTGTTTGTGTTTGTTTTCATCATCTTGAAAGAACAGGTCGTGCGCTAAAATTTCGGTTAATGTTGGCTTATTATTAATTTATAAAAAAAAATTATCACAGTGTACTACTTTAGCAAACGAAGAAGAAACCCACATTCCAACATCAGCATTTTTATTACGATTTTAACTGAATCCAGAGCCATTATGAAATGAAGTGCAATAGTCAGGAGAACATCTTTTGAATAATATTTTGCGTAAATTAAACTCATTTTATGCTTCAGAATCTGCCCTTTATATAAAGTAATTTTTCATTTCTTGTTGAAGAAAACAAAGTTTACCAAAGACAATGGAATTGTTTGTCGTTCTTTGAAAAATCACTATATGGTCTTCGCTTCCACTTCAATAATAAAGATTCTAAAATATAATGTTCATTGCAGTTGGGAATAGGTTGACAGCTTGCTCATTCAATATTCCACGAAAATTGCGTTGCTTAAATGTATTTTAACTCTAAGTAAAATTGAAAGTCGTAAGTCTACTCCTTCCTAGCAAAAGGGCCATGCGGAAGTCGGCCATATTACGAATATCACCTATTTTCCCGTGGATGTCATAAGAAAGTTTTACATGGATATGACTAGTTCCTTTGAATTTTCAAAGATTTTTCTTTGTTAGATTTCGAGCTCACCCCCCCCCCCCCTCCCGACTACGTGCCTAGTCTGCATTGAACTCCAAGAAATCAAATGGTAAAACATATTAACAAAAATCCTCAGTGTTCGTTTGGTCTGTAGGAAACTTCAGATTTTATTCGGAAAATACAATACAGTCGGACCTCTATTTAACGAACCTCTATTTTGCGAATTTCTCTATTTTGCGAACTTTTCTTTGGAGTCAAGAACATTTTGCTAATTTCTTCGTAAAATAACCTCCAAATAGCGAAGTGAATTTTCTATTTAACGAATATTTTCGTGGTATCTACTTTTTTTTTTCTCCTCGAAATATTTTTATTATCAACATTGACTTAGAGGAAATGAAAGAAATTATGCAACTGAGGATATAGCTGACGGAAAAAGAAGAAATTAACGATGATGTGCTGACTGATGATTATCTTTCACTTGATTTTGAAGTTGAGACCTCGGAAGCACTAACTGAATCGGATATTGTGGACAGTGTGAAAAATAAAAACAATACAGCTATGAATTGCGATGAAGATGATCGTGATGTAGAAATAAAAAAAAAACCTTCGTATGACGAAATGCTAAAATCATTTGAAACAATCCGACTCGGATTACAATTTGAAGAAAATACTGAAGTGTTTTTTACTGAAGGGTTTTTAGTGCATTGCAAAGACGCGAGACGTACTATGACCGAAAACACTTTTTCAAATAAAAAAACCACATACAAAATTAGCAGATTTTAGTAGTAAAATTTAAGTACGCATGTGGTAATGTATGCTATCATTAAAATTATTACTTTTTTTAATAATATTCATTGTTTATGTATTTCAAATCTGCTTTATATAGTTTAAAGTAATTTTAAAAGGTGAATCTCTATTTAACGAATTTTCCATATAACGAACTTTTTTTCGGGATTTAGCGACTTCGTTAAATAGAGGTCCGACTGTATTTTTAAATGGGCAATTTATATAAAAAAATTTTAGTTCCCAAGTCCTTCGTAACATATATACATTAGTATTTCTATAAAAAAAACCGGGCATTTCATCTCGTGCACAAACTAATGGTTCGTTATTTTCAACAATCTTAAGTCACAAATTAAAGTACACAATTCCACAGAAAGACGTAAGATGGATGTGTAAAAATATTTAAATTGATACTAATATTTGAAAGACTGTACATTAAGGTCATGGATTCTCAGCTATTAATATCAGCATCACCTTTTCAAAGACGTTAAACCCTTGTTTCATGTTAAAAAAGTCTTTCTTTTTCAGAATTTTCTCTGGAGTTTTTTATTTGTCCTGGAGTTTGTGCACTTTTCCTACGGTTTGTATACGTGACTTCAGTTAAAGATAGTTGACTTATAGCATAATAAAATATACTTTGGATCTTTCTCTAAGTTAGGTCTAGAAGACCACAAGTCCAAATCTTATAAGCATCCAGAATACAACTGTTTCGGGATATCATTTTTCATCAGCAGTGCTAGTTGAAAAGATCCTATTTTCAGCAAGAAAAACATTATTATTCAGAAAAATATCTTGGTAAATATTTACTGTGTTAACCAGTTAATTTGGTAAGAATCGTTACAGGCAGAACCATTAGAGGTTAAAACCTTAAATGAATCATACATAAAGACGGCATGGGTACCCTTTACTCTTTGGCTGATGACGGTTAACACAGAAATTGACAGTTCCAATTAAATTCTAGAATCACAGAATTTAATATTGAATAATTCATGTTTTAGATATCCCAAGGTATTCGGCATTTTCACAATTTACATTTGCTAGAAATATACTTTCTGTACTTCCTTAATCTCTAATTACAATGGGATTCCATGGACTAACAGATTAAATTGGAATGAAGATATGACAAATTATAGTCATTTTTGAATTATCAATTCTTAACTCATATAATTTAAAATTAACATGAATGAACATATAAAACAAAAAACAGATAAGTTGAAGTCTTGTGTCAAGTAAAGAAGTTGCGATTGAAAACATTGGCGACATATTCACAATTAAACCTCCCTTAAATAAAAGGAGACTGTCGACTTTGGTACCAGTTGACAATAAGTAATTGCCAAAAATGAGAGAGAATGGTTTAAGGTTAGGGTCAGAAGTATTTCATTCAAAAATCCTGTGGATACGTGGCTCCGATAGGCAAGTGATAAGACGCTTGACTTTGTCCTGGGACAGCTGAATTCGACGCTGTACTTCGGAGGTCGGGAATGTTAACACGCTGAATTCCCCTCCAGACGGATTGTACGGTCCACTCACCTCTCTGATGAATGGGTACTGGGTTTCTGTACTACATCATCTCCCTTATACTGTAGGTATGGAAAACGAGAGTAACATCTGTTCGTCTGTAGATTACAAACAAACATAGCTGTACACCAAACAAACGGACAAATAATTCAACTTACATTAACTTTAGTTTAGCTTTTAACTTCTTGTTTTTCTCCATACAATTTTTAAAGAGACCAAATGAAATCTTAGTCACTTTTAAAACTTTCTCTTTGTTCATGCACTTACTCCAATTAATAAAACAAGATTCGAACGACAATCTTTCTGCCTCATCTTGAGACTCCTAAAGAATGTTAACCAAAGAGTCAGGGTTGTGATTAAACTTAAGAACATAGTCTGCCCAATCTGATATATCTTTTCTTTTTACAGGCGCTAACATGTTCATCAACACGTTCTTTGAGCGATCTTCCTGTACTTCCTGTATAAATTTCTCCACACTCCCTGCATTCTAACATATAAATAACCGCCATTTTAAACAATATATTATATTATCCTTACTTTTAATCTTTCTCTTTTTGAAGACCTTTATAGTAAATAATTTTAACCTTATTTTCAACACAAACCTCTCTAATGTTTTATATATATTAGTACCAGCAAACAATTTTAAAAATTTATAATCATGATGCACCTCATCTTTATCCTTAATTGCAATTATTTTCTTTTTGTTTTTAAAGAATTTATTAATAATCGTTTCAACAAGCCTATCAGGATATTCATTCATCTTTTCACTTTTTCTTAGGATCATCTATTTTCATTTACTATCGTTTTCATTTTACAGTATAATCTGTTAATCTTTTTAAATTGTTCCAAATTATGGCTTTATTTGTTGTTGAATGTCTATAATTAGAATTGAAGTTTATTATATTATATTACATTATATTATATTATACGAGTAGCTTTGGTAATTTTTCTGAAAATGTTCATACCATAATGTGTTGTCCTTATTTGAGGCGAATAGATGCAAAAGGGATATTATCCACTTTTTAAAAAACTACAGAAACAAAGAAAAAGTTATAATTCCTCATATAGTTGTACAATTCCTGATTTCTGTTCACTAACTCATGAACATTTAACGATAAAGGTGAATTTCTAGTTAGAAAAAGCATACGAAGTTAATGAAAAACAGTATTATAAGTTGGATAATATAACATTTGAATGGAAATGATGGATAATGTGCATTTTGAAAACAAAGTTTTATTATTAAAATTACAAA
Organism: Thereuonema tuberculata; assembly: GCA_023159025.1. NCBI lineage: Eukaryota > Metazoa > Arthropoda > Chilopoda > Scutigeromorpha > Scutigeridae > Thereuonema > Thereuonema tuberculata. The sequence goes on along the minus strand of JAFIDM010002131.1, from coordinate 27,396,338 downwards.
ATTTGCATTTTAAAACTGAATGCAGCATTCAACAGAAACATTCAGATGTTTAAAAGTGCAGCATGTTCAGTAGCTTCACACATAGTGTAATCTTGGTTCAAATCTTGATATACACCTGCATCAATGATGAACTTGTACAATTGTGGCTTCTCGTCATTTCGCCAATCTGCTCCATAATGATTAGTGAGAAGACTATCAACATTTTCCTTTTTTGCTTTTTTGATGCTGTTGCCTTTGGTGATCATAGGAAGTGCGAAGTCACTGAACGTTTTCATCGGCTTGCAGATAGATCCTGGAGTCCTCATGGTCGATGTATAAACATCTTTTCCATGAACCATGACGTTTCGCATCTTATTTCTTGTCAGAAGTACTCTTTTACAACTCTTTATAGTGAAGTTCCATTTCCCTACAGGCTTAGATTGTCTCTTTGGATGCTTTCCAATCATAATTTGTACATTCACTCCCTAGGTTGAGCACATTAGAGTGTTTTGCAATTAAATCAATATACTGTTGAGGATCATAACTGGACTCTAACTTCTTAATGCCTTTCTCAACTAAACCAAAAACACGATCAGCTGGCAGGAAGCTGTGACCAATGACCGGGAAAATAGGCTGTATCTCTGAAATATAAATTTACTGGGGCTTTTGATCGAAAATAACCAACCATTGCAATAATAATGGAATTCTTATTCTGTCCTCCGTACCCATCACTAACAAAGCGAACCATTCTGTACTGACTGAGGTCGATTTGCAATTTCATTAGTAGCTTTAGGAAATTCATTTTTCCATCCAAACATAGGAAGTTACATCAACGACTTTCACAGATAAGCTCCTTTTGTATGATTACACGAAGGAAAGGCCGGAAATCCTTTGGATGCATATCTGGAATAAGATGAAATCCCATTAGTTATGAGATGAATTTCGATATTGCATCACTCAAAGCAAAAAATACTATTATGTTTCATATAACTGTAATTTTTCTCATTTCACTACGAAGTCCATTCTGTTTAAAGTTTCAATGAAACTTTTTCCCGCTTCCACTGTCCAGGTGTCCTTCATTTTTTTGCTTGTACTTGCCACAGGTACAGGTGTTGCATATTCTTTCATTTCACTAATTAATTATTGTTACAAAAGTATTTTCAGTAATAAACATTACTTCAGAAACATTCAAACGTATGTGCTTTCCGCCATCTTTGTTGTTGATATCATGTGACTCCGCATTCATGTCTCTTGGTGGAGAGGTTAGTGTACCTTTCGCAGTACACTGCTGCTTGGTTAAGGCCCCTTAAGAAGACAACGTAATATTTATTGTGAAACTTACCCACGATAATGTGAATTTTGACGTAATTGCTACTGCCACAAGATGAATATTTACTTCCACAATATGGCAGTATCAATAACTCAAATTAACAAAAAATGGATAATGCCCCTTTTGCATCTACACGCCTCATTTATCAGTAACATATCTAAGAAAGGTAACTTTCTATCAACTTCTTTTTCATAATTAAATTTCAAGTTTTGATTAATAAAGTTTACATGGGTGAAGAATTTATCAAACTGCATCTCTGTTCCCTCCCATAACACTAAAACATTTTGCTAGTTATTAAAAAGGAGAACGATGGTTTCTCTATTTGTTTTATGTAATCTTTCCTCATGAAGGATTTTGATAAAAAAACAGAAATATAGAATTTATTGGATGAAGAAGTATGTTGTTTGTGTCTCTTTATGGAAGAAGAAGACCTTTAGAAGTTTCGTTAGAAGATTTTAGTTATTATTCATGCCTAATGGTTATGGTGATAAGCAATTAAATAACGATTAACAAGTTTGAACTTCACTATCATGAATTTCATTCAGATTCTAAACATTCATTCGAGCAAGTCGTATACCTTAATTCCAAAGACAATTGATAGGTTAAAATATAAGTTAATGCTTAATAATTTCAAAGCAGAAAAGTTGATTTCTGTTTTCAAATGGAATTTATTGATCAATCAGCTAGAATGTTCCAGTCAACGAGTAAAAAACTTACAGAACAAAGAATTGACCTTGAACAGAAATTGACAGTCCCAATTAAATTCTGAAATCGTTGAATTTAACGATGTCTGACATGTTTTAGATATTCAGAGAATTCGGCATTTTCACAATTTACATTGCTGGAAATATGCTTTCTGTACTTCCTTAATCTCTAACTACAGTAGGATTCCATGGTCGTAACAGATTAAATTGGAGTGCAGATGTGACAACTTAGTCAGTTTTGATTTAACAATTTTTAGCTCATATAATTCAAAATTAACATCAATGAACATATAAAACAGAAAACAGATAAGTTTTTAGGCTTTGAGAAAGAAAAGAAGTCATGTCTTTTCGAAAATTAAGGAATATTTATTTCAATAAATGTATGGTTTTATACGTTTATTTTGTTTTTATTTTGAAGATTTGAAGACTTTTCAATAGAAAACAGATAAGTTATAGTTATAAAATAGTTGCGACTGAAAACAATGGCGGCATATTCACAACTAAAGCTCCTTTAAATAAAAGGAGACTGCCATCTTTGATACCAGTTGACAAAAGTAATTGCCAAAAATTAGCGAAAATGGTTCAAGGTTAGGGTCAGAAGTATTTCATTCCAAAATCCATAGCTACCCTACAGATACGTGGCTCCGGTAGCCAAGGGATTTGATGCTTGACTGTGGCCTGGAGAAGCCGAATTCGACGCTGGGCCTCGGAAAAGGTCGAAGATGTTTCTTCGCTGAATTCTCCTCCAAACGGATTGTACGGTCCACCCATATAGGGTTAATTTCCAATTCAACTGAATTGAAATCTCCCACCAAAAATTATTTTAACATTAATATCATCGTCCTTGGAAAGGAACAATCTTTACACTGAAATATTATTTCAGCGCCACCAATCATCGACGGCACAAAGGGGACCTCTGCTGATTGTAGCAGCGCTAATGAAGTAGCACCACAACTGGATTTGACGTATGTCACGGTATGGAAGATCATGAGGAAAGTTATCCATTTCTATCCATACAAGATCAGCTGGGTAGAGCAACTCGAACACAACAAATTATGTAGGATTATGGTAGATTATAGTAGGATTATGGTAGGTAGATTTGCATCTCGCGTTTCTTGGAAATTCCAATTCGACGAAGCTTGGCATTGGAGAATTGTATGGGTTAAAAAAAGAGGCTCATCTTTTCGGAGCTTCTTTCGGCGGCCTCGCTCCTCGGATTTAAGTCCATGCGACTTTTGGCTGTGGATTTACAATGTCTATTTTGGCGTGGTCCCGAACTGACTACCTAGAACTACGTTTCAAAGATTGTGATGAACATTACGTCAGACGTTCGGTTTTAGAGAACGTTGTTCACAGGATGAATTTTCTGATCCACAAAAATGGTGGCCACATTGAAAATGCTTCACTGCAGTACAAGGGGAAATGAATGTGCTGCATAAAAGATGATGTTTCAGTTAAGTTTCGTCTTTACTATTCATTTGTCTGTCCATTGCAACTCTTTTTTTCAGCGCCTCGGCGCCGAATGCGTCGTCGAGGCATGCTCAGTACTCAGATATCTTCTCTACACACCCACACTGATCAGAAAGCACAAAGAGGTAATATGACGCTCATTCACATGATCACAGCCGTCGCGATACTAACCGTCGTGATTTCTTTGACCTACAATAATTTGTTTCACCTACAATAGGCTTCTTGCTTTCATTTATATTTTTTTTTCTATTTTAGTAAGCACTTAACTGCCCTAGAATTTTTTTTCCTGCGTTGTAATGTTTCTTTATTTTTGATTTTTGAGGGTTCTTCACTATGTATATAATTAAACTTAAAAAATTTTAACAGCAGTAAAGACCCTTGCTAATCCTTAACAAAGATAAAGATAAAAATAACACCAGTTGGAGAAAACAATCCTTTTTAAGTTGTTCCATTCCTTTTTTCAAGAAAAAGTGTAAATATCTGGGATTCTTCCATTATTGTATTATAAAACGAAACATTCATTCTAGAATTGTGGAATGATGACTAATCTTTCAGAAGCCAAAACAGTGGCAGATTAAGATCAATATTTTGAATATTGAAATTTCATTAAAAGCTAATACTGAATTGAATGGTTTCCCATAACGATTTAGCTGTTTTTAATAGAAAGTTCATTGATATAACTTTTTTGAAATGCAAACATCAAGAAACGTAGGAATAAAACATATTTTCTGATCGATGTAAATGTTTCACTAAATCTTATTTCTGTATTTCAAGATTTTTTTAAAAATCAATTCTTATAGAACAGAGCAAATCTCTTACTTTTGTATAACTTCAATCGAGAACTGAATTTATTTTATATTAGATAAACTTTTTTCAAATACAAGTACAAATACAAGTAAACGTCAATTAACCGTGGTAATTGGAGGAAACGAAAAACAGGATAATGAAAAACACGGTTATTCCAAATTAAGTTTTATTGAGTTAAATACATAAAAACCCTATAAAAACAAAAGATATGCATTCTTGTAGTGGGTAAATGAGAAACTGAACATGATTTTATAATGCTTAATTAGGATGCAATGTTGTTTAAAATATTCAGTATGGACTTCTGTTATTTTACGAATCCACTTAAAAAATAAATTTCTATGTATTACAGAGGGCCACGATTAATTTGATCTGCCAGATAATTGAGCCCCGGATAATCGACGTTTAAACTGTAAAAGGATTAATTGAAGGAACTTACAATAACATACCACTAAGCTAATCAAAGGAAAGCAAGTAAATAGATTACAAATTAAATAAAATATTGAAAAATTTAAGAAAGGATTTACATCTCTCTACTCAAGGCGCTAGCTTATAGCGCTTTAAATTTATTTCTAAAATATCACGATGTTTCTTTACAAATAAATTTTTTATTGTCTGATGACGGAATTAAACTTACCAAAAAGTCATAAATATAAATGAGTCACATTTTTTGTTTTTAATTCTTATGGTATTTTTTTATATCTCATATTACAAAGGACTCAATTGCATGCATAATAGCCAAAACAAATTTAAGCGCCTTCTTCTGGAAGGAGTATGTTTAAAACTATTACAACAATAGTTTACAAACGATGGTAATACAACAAAAAGCTGATGAAGGCTTCTTTATTGGAAAACAACATCATGCATTTATTGTGTAGGTATCGTCTATAACAGCTGTTTGCTGCTCAGACTCCATTACTTAACTTCCATAACTCAAAATTCAATGTGATATTTAAAATCCGTATTCATAGTGATTTTAAATGCAGATTCCTTCGTATTCTGTATCCGGGAATTTCGGTCGTTCATCATGTGTTGTCCAAAGCCTCTAGACGAAATTCCACATGATCTTAAAATTCCAGATTTAGGCCTCTTTCCACCGCTAGATAATGGAAGTCGATATCATCATCCTGAATGCCGCTGTACTTCCCTGCAGATTCGGTTGTTAAAGCTACTTTCCGTGACAGCAGTTCTTCAAGTCATCATTCTGCACCTGTTTCCAGGATTAAATCCTTCCGTCAACAGTTGGGTGGCTCTTCTGTTGTGTTCAAGCTGTCTTATCTCCTTCCGTGTATCCCGTACAACACAGAAATGCTTCTTAAACTGTCTCGCTACAGAAATGTTCGAACATTGCAGAGCACTACTGTCCGGTTTCTGGATTTGCTATACACCAGAGTTTTCCGCCGACAAAGATCCACTTCAGGGCCATACATTATTCGTCATTTTCCTTCTCGAAAGCTTCTTCTTACTCACGGCGATAGCAGAGATTCGTAACAGGACTAGAAGGGACCGAAATCACCTGTTCTGGGTTGTTGTTGTCGTGGCTGTAATTTTTCACATTGGTCGCACTTTAAAAATTGATAAACTATTCTGTGCTTTCCAACCAGATTTTAACAATTACACTATTTGAAATCCAATTCGGAGTTTCTAATATTTAAGAGTCTAACACTGCTCTGAATGGAACATCTCGTAAGTACTGAAAAGCATTTCCATTTGGAAAAACAACTTCAAAACAACAACAAAAAAAAAGGATCTTACTACAGCCTTCAATTAAGTTGCAATTTAATTAGAAAAGTAAATCTGTTGTTGAATTTATGATGTTGTTGATCCATTTTTAAAGAGTTATCATATTCTTACTTTTCTTTTTCATTTTAAAAAGTTTATCGTAGAATAATTTATAAATAATTATTCTACAATTTATAGAATACGTTTTGGAATTAGCCCTGTAGAGTTTTGAAATTCAATATTAGCTCAATGAACTGAAATGGCGTTTTGTGGTAATTGGTATGTTGTAATTCGAAGATTGTTTTGTTTGCTCTTGATTGAAATTTATTAAAAATCCCTTAAATCACAAAAGCATCAATCTCACGAGTTTATTTTATGATTTAGATAATGACTGAAACATCTGAAAAAAATAACCATTTCCAAATTCAAGAAATTGAAACTTTTCTGTTATTTTTTTTTCTTATATTCCGAACATTTCAATTTAAAATTGAGAACTTGCAATGCTTTATTAACAGTATAAGACTGAAATAATAATTTCGATAGAATTTTGAAACAATGATTGAAACCCTTTGGTTGGTTTTCAAGGAACTGCGCTCATAATATCAGTCAGCCTGTGGGTGTGTTGTGTATACATATTATGAATGAATATTCTTGATTGTAATTTCTTGAAGAGACTTCAAATACAAAGTTGGTTTACCTCTTTTCTTTAAATATACATAGAGAAGAGCTTGACAGCTTGCTCATTTAATATTGCTCATTTAATAATACGTTTAAGGAACGTATTGAAAATTGCGTTGCTTAAAGGTATTTTTTAACTGTAAATAAAATTGAAAATCAAGACTCCCCCCCCCCCTTTGACTACGTGCTTGATCTGCATTGAACTCCAAGAAATCTAATGGTAGAAACATATTAACAAAAATTTTTAGTGTTCGTTTGGTCTGTAAGAAATCTCAGGATTTCTTCAAAAAATTCGAATATTTTTAAATGGGAGTACAAAAAAAATAGTTTTAGTTGTCTTACGTCCTTCATAATATATCTAAATTAGAATTTTTATAAAGAAAGCCGGACATTTCATCTCATGCATAAACTAAATAAAAACAATTCATGCCTTGAATATCTGCACGTTAAAATCGATTTTATTAATTTTTTTTTACTTTAACAGAATTGGAATATTTAAATTTGAATAAAAAACTTAAAACTATCTTTGAAGAAATGAGTAATGTAATTAAGTTTACAATAAAAAACATGACAACAAAAATACCTTTTTTTTTTTTTTTTTATTAATTATAAAATTTAGAGAATTCAACCAAAATTCAATTGCTATCGAAAACCTATATTCATTGGAGTTTTACATCGATTAAATATAAAATTTCAGTAATAAGAATTGTAAGAAACACAACATCATTTCTCATTGACAAAATCAAAGATAAATAAAACGAACAAGTACAGTTTAAGAAGGTACTCCATTAGAATTTAATACTGGATGATTTTACAAAATTAGGTCACAAATAAAAATACACGGTCAGAAAGAAATACCACAAAAATACCACAGAAAGACATACAGATGGATGTGGAAAAATATTTAAATTGATTCTAAATATTTGACAGACTGTACATCAAAGCCATGGAGTCAACATCACCGTTTCAAAGATATTAAGCCCTTGTTTCATGTTAAAACAGTGTTTCTTTTTCAGAATCTTCTCTGAAGTTGTTTGTTTGTGCTGGAGTATACTGCCCTTTTCCTACGGTTCGTAAACGTGACTTCAGTCAAAGATACTTGGTTTATATTATAAATTGTGTAATATACATTGGATGTTTCTCTAAGTTAGGTCTAGAAGACCATAAGTCGAAATCTTATAAGCATCCAGAATACAACTTTTTCGAGATATCATTTTTCATCAGCAATACTAGCTGAAAAGATCCTAATTTAGCAAGAAAAACATTATTATTCAGGAAGATTAATTAGTAAATCTTTACTTGGTTAAGCAGTTAATTTGGTAAGAATCGTTACAGGCAGAACCATTAAAGGAAAAACCGTTAAATGAATCATACGTAAACACGGCACGGGTACCCTTTTAATCTTTGGCTGATGACGGTTAACACAGAAATTGACAGTTCCAATTTAATTCTAGAATCGCAGAATTTAATATTGAATAATTCATGTTTTAGATATTCAGAGTATTTGGCATTTTCACAATTTACATTTGCTGGAAATATACTTTCTGTACTTCCTTAATCTCTAATTACAGGTGGGATTCCGTGGACTAACAGATTAAACTGGAATGAAGATGGGACAACTTAGTCATTTTTTATTTAACAATTTTGAACTCATATCATTTAAAATTAACATCAATGAACATATAAAGCAACAGACGGTAAGTTACAGTAAATTAAAGAAGTTGCGATTGAAAACAATGGCGACATATTCACAATTAAACCTCCTTTAAATAAAAGGAGACTGCCATCTTTGGTACCAGTTCACAATAAGAAATTGCCAAAATTGAGAGAGAATGCCTTAAGGCTAGGATCAGAAATATGTCATTTAAAAATCCATAGCTATCCAATAGATACGTGGCTCCTAGCCAAGTGATAAGGCAATTGACTTTGTCCTGGAAAAGCTGAATTCGACGCTGTTTTTCGGAGAAGGTCGGGGATGTTACCACGCTGAATTCCCCTCCAGACGGATTGTACGGTCCACTCACCTCTATGATGAATGGATGTCGGGTTTCTGTACTACGATCATCTCCTTTATACTGTAGGTATGGAAAACGAACGTAACATCTGTTCGTAAAAGAGATCTGCTCGCTCCTCTTCATTATGTAATTTTTGCCACTGATGTAATTATAAAATTATTAAATAACGAAATAAATTTAATGAAATTTAAGTAGACTTTTAGTTGTTTTAGTTGATAATCTAATGATTGCTTATAGTGGACAGATCGACAACACATCGTTGAACATCAAGCTTCAAAACAAACGGATCTAAGTGGGGCTGCTTATAGTAAAGACTATCATCCTCAGGACTCAGAAAGATGAACAGATAGTTGAAATATGAAAACAAGAGAGTTTGTTATTCATATCGCGAAACATATTATGATAATTCTCTAATCCTTTCCCAGAAAGTGCACTGGAATTTTGAATAAGGGCACATGAAATTACTTTGGACCATCAAAAAAAAAGTCAGCAGTTTATAGATTATATGGCCAAAAGTATCCGTACACCCTTCCAACGAAGGGGATCGGACAAGTCAGGATTGTTTGATGCGTCATGGGTCACTGAAAAAGCGTTGGTGGAGGCTTGGACGGTCATAATTCTGCGTTCCCGATAAAATCAGTGAGGTCAGTGACTTCGAACGTGATGTGATAATCTGATGCCACCGTTGTAGGAAATTGGTTCGTGAAACTGCGGACATGCTGCAGGTGCCGAAATCAACTGTGAGTGATATAACTTTAAAATGGAGACCGCGAGGCAGTGAAACGACAGCTGCACGCTCGACGATTGACTGACCGTAGCCGTCGAAAGGTGAAGATAGTAGGGAAGCAAAATCCCAAGTCTCCGTTGGTAGTGATGACCGACGGAATTCCAACATGTGTTGGGCGTTGTCGCTAGCAGCAGGACTGTTTCCCGAGAGCTAGATTTCTTGGGTTTCCACGAGCACTCACAAGCCGAAAATCTCCACCATCAATGCGAAGGGTCGTTTGCAATGGTGCAGAGCTCACCTCCTTTGGACTTTGGATCACTGGAAATACTTTCTGTGGAGTGATGAATCTCGCTTACGATCTGGCATTCCGATGAACGCAAAGGGATTTGGCGAATTTCCGGCGAACGCTTCTGATCCGATTGCATTTTGACAACTGTTAAGTTCGGTGGCGGCAGTATAATGGTGTGTGGGTGTTTTTCGTGGTTTGGCCTGGGTCCCTTAGTTCGCTGCGATGTGTCGGGCAATTCTGGACAATGCTGCCCTTCAAATTATGTAGCAACAGTTTGGGGAAGGCCAGTTTCTCTTCTAGGAGGATAACTGTCCAATACACACATCGAAATTTGTCAGGACATGGTTTGACGATATATTTGTTCCACAACTTGGCTGGCCGTCTCAAACCCCTGATCTGAACCCCATCAAACATCTGTAGAACGCAATGAAACTACGTGCCCAACCACAGTATCCATCTTAAGCTGAGGTTAAGCACTCACTTAAGCTGTCGTGGCCGCCTGGAAGTCAGTTCGTGCGACCACCTAGCAAAACCTGGTGGAATGTCTTCCCAGAAGTGTACAAGCTGTTATCGATGCAAAAGCGAGACCGACATCATATTAATATGTGCTTCACGAGGCACATTGAAATATTTATTCGACGATACAGAGGGGACCTGTGCTGGCAGCAACAGCGTCTGTGGAGTAGCGCGACAACTGGATTTGACGTATGCCACGGTATGGAAGATCTTGCGGAAGTTATCCATTTCTATCCATGCAAGATCAGCCACGTAGAGCAACTTGAACACAACGATTATGGTAGGAAACAGATTTGCTCTCGCGTTTCTTGGAAATTCGAATTCGACGAAGCTTGGCCTTGGAGAATTCTGTATGGAGAGAAAAAGAGGGTCATCTGGATGGGACTGTCAACATTCAAATTTGAGCATCCGAACTACCCCTTGCGGTTTAAGAAATCCCATTACATTGACCAAAAATCACCGTTTGTTGTGGCTTCACAGCAGGTTTCATCGTAGGACCATTCTTTTTTGAGAACGTTGCTCCAATAGGACCAGTAACCTGTCCCATTACCGCACCGAACTATCGCGATATGTTAAACAGTTTCGTCATTCCGCAGCTAAAGTAATATCTGGAAGACATAATTTTTATGAACCAGCAAACATTGTATAGCAATCAGTATTGCAGTGTATCGTTTACGTGCGATCAGTATAGCAGCTTTACGGCAGCACTTCACAGACGAAAGAGTCACCTGTCGCTTCTTTCCGTTAGCATGGCCGTCTCGCTCCCCGGATTTAAGTCGATACTTTTGGCAGTAGAGTTACTTGAAGTCCAAGGTCTATTTTGGCAGGGTTCCGAACTTCACTACCTGAAAGGACAACGGTCTGTGATGAACATTGCTTCAGATATGTTACGTTCGCCTACAGAGAATGGTGTATTGCACAGGATGTAATTCCTGATCCACAAAAACGGTTACCTTGAACCTGATTCACATCTGGACGGGAATAAATGTGCTGCATAAATGGTGATGTTTCAGTTCAGTTTCGTATTTGTTATTCATTTGTCTGTCCATTCCAACTCTTTTTTTACATTGCAACTACTTTTATTAATTTTTTACTACTATTTTTTTTTCGCGGAATCCTTCTTTCCATGTCTTTATTAGTACCCCCACCAAATTTAGTGCCATTCCGGTTGTTCGGTCGAGCTAGAAAGCATTGGGAATAGCGTGAGTTTAGTTACAGCCACCCTATAGTTTACAAGGAGGATTAACCTTGTGAGTCAAGAAAATTACTGTCCAATCACAGGTGCAAGATCCTCGACACATGGAAGAAGTAGGCTTTTATTTTTGTAAACATTCTAGTTTTTAAAATGGTAACTATTTTGCTTAAAAATAACGTAATACAATATACAAATAAATATCAACCACTATACATAATTGTAATCCCTTATTTACTTTTCCCCTAAAATCGACTGTTCTTGGCACTCTGCCAAGTAGAGATCTATTATCTGTGGTCGGACAGTATATGTATTCCAAACTTTTAAACGAACGACCAGGAAATAACGGCGGTCTTTCAGTTGCTTGAATTCATAGTCTGCTTTTTTCCAAACTCCTGGTTCCTTGTTTTGCTTTTTTTCTTAATAATAAAGAATATGGCAAACTTCCTAACATTTGCATCTGTAAGATTCATCAGTCCTGTAAGATTCGACAATTTGTGTTAAAATGAATAAAAATAGACCCAAAAATAGAAAATCCCCCATGTAAAACTGTGGCCTCGCTACCAGATTTTTATAGGCTCTAATAGTGGTCAGGTAATGGATCCTAATGTTAGGTTAAATGACAATGAAATGGTTCTTTTGAAATTGGATCTTAAAATTTTGTGGCATCTGCTTATCGTGAATTATAATGGGAATTTTCCAAAGTACATATTTATGTTGATAAATAGCCATTGATATTGTGAAGCAATCCAATATTTTTAAATTCGTAGATTTTCGCATTGATAAATCTACAGCCTCCATCTCGATATAATAATGAGAGCAGAAGTAACACTTTTTCAGCATTCTAATCCTGACTTCTATGGACCAGAAGCTTTTTCAAACTTACATTTTAATGGCATTATTAGAAATTACACTTATTGCCAAACACAATTGGCCCACCCAGCAGCAGATGTCCAAATGGAATGACAATGATGATACAAATAACTGATTACAATGTCACAACAGCTGGGGTTGTTTATTCGCGCAAAATATTACCGGTCAAAAGTCCCTTTAGTATTGCTTTTATACCTCCGCTAGCGGGGAAATACACGACGATACGCCTTGGTATGGAGTCATAAAGACGTCTAATACTATCCTTCGGAAGAGCTTCCCACAGCTGTTACAATCGCTGCTCCAGATCGCTCATACCCGTTAATGGCCGAAGCTCCCGTCTCAGCTGGTCCAACATATGTTGAATGGGCGACAAGTCTATAGACCCGATGGGCCAAGAAAGGGTGTCGACAGTTCGGAGGCAATCCAGAAAAACTCGTGCTTTTTGTTGGCTGGCATTATCTTGTTGGGGAATGGTTCGCTTTAGCAGCTCTATGAAGGGAAGCACATGAGACCGTAGGATCTCCTGAATGTACCCCTGCGCCTTCAATATTCCTCTAAATACTGCCAGCGGAGACCGAGAATCGTAGGTGATGGCTCCTGATCCCATGAAGCCACCAGTCACTCAACAATGAAGCCTGGATATGTAGCTGTCGAGTGGTTATCCATACTCGAGTACGATGGTTATGCGTGTGAAAACAAAATCTGGATTCTAACTAAATAAGGTTTGTTGCCAGTCCACAGCGATTCATTCCCCCTCTAGGACTAGAAACGACGGAACCAATGATGGGTATCAAAGCTGCCGAGAATGCAAGTCTCGTTTTGCAAGTTGTCTCGCAATCGTGCGGTTAAACACAGTGATGTCTCTCAATGATTGATAGTGATACCGTTGTATCAGTTCCCGCCTGTCGGACACTATCCTGTCTTCCGTTAGTCTGGCTAGGTCTTTCAGTGCCTTTCTGCTCAGGTATGTTTCCTAACGTCTTTACTGCTCCCAACATCGTCGCACAGTGCAATCGTAACTGCGTCGAATGCGTCGTCGAGGCATATCAGTACTCATATATCTGCTCTACACAACCAGACTTACTAGAAAGCACAAATAGGTAATATGATGGTCATTCACATGACCACAGCCGTAGCGATACTAACCCTCCCCCCCTTGTGGCAGCTTTCATCGGGCAGTAGCAGCCCAACTGCAATCAATAGTACAAATACCAGTTGAGTTTCTTCTTTCCCGGATCATTCGTTCTGTGTGGGCTAATTTATTTGGCAATGAGTCTACATTGTTAAAAGTCAAGTCACTGTTTTGAATTTAACGAATTAATGAAACGTTACTATAAAATCTCTCGGAAAATGCAGTACAAGGTAATTCAAACTCCCCATTCTTTTTGAAAACAACTCGTTGAAATAAAAGACTAAAAGAAATAGGCTATAACAGAAATTAATTTATTTTGAAAGGATCTTTCCATTAACAATAAAATATAAGTGCACTTTACTTATTAAAGGAAGTCTTTCAGTTTTGTTCAACTGGGACAGCTGTTTCGAACTGTCTAGGCATCGAGCGTGCAGAGGCGAATGAGGGAAAGGCAATACAGTGGTAGAAAATAAAATGTTCCCTAAAAATTAAGATAATGAAAATAAATGCTCAATATATTAAGAACTTGCCACTCGACTACTTTAAGAACTTCCACTTATTCCTTATATTATAAATGCTTACTCGAATTTGTTTTACCTACAGCAGGCTTCTTGCTTTCATGTATATTTTTGTTCTTTGTTTTAATAATCACTTTAACTGCCCTAGAATTTTGTTCCCATATTAAAATATTTCTATATTTTTGATTTTTGAGAGTTTTTCACTAAGTATTTAATTAAACTTAAAAAATTTTAACAGCTCTAAAACCTCTTTTTTCGCATTAAAAGAGATAAAGATAAAAATAACAGTAGTTGGACAAAACAATCGTTTTTAAGTTGTTCCGTTTTTTTTCTAGGAAAAGTGTAAATATCTGGGATTCTTCCATTATTATAAAACGAAACATTCATTCTAGAATTGCAGAATGATGTAATCTTTCAGAAGCCAAAACAGTGGCAGATTAAGATCAATATTCTGAATATTCATATTTCTTTAAAAGCTAATACTGAATTGAATGGCTTCCCATAAAGTTTTAGCAGTTTTTAATAAAAAAGTTCATTGATATAATTTTTTTGAAATGTAAGCATCACGAAACGCAGAAATAAAAACATATTTTCTGATCGATGTAAATGTTTCACTAAATCTCATTTCTGTACTTCAAGATTTTTTAAAACTCAATTCTTATAGAACAGAGCCAATCTCTTATTATTGTATAACTTCAATCAAGAACAGAACTTATTTTATATTAGATGGACTTTTTTCAATATAAGTACAAATACAAGTAAACATCAGTTATCCATGGTAATTGGAAGAAACGAAAAACCGGATAATGAAAAACACGGTTATTCCAAATTACGTTTTATTGAGTTAAAAACATAAAAACCCTATAAAACATAAAATATGCATTCTTGTAGTAGATAAATACAAAATTGTACATGATTCTATAATGATTAATTATGATGCAATGTTGCTTAAAATATTCAGTATGGACTTTATGTTATTTTACGAATCCACTTAAATAATAAATTTCTATGTACTACTGAGGGCCACCTTTAATTTGATCCCATGGATAATTGAGCCTCGGATAATCGGCGTTTTACTGTAAACGGATTAATTGCAGGAACTTACAATTACATACCACTAGGCTAATCAAAGGAAACTCAATATAATCTCTTTATAGAGATTTCAAATTACAAAAAACACTGAAAAATTTAAAAAAGGATTTATATCTCTCTTCTGAAGGCGCTACCTTATAGTGCTTGGAATTTATTTCTAAAATATCGTGATGTTTCTTTAGAAGTAAATTTTCTATTGAGCGATGACGGAATTAAACGTAATAAATGTAAATCTATGACACAAACAGTCATAAAGATAAATGAGTCATTTTTGTTTTGTTTTTAATTCTAATTGTATTTTTGCATATGCCGTATTACAAAGGCCCTAATTGCATGGGTAATAGCCACTTTAGATTTCAGGGATATCTTCTATAAGGAATAT
>JAFIDM010002131.1:27348391-27374508 GCA_023159025.1 Thereuonema tuberculata | reverse complement strand
ATATGAATTTATTTGGGGGAAGAAGTTTTCGTCATAATTTTGATCAAACATAGTCATTGGTGCTTTTTTACCGTGTTTTTTGTTTGTCATGAAAATCATGAAAGAATAGGTCGTGCGCTAAAATTTCGATTAATGTTGACTTATTAATTTACAATAAGTCAGCATCCATTAGCACAGTGTTGTAGTACACAGCAGCAAAAGAAAAACCCACATTCTAACAGCAGCAGCATTTTTGTTACGATTTTAACTGAATCCAAAGCCATTATGAATTGAAGTGATTACACAACATCACAACATCTTTCAAATAATATTTTGCGTAAATTAAACTCATTTTATGCTTCAGAATCTGCCCTTTATTTCTTAAGGCAATTTTTTCATTTCTTGTTGAAGCAAACAAAGTTTACAAAAGACAAAGGAATTGTTTGTCGTTCTTTGAAAAGTCACTATATGGTCTTCGCTTCCACATCAATAATAAAGATTCTAAAATATAATGTTCATTGCAGTTGGGAAGAGGTTGACAGCTTGCTCATTGAATATTCTACGAAAATTGCGTTTCTTAAAGGTATTTTTAACTCTTAAGTAAAATTGAAAGTCAAGACTCCCTCCCCCCCTTGACTACGTGTTTGATCTGCTTTGAACTCCAAGAAATCTAATGGTAGAAACATATTAACAAAAATCTTTAGTGTTCGTTTTGTCTGTAAGAAATCTCAGAATTTATTCAGAAAATTCCAATATTTTTAAATGGGCAATTCGTACAAAAAAAAAAGTTTTAGATGTCCCAAGTCCTTCGTAACATATCTAAATTAGAATTTTTATAAAAAAAGCCGGATATTTCATCTCATGCACAAACTACATAAGAACAATTCATGCCTCGAATATTTGCACGTTAAAATTGATTTTATTAGATTCTTTTTTTTACTTTAACAGAATTGGAATATTTGATTTTTGTGAAGATTTAAATTTCAATAAACTAACTTTGAAGAAATGAATAAAGTAATTAAGTTTACAATAAAAAAACATGACAACAAAAATCCTTTTTTTTAATTTTTATTTTTTTATTAACTTTAGAGATTTTAACCAAAATTCAATTGCTGTCAAAAACCTACATTCATTTGAGTTTTACATCTAATAAGTATAAAAGTTCAGTAATAAGAAATGTATAGAAACGCAACTTCATTTCTGATTGACAAAATCAAAGATAAATAAAACGAACAAATACAGTTTAAGAACGTACTCCATTAGAATTTTATACTGGATGTTTTTTACAAAATTAGGTCATTAATAAAAATACTAGATCCCACAAAAAGACATACAGATGGATGTGTAAAAATATTTAAATTGATTCTAAATAGTTGAAAGACTACATTAAGCACGTGGATTCTCGGCTATTGACGTCAACATCACCTTTTTAAAGACGTTAAGCCCTTGTTTCATGTTAAAAAAGTATTTGTTTTCAGAATCTTCTCTGAAGTTGTTTGTTTGTGCTGGAATATACTGCCCTTTTCTTAAGGTTCGTACACGTGATTTCAGTCAAAGATACTTGGTTTATATTATAAATTGTGTAATATACATTGGATCTTTCTCTAAGTTAGGTCTAAAAGACCGTAAGTTCAAATCTTATAAGCCAGAATACAACTGTTTCGAGATATCATTTTTATCAGCAGTGCTACTTGATAAGATTCTTATTTAGCAAATGTATTGAGCATTTAGTAAATGTTTACTTGGTTAAGCAGTTAATTTCGTAAGAATCGTTACAGGCAGAACCATTAGAGGTAAAAACGTTAAATGAGTCATTCGTAAACATGGCTTGGGTACACTTTACTCTTTCGCTGATGAATGTTAACACAGAAATTGGCACTTCCAATTATATTCTAGAATCACAGAATTTAATATTGAATAATTCATGTTTTAGATATTCAGAGTATTGGGCATTTTCACAATTTACATTGCTGGAAATATACTTTCTTTACTTCGTTAATCTAATTACAATGGGATTCCATGGATTAACACAGCGTTTCTCAACCTGTGGGGCGCGATAAAACTAAAGTCGGGGGGGCGCGAGCATATGGATTTTTTTTATTTTTGGTTGAACAGATAGGTTTGGAGGGTTTTTTTTTTTGGTTGAACAGATAGGTTTGGAGGGTTTTTTTTTTTTTCGGGGGGCGCGATGAGAGATGTGATTGAAAATTGGGTCGCAAGTACTAAAAGGTTGAGAAACACTGGATTAACAGATTAAATTGGAATGAAGATGTGACAACTCAGTCATTTTTGATTTAACAATTTTGAACTCATATAATTTAATTTAATTTAAAATTAGCATCATTGAACATATAAAGCAACAGACACTAAGCTATAGTAAATTAAAGAAGTTGCGTATGAAAACATTAGCGATATATTCACAATGAAACCTCCTGTAAATAAAAGGAGACTGCCGTTCTTTGGTACCAGTTGACAAAAGTAATTGCCAAAAATTAGCGAGAATTGTTCAAGATTAGGATCAGAAGTATTTCATTCAAAAATCCATAGCTAACCTATAGATACGTGGCTCCGGTAGCCAAGTGATTTGACGCTTGACTGTGGCCTGGAGAAGCCGAATTCGACGTAAGACCTGGGAGAAGGTCGGGAATGTTAACACGCTGAATTCTCCTCCAGACAGATTGTAAGGTCCACCCACCTCTCTGATGAATGGGTACCTGGTTTCTGTACTACATCTCCCTTATCCTGTAGGTATGGAAAATGAGAGTAACATCTGTTTGCAGAAGAGCTCTGCCCGCTTCTCTTCATTAAGTAATTTCTGCCATTGATGTATTTATAAAATCATTAAATAACAAAATAAATTTAATGAAATTTAATTAGACTTTCAGTTGTTTTTAGTTCATAAACATCTAATGATAGCTTATAATGGACAGATCGAGAACACATCGTTGAAGATCAAGCTTCAAAACAAACAGAGCTAAGTGGGGCTCCTTAAAGTGAAGACGTCATCCTCTTTACTCAGAAAGATGAACAGATCGTTGAAATCTGGAAAGAAGACAGTTTGTTATTCACATCGCGAAACATATTATGATAATTCTCTAATCCTTTCCCGGAAAGTGCACTGGAATTTTGAATAAAGGCACATGAAATTACTTTGGACTATCAAAAGAAAAAAGTCAGCAGTTTATACACTATATGGCCAAAAGTTTCCGGACACCCTTCCAACGAAGTAGATCGGGCAAGTCTGGATTGATGCGTCATCGGTCACTAAAAAAGCGTTGGTGGGACTTGTGGCGGTCACAATTCTGCCGTTCCGATAAAATCAGTAAATCGGGTGAGATCAGTGACTTCGAACGTGGCGTGATAATGGGATGCCACCGTTGTAGGAAATCGGTTCGTGAAATTGCGGACATGCTGCACGTGCCGAAATCATGTGTGAGTGTTGTAACTGGAGACTGGTAAAATGGTGACCACGAGGCAGTGAAACGACATCTGCACGCTCGATGGTAGACCGAGAAAACTGACTGATCGTAGCCGTCGAAACCTGAAGATAGTAGGGAAGGAAAATCGCAAGTCTACGTTGGTCATGTGATGACGAGGGAGTTTCAACATGTGTCGGGCGTTGTTAGCATCAGGACTGTTCGTCGAGATCTAAATTTCTTGGTTTCCACGGGTACTCACAAGCCGAACATCTCCGCCGTCTATGCGAAGGGTCGTTTGCAATGGTGCAGATCTCACCGCCTTTGGACTGTGGACAACTGGAAAAACATTCTGTGGAGTGATAAATCTCGATTACGATATAGTAGTCCAATGTATTCATATGAGTTTGGCGAAATCCCGGCGAACACTTCTTATCCGATTGCATTGTGACAACTGTTAAGTTCGGTGGCGGCAGCGTAATGGTATGGGAGTGTTTTTCGTGGTTTGGCCTGGGTCCTTTAGTTCCTGTGACGGACTCTGCGATGTGTCGGGCAATTCTGGACAATGCTGCCCTTCCAACTCTGTAGCAACAGAGTTTCTTGTGTTCTCTTCCAGGAGAATAACTGTCCAATACACACATCGAAACTTCTCCGGTCGTGGTTTGACGACATGTGTGTTCCACAAACTGACTGGGCGTCTCAAAGCCCTGATCTCAACTTCGTTGGACGAAAATGAAACGCAGTTGATGTGCCAAACCACAGTCGCCATCTTAAGCTGAGGTTAAGCACTCACTTAAGCTGTCATGGCCGCCTGGAAGTCAGGTCCTGCGACCACCTATCAAAGCCTGGTGGGATGTCTTCCCAGAAGTGTACAAGCTGTTATCGATGCATAAGGGAGACCGACATCATAATAATGTGCCTCAGGAGTCTACAACTCGTTGAAATAAGAAACTGATAGAAATAGTCTATAACAGAAATGAATTTTATTTTGAAAGAATTTTTCTATTAATAATAAAATATAAATGCACTTTACTTATTAAAGGAAGCCTTTCAGTTTTGCTGAAACACTGAACAGCTGTTTCGAACTGTCTAGGCATCGAGCATGCAAAGGTCAATGAGGGAAAGGCAATGCAGTGGTAGAAAACAAAATGATCCCTAAAAATTAAGATAAAGACAATAAATGCTCAATAAAGAAAGAACTTGCCACTCGAGTTCTTTAAGAACTTCGACTTATTCCTTGATTATAAATGCTTATTCGAATTTGTTTCACCTACACTAGCCTTCTTGCTTTCATTTATATTTTTATTCTCTATTTTTGTAAGCACTTTATCTGCCCTAGAATTTTGTTTCCATGTTAAAATATTTCTTTATTTTTGTAATTTTGAGGGTTTTTCACTATGTATTTAATTAAACTTAGAAACTTTTAATAACTTTAAAACCCCTTGCTAAGCATTAAAAGAGATAAAGATAAAAATAACACAAGTTGTAGAAAACAATCCTTTTCAAGTTATTCCGGTTTTTTTTTTTTTCAAGGAAAAGTATAAATATCTGGGAATCTTCCATTATTATAAAACGAAATATTCATTCTAGAATTGTAGAATGATGACTAATCTTTCAGAAGCCAAAACATTGGCAGATTAAGCTCAATATTTTGAATATTCCAATATCTTTAAAAGCTAATACTGAATTGAATGGGTTCCCATAAAGTTTTAGCTGTTTTTAATAAAAAAAGTTGATTAATATAACTTTTGTTCTAATAAATTTATTTAAAATAATTTGATTTATACGAAGAAGAACATATTCTCCTATTTTCAATATTAAAATACTTCAAATTAATATTTTGAAATGTAAACATCAATAAATGCTTGAATAAGAACATATTTTCTGATCGATATAAATGTTTCACTAAATCTCATTTTTGTATATCAAGATTTTTAAAATTTTAATCTTATAGAACAGAGCAAATCTCTTACTTTTTTATAACTTCAATCAAGAACTGAATTTATTTTATATTAGATAGACTTTTTTCAATTTAAAGTATTTCTTCTGAATCACTGTGTAAAAACTGTGCAACAATACTGCAAGTAAATACTTGGCTGTGAAGCAGATAATAGATTTATCAACACTGAAACGATGTCACGGAATTACTATCGCGTTCTGTTGCATCAACGCAATTGTTGTGCTTCCATAATCTTACGGAAAGAAATTCCAAAGGTAGTGGATTATCTGGTAAAATATAGTAAATCTTCAGCAACTTCTGCTTTACAAAATGTGTAAACAAGCCCTAGAAGCAGAAATACCAAGGCATGTAAAGGTACAAGATTGGCTAGCTTTGCTGGGAAACAGAAGAGCACGATTTCGAAACTTGCATAGCCCTAACTGCCGTTGTACATCCCGTCATGTTCTGCTGATTAGTCTGCTTTACCTGATTGTGTTCATCTTGGGCGTAAGTTTCTTCGTGTTTCCACAGTTAGTTCCTTACTTCAACAATTACATGGGTCTGACATTATGTGTAACTTGCCTTAGCAGTTTGTGTGTGTCTTTAATTATGAAGAAAGGTTTTGTAAATTGTCTAAGTTCCCAAATATTTATGGTCACTCGAACTCTGCTGGCGGTGGTTTTTTTATTCCTGAGACCAGATTTGACAGATGAAGCTTCAAATAGAGATCTCAGTATTGTTATGCATTGTACTCTATTTATCTCCTTTGGAAATAAGTTTCCAATGATGTCTGTGAAAAGCGGTTTTATCAAGTTGTTGATTTGCGTAGTGCTGGCTATTTTCTATAAGCATTCCAGTTCAGCAAAAGACTCCGTTGTATTCCTGCCTGATAATACTAATTTTACTACGGAACTTTAGACGTTTATCACATGAACTTTTAGTATTTTGATATTGATAGCAACATAATATAGTAATGCAGATACGAAATTGTTAAATCTATGTTTTTTGAAAAGTAATTGCAAGCTAGAAAAAAATATTTTAATATAAATTTATTGTATGGAATTAAGTTATATTATTTTATTTAGAATTATTGAAAATTTAATTTAATAATAGTCCTAGTTTTATTTTAAAAATTGTTGGTACTAATCTTTGTGTTTTTGATATAGTTAATCCAAATCAATAAATTTTCTTATTATCATATTCCCATTGTATTTCAACTAAAGTTCAGATGCTTATTCTATTTTTAATTCTAAATTCAAGTTGTTATATAATTCAGTATCAAACTTAATAAAAAATCTTCATTTGAGTAGATGTAATATCCTTTCTTTCATCGCTGTTTTCTTAGGTTTTAAAAATTGCTTTTTAACGAATATTTCGAACATAATAAAACGTGGTAGATTCAGGAACTACGAATTTGTCTATAAGACTATTACAAAGTGTAAAAGTTTTCTGGGAGTCCAATGACTAAGCTTATTAAGCCCTTCTCGAATTTTTCATATTATTTTTTAACCTTCAATACTAAAAAACGGTTTTCCTTATTTATTTTAATATACTAGAAATCCAAATAAATTAATAATCAACATAATAATAAAAATACAAATAAAAGATGTGAAATGAAAAAAAAAAAATCGGTCTGATAAGGAAACCTCTAGAATATAAAAATGCCCAATTTTAATGAAACTTATAGGATTAATTTGATTAATATATAATTTGAGTTAAGTAAATACCAAACATGATCTTATATCTTATGATCTTGTAGTAAGATTTTAGAACAATAGCAGTTTTTACGACAATTTTAAGAATGCTGGAAAGTCAATCCCTTTCTTTGTATATAAATCATTTTACTTAAGAATTAAGCAAGCAGATAAACGATGATATCTTTTTTCCTGTATATTTTGTAAGAAGTTTTTCTGTCTTTCTTGAAAATGTGTTAGAACACAACTCTCTTCTATAAGAATAGCAACATTTAAATTCTGCTTTTTGTTTTATTTTACCAGATCAGTTTCTTAGGATTTTTGATTTTTTGTTACATCCATACCACGTGTAGGTCAAGGGGCCTGTTACGGTCTCTCCTCAATGTTTAGGAGGGCAAATATTAAACAGTAAATTTTGCTGAAGCAGTCATTGCAGAAATGTTGATTAATGGAAACATTCGAACTTGTTTTGATAGATGTCTTCATTACTTCCAAAATGTGTTATCTTTTGTGTTTGAGATGTAATTCAAGGTTGAAAAGAAAAAATTAAGACTGCTTAAATTTTATAGTGATGATCATTTAATGCCAAGTGGTCTAACCGTTCCCGCCAATTGTCTCCAATTTTGTTGAAATTTTAGCTGTAGCACCGGTAAGGTGTTAAACTAAGTTCCCCAAAATTTGAGGTCCCAAGCTTCAATAGTTGTTGATCTAGAACCCCTATCTGAAGGGTAGTCGGTCCATGTTCGCGCAACATTGAACAAAATGCCACTTTTGGGGTCTAATAAAATTGAAATTAACTTATAAAAATGGCTAAAAATTTGAGATCCTATACAATTTTTCCTGCTGATTCCAGTAAAATTAATTTTCACATTATGGATGCAAAATTCAGTCAAACAAGTTGACTCAAGTGTGCATAAAAATTTGTTGTGACTTCCCGCCACAAAATTTGATAATATTTAGACTCTCAACAACTTCCGGGCAAAAAAAGATATGGACTTGAAATTTTGAACAAGCACTATGCTTGGGCTAGATATGTTACTGCCAAATTTGCAACTATCTAGCATCTATAGTCGCCCTGCAGGATCTCTTCAAATACCAAACGGTCCAGCAACTAATTTTTTTAAAGAAAAAAGACCATTTTTAAAGAAAATGGATTTTTTACTGTTGTTACCCCTATGCATGAGTACTTTAAAAAAGGCATTATTTTTTAACACGTTAACACGTTAAGCTTTTTAATCTACAGGCATTATTTTTTTTTATTAGATTTCGTTTTAAAAAATAGTGTCCATTTTTGTTTTAGCGTTTCCGGCATTTTTGCCTTTGCAGACAGTTTGCGGTACTTTCGATAACTCAGCTAAGAAAAATCATAGAAAGCTTTGGTAAAAACCGTTATTTTTAGCACATTCTAAACTACATTTTATGTCCTATACATTTTTACCACATCTCTAACACAAATGGCTGAAATTTGGAATTGAAACTTATATTCGCTTTTGAACAAAAATCAAAGTTCCGGGTTTTTTTTAGCAGGAAGAAATGAAATAGCAAAGCTATAAATTTTTTTGCGAAAAGATATACATCCAAAGGTTTAGCAAAAAATATTTCAACTCTGTTACTGGCTTCCGGATTAAGTTATAGCGCTTTAAAAATGCTCTTTTTTCATTTTTTTCAAAGTTTGAGCCCCAATATCTCTGATAGGACCTAATAAAAATTTGATATTTACAGTATAAAGAGAATTTTGAGAGGTATCTGTGAAAAAATTTTTGAATTTGATAATTGAGTTTGATTTTTGAGTTAGATACCTGTGTTAGCTGAGAATTACCGCGACTGTCTGCAAAGGCAAAAATGCTGGAATCCCTAAAACAAAAAAGGGCGCCATTTTTAAACGAAATCAAATTTAAAAAAAAAAAAATAATGTCTGTTTTGAAGTACTCATATATAGGGGTAACAACAGTAAAAAAAATCAATTTTTTTAAAAAATGGTCGAGCAACTAGTGCTGGACCGTTTGGTATGGATTGACCCTAAATGAAGTGCAAATGAATTTATAATTATATCAATAATTTTAAATGACTATTAAGACTCAAATTCATAGCAATTGGAAAGAGCAAAATTTTGCTGAAGCAAAGATAGCCACAATCAGGCTTGTGATCCTGCAGTAAACATACCGTAATCAGGATGCAATATGTCACACACACAAATTTTAACATACTTTGACCTGCCTACATGGCTTCTTAATGGTCGCATTGCAAAAACAAAAATACATTAGTCTTGTAGAGCAACGTTTTTTCTTTCAGATGATACTATTCACAAGCAGATTCAGGTAGACTATTTTTTAATAATTGGCTTTAAACTTTGTAAATTTTACCATGCGTGCCAACAGTGCCAAATTTGAAGAGATCCTGCAGGGCGGCTATAGAAGCTAGATAGTTGCAAATTTGGCAGTAACATATGTAGCCCAAGCATAGTGCTTGTTCAAAATTTCAAGTCCTTACCTTTTTTCGCCTGGAAGTTATTAGAGTCTAAATATTGTCAAATTTGGTGGCGGGAAGTCACAACAAATTTTTTGCACACTTTGAGTCAACTTGTTTGACTGAATTTTGCATCCATAATGTGAACATTAATTTTATTGGAATCAGCAGGAAAAATTGTATAGGATCTCAAATTTTTAGCGATTTTTATAAGTTAATTTCAATTTTATTAGACCCCAAAAGTGGCATTTTGTTCAATGTTGCGCGAAAATGGACCGACTACCCTTCAGATAGGGGGTCTAGATCAACAACTATTGAAGCTTGGGACCTCAAATTTTGAGGAACTTAGTTTAACACCTTATCGGTGCTACAGCTAAACTTAGAACAAAATTGGAGACATGATGGCGGGAACTTTTTTTAATGTTAGACCACTTGGCATGGAATGACCCTGATCTATCATTCGCTTTTCTAAAATCTATAATATCGATTTTAATATTAATAGCTTAGCTGTGTTGTAACAACCAGACCTGAACTAAGGACCACAAATTATTTATGGGGTACCACATATTTAAGTTTTGCTCAAGAAGTTGACTTCTCCTTCAGGATTACTTAATGATATTTCGTGAGTTAACCATTTATTGCGATATTTTCAATTTTCAATGTGTGAAACACAAATAATACAAGAAGTTCTTGAGCCAACTTGGAGTCGATTTTCCTATTAAACCTGTTATATTACTCTTATCTTTACATCAAAAAACATTAACGTTTCGAAAATATTCAATTTAAAATAGAATTCTTTTCAATTCGGCTTTAATATCTTTATAATTTAATTTGTTGCCAATAGTAAGCACATTGCCAACTGTTCAAACATCAATTCTACACTTAATTAAGCGCAATTCTTGCATTTCTTGTGAACTTTTCTACAAATGTGATTTCAGCTTTCAATTCATTTTTAGAAGCCGCTATTATTTTCATTTTCAGTCTTGATGAAAATATTTCAGCGTAAAGAATATTAAAAGATCTATAACTGCAGAAGCTAAAAATAACAGGTTCTATGGTTAAAAAATTATTAGGGTACAGAAAACAAATTAGGACTGCAACATAGGTTTCACAGTATAAAGAAATGTAGCTATCTCCAAGATGTCATTTCCCTGATATTTTTCATCTTTATTTTTCAAAAACACTTTTTTAAGTTTAATGATTGAACGAACTGTTGGTGTAATAACTTTCATGAATATTTTTTTACAATTGTTCTGACGATAATTTCATGAGTAACCTTTTAATACTCGTCAGCTACACTAACTGCTATGAAGCTTCTAAAGTTTAAGAAAAAAGTCTGTAAATATTTCAGCTTAAAAAACCACATTGATCTTTACAAACAAAATTTATTTATAGGAGTAATTTCTAAATAAAAAATAAGCGATAAACTATTTACATTACAAACCAAGACAAAATACGATATTATTGCTGTTCTGTCATCCAATTGAAAGAGTAAAAATCTAAAATCTGAACACAAATTTATGACCAATAAAATGAAATTCTCATATTCACTGAGTGCACTTTTAACAAGGATTAAGAAATTCATCTTATTTATATTTTTAATTGTTTCTGATTGGACTTAGGTAATAAGATGCAATCTAAAATAAATCTGCAGATTTTTATCTTAAGTTCACATCAGAGCAGCTTAGAAATGAGACCTGTGTATAGAGAATAATGCTAAAACCATCAGAAAAGATTTGATTCTTTTGAATTTAGTCCAAATACTTGTATGTTTTATTCCCTACTCGAAGAGATTTCAAATCATATTTAATATCTACATCGTAAAAACAGTCACTGATGTCAATTGCATAGACCATATCTTAGATAACTTTGAGAGATCCTGCGTTTGATTGGTACACTCTAGATACCCGTAGATCTGTAGTGAGAATTATTGATATAGTATTTTTGCTACTTTCAAACAGCTACAGGTTATAAGACTCCGTGAAGACGCATTTAATATCAAATTCTAGAAATTATCAGAATGTTAGTGAAAATATTACCATTGAAGAGTGTTCATTGGAAGGCCCTCTGGTATAAGTGAGTCAATTTCTTATGTAAATTATGTAAGGAAAATATTTTATTTATTGATAACAAATCAACTATTAACATTCATTTTGTAAAATAATACAAAATGTAATTTTGTCTCCAAGTTTTGGGGAATCATTATACTACAAACAAAAAAATACTTCAAACTAATAAACAGAAAGGAGAAATACTGCCAAGCTTAAGGGTCACGGACGTCATTCGCCATAAAAAGCAAAAAAGGAATATTTTGCACGAAATTTTTGATTACTCAACGCAGGCAAAGAATATATATATATATATATATATATATATATACTTGAGAGCAGAAAAATCGCACAGTTGCATTTTTTTACTTTTTTTTTATTTTCCTCGCGATTCCTCAATTTTTTTTAATCAAAATAATGTCGAATTTAAAGATTGTTTCATCACCTATTCAATGATACCACTTAAGTGTGCATTTTCCCTTCAAAACCAAGACAACAACAAGAATAGAACAACATACCAAATTGATAAAATCGATGAAATCGAATGAGGACCGTAATTAAGGCTTGAGGAGGGAATACCCGTTATTAATAAAGATTGTTTTATAAATATTTGTATTGAATTTTGCTTTAATCACCATTTCCCAGGCTGTACGAAAACGAGGTTTTCTGGTAGGCTAGGAGATTCCTCCAAAAAGCACTCTGCTGACACGCAATACACACTTTAAGTGGTATCATTGAATAGGTGATGAAAACGATCTTTAAAAGACAATATTTTGTTTCAAAAAAATTGCGAATCCCGAGGAAAATAAAACTGATTTTTCTGCTCTCAACTGTATTTTCTTTAAACAAAACACTATATAAATAATGCATTTATGAGCAGGCGATATTAACATTTGCTTCTGGCAGAGGGAAAAAATAAAAAGTTTTTGTTAGAATTACTTCAAGGAATTGTTCCGTTATTTTACTGAGAAGTTCCAGATCTTAAAAAGTTAAATTTGAAAACCAAGTCTTTTATCGCATGAGACTGTTTTACCTTTGAAAAGTAACTCAGACTTGTTTGTTTACACTTTCTAACGGAGTAAAGTAAGCTGGCATTATTGAATGATATTCCAATGATACTGAATTTTAGCTGATGCGTTATTTTCCGAAATTGCTGCCACTACAAAGAAATAATAGCTTTCCGAGACGTCAGTTTATCTAAATATTTTCATAAATGAATCTTTAAGCCACAGAGTTCGTTGTGAGTCCACAGAAATTTAAATATTTTTAAAAAGGCCATTCAGACATAACCGAGCAGTGATAAGTGATGGCAAGGAATCTGGATTCGAATTCCGAACTAGAATGGATGTTTTTCTTTCGTTCCTGTATTAATCCCCGTTTCTCCTTTTCTCTCTTCCGGATGTGTTTGACTGTCATGGCGGTTATAACTTGGTCTTGATAAATAGGTCTCGTTTGGTTGCGATACGAGCGAGGCATAACCACGACCCTCCGCAGAAAACGAAGAAGCTCTTCAAATACAGTAGATCCTTCTTTCCGTAAATCCTTCAATTTTGCTTTTCTTTCTTTTATTAAAAAAAAAGTCATAAAAATGAAAAGCTTTCATTTATTTTTTAATTACATAAATTATATTTAAAATTTATTTTCTTCTAAAAAAAATAATCTAAGAAGCATTATTTACTTTAGTTATCTGAATCCAATTAATTGTAATTAAATTAAAGCTCGCGCAGTAATAGGATTAATAAGCGGATTAAATCCCTATTTAAGACATCGATAGCATACAATTTTTTTGACGTCTAATGCTTATCTGTCGCCTTCTACCGTTAATTTCTCTACAAGAACCACACGGAAAACGTTCGATCATGTCTCGTCCTTAAAAGTGCATGTAAGTTTCAAAACTTATTAAAATTATTAAAAATCACATTGACTGGTTTGATAGCCTCATTGTCCTTTGAAAGCAAACTAGAAATAGTATTTAAAACATTACTAAACAAAAACAGGACAATATTTATTCATTTCTTGATTTAAAAAGAATTGTAATTATTCCATGATTTTGTTTGGATTTCCCGACCTTCCTTATAGTTAAAAAATAATTCGGTAGCCATGCAAAACAACGAACCACTGACATTTAGACGAATATTCGTTATTATTTTGCCAATGAAACGATTGGGAAGCGCAGAGTTACTATCGCATTCATGGAAAATCGTGTTTTTTAAAACATTTTTAAGAAGTTGGTGCCAATTTATATGGCACTCCTTCCCAGAACTGTGGATGAATAGAAGATGATTGAAAACGACTGCCGAAATTGAAGAATGCTAAGAGCTAGTGTTGAATTGAGGGGCATTTGTAATTTGGGGAAAATTACCTGTAACCAACAGAGAAAGCTTACAACTGACAAAATGAAATTACAATAGAACGCTGCAGATTTATATTTGGGCCTCTGCTATGCTTTTATAGTAAAGCACAGTGATCAAGCTCCAAGTTGATACATTGCCAGTGCAAAAGTGCCAGGTAAACCTCGATCTTCCATGAATACTATATTAATTACATGCTTCCAAGTTGGTTCGGTATTCTGCGTAACCACCAATGGTAATTGTGTAGAATAGCGAACCAGTGGAATTAAAATGAATTTTCTTTTATGATTCAGAAATATCTAATGGATATATAATTGATGGAAAACTCGGGAGGTTTTTTTGTAGTTTTAAATTAAAACTTAGATGGCACGTTATATAACAAGTAAAATTTGGCGTCTTTAACTATATAAAGGATGGCGGGTAAGTTACAAATTGAGGGTCATTTCGAAATGAAAAGAATGTTTTTTCTGTTCTGTTGTGTTTCCAAACGAAACAGCCTGGAAAAGGATCATACTTCAATTAACCTAATCTATTATTAATTAAAAGGAAAATGCTTATTTTCTTCTGTTTTACTTCCAAACGAAACATCGTAGAAGGGATCCTACGAATTTCCCGCCATTTGCTCGCATTCTAATAGCGCTACAAATTCTGTCTTCATCGCTTACTAACAACGCTACAAATTCTTGCCTTCAAAATATCCATATCCTCCGCCCGCGAAAGAGTTTTAACTTTACAATCTTCAATTTTCTTAAATAAACTATAAAAAAAAAGAGTTTTCCAACGATTACAAATCTATTATTTCGGAATCGTTTTGAAATCGTTTGATTCCAGACAAAAAAAGAAAAATTCGTTTTAATTCCACTGGTTCGATTATTCTACAAAACTATCCTATCAACAATTTTTTCAGTATACAGCAGAGAATTGGTTATCTTAAATCATCAATTTTTTTTTTGATTTCATAATATCAATAGAAATATTATCACAAATGATTTAATATATTTTTTCCTGAATATTTTTTCCTGTGCTTGCGAACATTACAACAATAC
Organism: Thereuonema tuberculata; assembly: GCA_023159025.1. NCBI lineage: Eukaryota > Metazoa > Arthropoda > Chilopoda > Scutigeromorpha > Scutigeridae > Thereuonema > Thereuonema tuberculata. Next base: position 27,359,569 of record JAFIDM010002131.1, on the reverse strand, counting down.
CATAAGAGACTATTCGATTAATAAATACACAATGCTCTTTATCTTCAAGAAAACCACTGTCAGGGAAGCATATGCTCGTTCTGCTGCTTCAAGTCCATTGTTGTGCGTCCATAATCTAATGCAAAGAAATTCCAATTTTGCTGTTTGATTATCTATGCAAGTACAGTAGACCTACAGCAAAATCTATCAGCTATGTGTTATCAAAACCAAGGAGAAGAAATTCCTATTCAAATGAAGATACAATATGTTATACCTACACCAGTTAACAGAAGATATCGATTTCGATCTCTGCATAACCCTAATTGCATTTGCACCAAACGCCAAGTTTTATTCACAATTCCCCTATACCTGATTGCAATTATTTTGGTCATGAGTTTCTTCGTATTTCCACAACTATTTCTTTACTCCAAGAACTACATTGCTCTGCTACTATTTGGAACCTGCATTATCAGTTTCTGTGTGTCGTACAGTGTAAAGAAAGGCTTTTTAATCTGTCTCTGTTTGCAGCTGTTCGCAGTCATTGATTTGCTGTTGTGTTTTGGATCTTTGTTTCTACAATCAACACCAGAAGACAGCTTCGTTCAAACGGCTTACAAAGACCTGAACAAAATTGCTATTATGGGTATCTTAACTCTCACCTACCAAAATAAATTCCAAAAGATGTCTCTGAAGCACTACGTGGTCAGGTTGATTATTTGTGTATTGCTGCTTCTCCTCGACAAAGATCCTAGTTCAGAAATAACATTGGTTTATGACATTTGTAAGTTTAACTTAACATTTTCAATTTGATATCAACAAAATATGGGAAATCTTAAATTTAGTTTTCAATGTTCCAGTATTAATTTTATTTGAAAAGTAACCATAAAAATAATAATTATTTTGAACTAATATTTGAGTACAATTTCTATTTCACTTTTTATGCAGAAACAATCAATATCTTTACTGAAATCTTACTTTTTATAATGTTAATGCAAAGAATAAGCTATATTTTCACTGTTAATTTATAATCTTAAATGTAAGTTGTATTTCATTTAAACCTAAGTTCGTATATTTGCTTAATTTAAGTTTTGATTCCAAATATTGTGTACTTCACAGCTACAATAATAAATAAGAAAGTATTATCAATTACTTATATATGATATCGTTACATTATTTTTTAACTTAAAAAATAAAAATTGATTTAAAAAATTTTTTTAAATAAAATATCAACTCTTCGAATATTGTAATGGGGTCAAAAATAAAAGAGTTGTGAAGTATATGGAGTTATAAAATAGTAGCAGAGGTGAAACTATAAATGGATTTATTCTACATTTCAAAGCTCATTATAACCTTCGAAATTTGCGCGTGCTTTGGTTATTAATAGCGCTAAGCAGTGGCATATTTATGGCCAAAGTCGCTAATGTAAATTTGTTACCTCATCTCGCCGAATGTTTCCTTAAACTAATGTTTTTGTAAGTTAGGATTTGTTTAATTATCCAGAAATTTCTCAACGAAGCTGAGACTAACTTTATGCGAATGTTAATAAGAGCATTAGTATTTTATTCCATAATTAATTAAAAATTTATGTAATTTATTACCTAATTAAATATTTATATGGTATAAATAAGCCTTGTTAAATTATTAACTATATTGAACATCTTTAAATCCTAAATTTAACGCATAATTTTTACTTAATTTTGCTTTGAATTTATTTCGTATCGTACTGATAATCCTAAAATGTTGATCCTTTCGTACTGAAAAGAAACCGACCTGCCTTACACCTGAACTCAGATCATACAGAATTTCAATGGTCGAACAGTTCACCACTCTTATACTCTGCTCTAAGAAGGAGATAAGGCAACATTTTCGCAATAATATTACTGTCAATAAGAACTCTCAAACAAGATTATGCTATTTCTATAGCAATTTAAACAATTATCAAAAATTTTGGATATTAATTAGTTTTTAGCTCACCACCCAAGTAAAATTAATATTTATATCTTCATTATTTTTGATAAACAGGCAAATAAACTTTTTGCCGAATTCTTCATTTATTACCTTTTTCTACTTCACAATATTAACACAGAATAATAATTAAATATTTTTATTTAATATAAAATAAATTAATACAAAATTCTAATAAATCTTTGTTATATAACTAAAGAAATTGCTGAATATAAGCATCGAATGAATACTAATAATATATAACATTAAATCCCATAAAATATTTATATACTATTAATTTACCTAATTAAATTGAAGGTTTTTAGATTGAATCAATCTTTATCAAGTAGAAAATTTAGATGGTATTCAATGATTAGGATCATTTATAAATATGGGAATTTTTTTTTTGTATTATGATAAAAACAGCTTCAAAGAAAGAAAGAAAACAAAATACTGGACATTCTAAGGACAATGAAATTCAAGTTCTTTCAATACCTAATTGCTATTGTTTGAATTTAGCTCATTTTTACTCAGGTTTTAACTAAAGCTAACTTTCAGAGATCGGTTGCCATTGATGTATTAAAAAATGTAACTAAAATTCACCTCAAATATTTATTACCACCTGAACATAGTTAAGTCAATTTTCACTGACTTGGGTTCTACTCCTAATTCATGATGTTTTCACTTAAAATGGCATCTTCTAAAAAACAAAAACTGGGAAAACATTGGCCTATTTTTAGTAACTCCATGTTAGATTCTCATATGTGTGTTAGTAAAACGCCCTCCAGTCCCAAATCGGTAGTCGGAGCGTCACGAGTCATAATTCTTCGACTCCCTATGGCCTGGAGATTTGGGGGAAATCCGACCAGCCCAAGCCACTTCCTTTTTTAGGTGGGTATTGACCAGATCAAGAAAATAGTAGTAATGGTGCGAAATCGGGTCTCGACTCACGAATTGCGCTCAACCAGGCATCACTTTAAATTGAATTTGAATTACAACGACTTGAATAAATGTATTTTGCTCGTCAATCAATAGTAGTGTCATTTTTAACAACGCAAGTATGTGATATATTGTCAATTGTACGAGGGGTCGCTTGGTTACAAAACCTTTAATTGGTTTGTTTTATCATTTCAAACGCGTGGACTTATCGATGTAACGGAATCTTGCTTATAGCTATTTTGCATGGAGTGGCTGAATAGCATATAACAAAATAAAAGCTAAGGTTACGATTTTTCAATTTACAGAGAAGAATAAATGGGATGAAATCGAGGCCACCACACTGTCAATTATAGAACAAACTTTTGTTAAGTTTATAAAGTTTGTTCTATAATTGACAGTGTGGTGGCCTCGATTTCATCCCATTAGTTTCGAATATACACACGTTAAAATTAATACTAGAGAAGAATAAACAATATACACCTTACTCAAGTAGATACAATTTTTTCTATATTTTCATGATGATCAGCACCATCCAATTTTCACTCCCAAAGGGATTCTCAAAGGTTGTGCCGCGAGAAATTAAAACAAAAAAAATATTTTTATTAAAACGGGAAAATAAGAGAAAATATAAAATAGGTATTAAATATTTTCAACAGAATTCGGAAACATTCGAGACGATTTCTAGAAGTACGACTCGCCTAATCAACCTTGGTGGAGGTAACGCCTCTTGCGCAGTGATGCCAAAAAAATATTTAAAATATTGTAAGGAAATATTTAAAATAGAGTGTTGTTCATGTACAAATTTTGCTGGTGTTTTCCTAAGATTCTACTATACGTAGTAAGGTTTGGGGTGTGTGCGTTATTAGGAACAACGTTTAGTGTGTTGCCGGATTTTTCCAAATATATAAGTAAGCCGTGAAGCAAAACAAGATTCAGAAGCACTGGTTTAAAGTCTAATGAAACTCTGCCCTGAAGGGTTTGTTCTCTTACCCTATCATTATGTTTGAATTTGATCTTAGAATTTCTAATAGGTATTCAGTAAACTCCCGCGGGTGGATTATCCGATTTGCGGATTATCCACGGACCTCTCATGTTTCTCCGTCCACCCTGAGGGATTTCGGGGGTCATTTTTGACTGATGGGGCGATTAAAACTATGTATCATATTTGATGAAATCCGTTAACAGTTTTAAAACTTATGCGCGTATAAGCAGACAGACAGACAAATGGTGAAACTGAGAAGGAAGACATTCCAAATGAATATTGAGATTTCTCAGTGATTATTTGAATAAACAAATTCCCTTCCTCCCATTTTATTCTTCCTTACTCCCAATTTACTTTATTTTCCGTCACTCGAGTTGGTCTTTTGCGAGTTCTGGGTCATGAAATTCGAAGGACTTTGAAAATAAACGGAATCTCTTTTTGAGATTTTTAGTAGTGAGGATTGCAAAATTCTACATTCCATCAAAGTCGAAAATGATCAAGCTACCAATTTTTTTTTTAATCTGATTATTTTATACGAAATGGTTCACATAATTTTTATCTGAAATATTGTTAATTTTATTACAGTACATTCATTCATGCTAAATATATAACTTAAGCTAGTAAGATAAAATGATGATAAAAACCATATGTTCCATTTTAATTCTTCATTAAGTAATTTATTAGAAATTTGCTTTTTAAAAGATTTTATTAATTATGTTCGCAATAAAATATCAAATTAGTCAAATATGTTTTTAGGTCTATTTTTCTCTTTCAGTTCATATTTTAGGAAAAAAATTTATACAATCTTTTTAATAAAATACTGATTATTTTTTCTATTGGTAATAGTATATAATGAAAGTAGAATAAAAATCTCACAATTCCACGATTCTAAACAGGAGGATTTGAGGCAACAATGCTTTGCTATCATTCACGAGATAATACAGATTATCCTTATTGTTAACAATGATTTGATGTGTGCATTGCTTCTTAGCAGCTTACTTTAGTCCATTATTTGGTTTCAAAATCCCAATTCAGTTATAATTTTAAGATTAGTTTTTTCTTATTTAATTATCTGCATAAGGGTAATAAGTCGTTTAAGCATTTCACAGGATGTGTTTCAAAAAAGGGGAAGATGAAATTCCAAGGCACATTCAGATTCAAGATACAGCTATGCCTAATGACTTGGACACATTTAGCCCTAGCTACTGTATCCCTCTCCAGGCTCGATTGCTGATTATGCTGCTGCTGTACTCAAATTTGCTGATCCTGAGCTTCGTTTTCTATCTGTATCCAGACAAGAGTCCGTACGCCAATAGTCTTGTTGCTCTGAGTTTGTGTTTACTGTGTATTACCAGCTTCTCCGTGTCCTACGTGACGCACAACATCTATATCCGCTATTTTGCTTCAGAGATGTTTAAAGCAATCAGGGCACTGCTGTTTTTCACCAGTTCCGTCTGCAAACCCCAAGTTCTGTCGAACCAGGAAAAAACACTGTATACCTATCTCCTCACCCTAGTCATCGACTGCTTCACCGGTAGTATTATGGTACAAGGCCTGTATCACCTGTATAAAGACAATTTGGGTATCCAAAACAGATAGAACTAAGTATGGAAAAATAACGTTATCCCTTCAATTAACTCAGCAAACTGACGTTCTTCTTTAAATTCTACAATACAATTATAACTTTACACGGAGGTGAGAAAGTAGTTCATCCGTACAACTAAATTTGTATTAGCTTTTTAATTATTGCTTTTTTCTTAAATTAAAAAGATGTTTAAGGTTCAGCTTATTATTTTTTCAATCTAATGTATAATATCAACATCAGAATTTATAAACGAGCATCATTATAGTGTGATTGATATGCTTTATTTTAAAAATGTCTTATTTTAAAAATGCCTATTTTAGAAATGTCTTAAATGTTCATTTATTTAAAAATTTGGAATTTGATAAATTGTTATTAAAAAACCTTCGAATTAAACTATCAATTTTAAAGCTTGTTAGTTTTATTTGAGAAACTTGGAGCTAACTATTAACGTCAACCTTATTTGAAAAATTTAAAGAAGCTTTCTGAATTATTTAAGGTGTCTTGTAATTTTTTATTAGAATTTTACACATAGATGAACTATTGAAATATTCCAATATTTGATTAAAGAAAATCTCAGTTGTTTACTCATTTTATTAAAATTATTCGAATTTGGTTTTGCATCCTGTCAAAGAACAGTATGAGAATGATCTGGAAAAATATAAGATACTACAAAAGGTAAAAACAATTTCTCCGAACTCTAGTTCTTCATAATATATTTCTTTTATATTCATATTCATACTAAGCATCAAGACATCTGTGTTCCATCTTGCACATCAGTAATATGTTTTAGATTTTCAGAACATTTAGTTTCAAAATAATAAATTTATTTTATGTTCTTATATATCTTTTTTTCCCCAATGGTCACATAGGTCTGCAGTGGAATACTTCAACTTTATATCTTTGATTGTGTAAATGTAAGGATCAGGTTGTAGAATCAAGTTAACAAAAAGCAATGGTTGATAAGATTTTCTGGGATAACTTTAAAGTGTCCTTTAGTAAGAAGCTGTGTATGTTGTGTACATTTTAAGAACATTTCTTATAATACAAATTTTCAGAAGTTCCATAAATTTTATTAGAAGATTAACCAATGATATCAATCTTAGAAAAATTATGTTTTTAATATATTAAGTTTTAGGTGTTAAGTTAGTTTTAGGTGTTAAGTTAGTTTAAGGTGGGTAAGTTTTTATTGAAACGTTGCTGTTTATTTAAAATCGCCCAAACCCATACTCAGTTCAATACTCAATTAAATCGCGTCCGTCAGTAAGAAATATAGTTGATAGATAGGTATTAAACAGAAAATTTAACATGTAAGGACATTTCGGGTGCTTTGACAGAGGCTGCTTAAATTTTTTTTTCATCATTTGTAAATCTTGGACAAAACTTTTTTGTACAGTGTGACAGAAAGTCAGTGACTGCTTTTAATGTGAATCATAAAGAAAATAAATATAGCAAATACAACAATAAGCATCTGTACATTACACCCAAGGGACATTCTCATAAAACAATTAAAATTAAAATCCTAGTAAATATAACGACACACATAAATTCATAAATAAGGAAATATTTGAGCAAGGAAGTAAACCTTGAGGTATTTCGAGTTTACTAAACTCTCTTCAACCAAGGCTATTCGACCTTCAAAACACTCAAAAGGTATGAGAAGGGAAGAACAATTCGGTGATGGGAAAACAAAATTATTCCTTTTTTTAAATTACAAATTACATGAGTATTTATATACTCATATAATGTGAATTTATAATCATATAATTTATAATCATAAATTGTTATTATAATTCCTTATTAAAAATTACATGAGTTGTGGGAACTGCTAGTGGCAGCCGAAACTTTTCCAAGACTTATCTATCTAAAAAACCCTTTATCACGAAGTATGAAACTGTACTGCTGTTCTTATTATCCCATCAATGTGGAAGCTTCTACAGATTTCCACGTCTTACATACCTGAAAAAGAGTCATGCAATGGTAAGGGTAACACCGATAATTTAAATATTTATTTTGGAATATCTTCTCAGATTTCCTCTTCCTTACTTTTGAGTCATTCACTTCGTAAAAAACATTAACAACAAAATTTTTTCAATTTATGTTTTTGATTATTAATAAATTGTAGTATTTTAATATAGTATTTTCTCATAACAGCATAACTATACATTAATAAAGACAACGTTTAAAAGTTAAAATTTATCTTAAAATATAAATATTGTAGAATTTATTCATGCTATGATGCTATCACGAATTATTTATTAAATTTTAATTTATTTTATTTATTATTTACTTTAATTGATATTTTTGGTATCTATTTTTAATTATTTAAAAACAGTAAATTTATTTTCATCTAGAAGTTTCTAGAAACTGCAGTTTAGTCTGCAGTCAGGGAAGTTCATCAGAGTGAATAAATTTTATCTCATCGGCTCTTTTGTAGTTTATGCTTATTTATTCCAACAAATACGAGTTAATATGATATACAAAATAAAGTTAATACAACTTCTACGTTGTATCATAAAGTTAGCATAAATGAATTGTATAATTTTTTAGACACGTAATTTAACTAAAATATAAGTTTTTAAAGAAAAGGAAAAAAAGACGAAAATTGAAATAAGATGTTTTGTGTTGTTTTTGGGTTATATCGTATTGCATCTTATTTATCATGCCATATCATGAGAATATTTTTAGCTTCAGAAATTCCAAAATAAGTCCCAAATAACTTATTATAGAAATGGTCAAATACAATTATTTAGATAATATTAAACAAATTCCAGATAATGATAAGTTATATTCTTATTGAATAGCTTTTTTAAGTAAATCGTGTCTTCTGGATAACTATAAATGGCAGTCTGTATTTTACCAGAGAAAACAGACCAACACAAAAGAAAGGAAATGAAACACACCAGCCAGCTCTTAACGTCCAGTTGCAGGACTATCATTCCAGATCACTCTACTATGCCTGATATACGTTAAACAATAAATTTTGCAGATCATTACAAATTCGAAACAAAACTGTATTTAAACCTATGACACGGATCATGGTTCTAAAGGTATCTCCCAAATACAGTCTTTTGATGAAAATACCTCAAATCAAAATGATAGGAAAAAAGTTTCAAATTATCTTAAATATTTAAAAAGTGTCATTATCTTTCCGAAATAATGATTGTGATATATGTCATGATTCCCCATTTGCTAAGTTCAAGTTCAGGGATCAAACAGCTCGTTTTAATTGAATTGTGCTTGTAAATTTTCGTTCTCCGTTTTCTTTTGTTTTTTAATTTCCCAATGCTAGAATTATTCTGTGAAAATAATTCCACAATAGAAAAACACAACATCGATGAAGTGCAGAAGGATATTAGGAAGTCATTTAGCACATTTTCTCTTAAGCTTGATTAAGAAAGTTTGGTTCTGTCCAAATTATGCGATCATAATTTTCGTCATTGTTTTAATCATTGACAAAATCATTGAAGGTCTTTCATTGTGTGAATTCATCGTTTTGAAATAGCTTCAATGATTTCGTTCATGATCAAAACCACGACTGAAAACTATGATTGTGTGATTTGGATATTTCAAACTTCTCTCTCATTTCTCCTGGATATTTTCAATTGGCTGAAGATTGTTCCATTTTTACTATTTTGTTTAGTTCTCTATTTAACGATACTTGACTTTAGAAACCTCTTCAGTTGCGAAAACAGAAAAAATCACAAATAAATTACCAGATAAAAGGAGTTTAGCACTAATTTTAGAATAAGGCAAGTGGAGATGACTGACATACGCACTTAAGTGACGATACTCACGGATGAATAAAGCGATGGAATTAAGATAGATTTGTGACTTCAATAAGATTAGGCTAGGTTCATATAGGTTAAGTGTTTTCGAATCGTGAACAAAATCCCTTCAAATTTTCTACGAAAGCAGCAATCGTGGCTTTGGGAATAGAATGGTCTCAATTGACGTTTTGTAACTGCCTTTCTTCGACTAAAAATGCATAGAAAGTCATTGTATTCCATATTTTTAAGTTGCCACGTGAGAATAACAGAGATTCTGTAATTGATATTGAAAATAATCAGATATGAAAACACTTTTAAAATTTTGAATAATTTAATATCATTCTATTCTGGTTTGCTTCTATGAATTGAATAAAGAGTGAAAAGAAGTTTTCAGACAGCTTCAGATTTTGTAAAAACAGAAAAAATATCGTACAACGAAAATTGTGGAAGCAACTGCTGAAGTTAACAGAAATTTAAGGAGAAGGGAAACAATTGAATGAAAAAAGCATTTTCATGTAAAAGTAGATAACATAGGTAACAGCTGCACTTCAAATCATTTAACATCTGTGGAACATGTTGATCAGATCCCGTTCTGAAGGTTTATGTTGAAATTAGGTTCAAAAATATAACAAATGACTACCATTTTTAAAAGTTCACATTTGTTTTAGAACTGCTTGCTTGACGATGTTGAAAACAAACGTTACATTGTAAGAACCTATCTCCGAACTTGATACTGTCATTTGATAATAAGGCTTTTTAAAAGTATGAATCTCTTTAACAATAGCATAATGAATTAAGTAATTATCTCCTATAATAAAGCGTGCTAACAAAAACTTGCACAATTATTTACTATCATATACGAGATCGTGAAGTACACAATGCAAATCTACCCCAATAAAACATGCTTCATGATTCAAATTCCATAGAAATTTCAAAATTCAAAGTAATATTGGCTATCTAATTTTGACCTTCAGTCACTTCTCCTGCTCAATATGCTTCAATCGTTTGAAAGCTATCAGCAAAGTGTGAACCAACTTTCTCAGCTACAGAATCCTGATTTGAACAAACTCTTGGAACCTGTGATCCTTCTGCTTCTTGATGCACTTGCGATCATCGTGGGCATCATTTTCATTAGGCATCCTGAAGCAAATCCATTCGCCAACTGTTACATGGCTGTCGTTCTAAGCATAGTCTTGGTGATCAGTTTCTGTGTCTCCCTCATCTTGCCGAACAACATTTCAACATCTATTGCTTGCGAGATTTCATTTCTCACGATAGCAGTACTATGCTTGGCTAATGTAATCATTTCACCAGACATTCTGTCCAAAGGAGATGTTTTTCAAGATTTCCTGGATATAGCAATAAAAATCATCGAATTTTTTGTGCTTCTGAAAGACTATCGTGTTCTGTCACTAATTCTTCTTCGGATCGTAGTCGCTTTATGTATCGTGTTATGTAACTAAATTGAAATTCTTAAGCCGAACGCGCATATGCCAACTACAGCGACAACTGCAAACTGCAGCGGCAAACTGCAGCGACACGCAGACGTTCAACTCAACGATGCAACGCGCATATGGACGTTGAGCTGAACGAAGGAAGTTGCAGTGGACGTCTTTTCGCACCGCGACGCGGCGCTGATCAAACGGAAGTGGAAACGGAAATTTCCTAGAATGCAGCTGTTTTTCCGCCATTTGTGTGATGAGAAACAGGAGCGAGCGCTGTTTGGTGAATGTTTAATTTCAGATGCTATTTACGAAAATCTTATGTGCCGATTGTGATTGAAGGCTTCTGAAAATCGTTTATCATAGAATGGACATTGAAACAAAATGGTTGTTCACCAGAATGTGTAATCCTGTGTTGTGAGATCGGAGACTCGGGAAAATCGTTTACAGAAAATGGAAATTCATCTGTTTATCTTTCAGTTTCTGCAGTCATGTGGATATTAAGATAAATAAATCACATGGGAACATAATGTGTACGGT
>JAFIDM010002131.1:27314074-27343391 GCA_023159025.1 Thereuonema tuberculata | reverse complement strand
TTGTATTGCAATAAAGACAATAAAATCTCTATAGGGCCATCGTCTTTGCAGCTCTTCTGCTGAATATAAACTCGAGATCTGTTGGCATTCTTTTGTTTTCCGAGGGGCATCGGTATCCCGAATATATAATTACATGCTTTCAAGTGGTCGGCAACTACAAAAAAAGATGTTTAAATATTAAATTTCCTGATCGCTGGTTCATGTCGTAAGGTTATCGATTCGATTACAATGTCTAAAATAAATGCAAACTTACCTGATTTTCAGTTTTTGGCTAATGTATAACCATACTTTGTCTTTGTATCCTCCATTTACTAATATTTTCCGACGAAAGGCATACATCGTGCATAGTTTGGAAATAATCGAGTAAGCGCCTCCATATTGAATTTCGGAAAATTGAGAATTTTCGTGAAATCGTCTTGCTGCTTTGTGATTGGCTGGCGTTGTAATTAACGCAGAATTCTGATTGGTGTCGCTCAGCGTTGTCGCTGTCGCTCAACGCAGCTGTTCAAATGTGTTGAAGGTCTGCGTACAGCGACAAAATCGGAGACATGACGTCAAAATCGTCAGACATGACGTCAAAAATCGCAGAAATGACGTCATTCTTGCGATTCGCTCGTCGTTGTCGCTCGTCGTATGCGCGCACGCCTTTACGCTACGTTTTGATTGTGTACTATGATGTGCCAAACATTTGATACTAACTGGATAGTTTGAGAAATAGACATATTGATATACAATAGATTAAAATTTTTAAATTATTGCTTTTGTATTCAGCAGGTGTCATTACTAAAATTAAACATGCTTTTATTAATGTTGTTTTCTCTACTTTGAAAGAAAAAAAAAAAGAAAAATAAAGATTTTAAGTAGACTTTCTTTTATGAACTTCTTGTTTAGTTGTTAAAATAACCAAATGAATATGTAAAATCTATAGTCTATATGTTATCAAAGGAAAAGTTGATTTTTTTTCTGATCCTATCTCCTCCGAAATCAAAAGATGGCAAGTGTTAAGTATAGAATTGAGGATTTTCATATTTTCATTTTTATGTACGTAAGTCAACCGGAAGTCACGTGACTTACGATCAAACATGAGGTCTCCGAGACGAGCTCATGGGTTGTGAGAAAGCGGTTACGGTCAAGGAAGGCAAGAATTGTTTCAGAATCCAAGATCAAGTGATCACAGGTTTTCTTGTTTATTCTATACAAAGAGTTTGGTTATGTCTAACTTACGCGATTATAATTTTCGTCAATGTTTTAATCAATGACAAAATCGTTGAAGGTATGTCAGCGTATGAATTCGTCGTTTTGAAATGGCTTCAATGATTTCGTGAAAGATCAAAACATTGTCTGAATATTTTGAATATTTTAATATCATTCTACTGTGGTTGCTTCTTATGAATTGAATAAACAGTGAAAAGAACTTTTCGTATTTTGCAAAAGACTTATTTTCGTACTGTAAAAGAGTTGTCCGGTTTTCAATCTAAATATCTCAAACAAAGAATGCTTAACTGGTTGTATATTTTTTAATACAGTTTCATAAATAGATTACAAACAGAAAAAAAATCGTACAACGAAAATTCTGGAAGCAACTGCAGAAGTTATGTAAAGAGAAGTGAAATACATAAATAATTGATATAGTTTGGTCCTAAAGGAGGAGTGATACATAATACTGTATAGGTCTAAACAATTCAACGAAAAAAGCATTTTCATGTAAAAGTAGATAACATAGGTAACAGCTGCACTTGCAATCAGTTAACATCTAGCGTTTGCAGCATGTTGATCACATCCCGTTCTGAAGATTTACGTTTAAAATAGATTTAAATATATAACGAATGACTACCATTTTTAAAAGTTCATATTTGATTTAGAACTGCTTGCTTGATGGCGTCGAAACAAATGAACTTCTTGTTTAGTTGTTGAAATTACCAAATGAAAATGTAAAATCTATATTCTATATATTATTAAAAGAAAAGTTGATTTTTTTATGACACTATCTCCTCCGAAACCATAAGACAGAAATAGAAATTAGGTGGTAAGTGGTAAGTTTAGTATTGCGGTAACAGGTGGCAACCGAATAGCTCTTCACGGTATTTAGTATTCACGAGTGGCAAAAATTATCTCAGAATCCAAGATCAAAGGATCACAGGTTTGCTAGTTTATTCTATACAAAGAGTTTGGTTATGTCAAAATTATGCGATCATAATTTTCGTCATTGTTTTATTTATTGACAAAATCAGTAAAGGTCTTTCATGTCCCCTCCATTTCAACCCTACTATTTTGGTGAATTCAATTTCTTTTTTAACTGATAATTCTTCATTAATCGCAATCATACAAATTGTTAATAATAATTTCACTAAAATTTCCTAGAAATTCATTTTCAATTATTGCTTTTCTTATTTAGTTTAAGTAGAATGCAGATTTCTTTTTTAAACACGATGAATTCATTTAGTGTTATTAACCTGAATTGAGCAAAACAAAAGGAAATCCTTTTACCTAAGAATTTGAAAATTGGAATTTCAGGATATTTAAATTCCCAGTTCAACTATTAGTGAAGTTTATGAATAATGAACTCTCAATAAAATTCCATTACTTTTTTTACATTATAAATTGTGTTTTAAAAAGGTTGCATTTCATTTATTCTGCAGAGATCTTCTTGTAACTTGGTAAGAAAATTCGATGATTTGAAATCTTTTGCAAATGGGTTCTTGTCAAGAAATTATCACGAGGAAGTGACAAAAATTGCAAAAGAAATAGAAAAGCGTTGGAATCTAAAGAATGGATTTCTATCTTATTTCTATTAATATCTCATTGTCTTATACAATGGATATTAAGTCCTTAATCCATTCGCGTGGTTTAATACGATAAAAATAAATCCTATTTAGATAATTTAAGTAAATAATGAAGATTTATTTCATTTTCTTTCAATTTATACTGTTTTTATTTAGTAGATATAATGTAGTTCGACACTTAAAAGCAACATCCCGTTAAAAGGATAAAAATTATTTAAAATTCCCATCATGACATACGTTTCACACCTCTGTGGGCAGGTTTCTTTCTCAAATTAAAAACAAAAAACAAAAAATAATCGTTAAAAATAAGTCGCTCCTACCCTGAACCCGTCCTCCCTATCGGGGATTGGTTGAGTAATTGGAGTAATTCGTTGAGTAATAAGAATAAAACAATTACTCAATGAATACTTTTAAGGTTTTTAACGTTTTTAACATCAGTAAGGTTTTCATTAAAGTTCTATCAAACAAAAGGCTTTTAACGTGTGTTCCGTTGATTGATGTGAATAACGACATTATACATATGAATTACATAAAAAAATGAAATAAAAACATGGGAGAGCTACAAATTTAGTTAAAGAGCTTGAACATCATAAGTCTGCAATGATAAAAATGACAGTTGACTGTTATAACAGTATAAGATTATGAAATGCTAATAGATGAGGTGTTGCATTCTGGGTTATCTTCTGACTGGAGCGGATGGTTTCACCTCATTTATTTAATCACTCTTAAATAAAAACATTTTTATTCCAATCTATATAATATCTACTAAACAAAAACAATATAAATTGACAAATAAATGAATTAAATCTTTATTATTTACTTAAATCATCTAAATAGGATTTATTTTAATCGCATTAAACCACACGGAATGGATTAAGGGCTTGATATCCATTATTTAAGACAATGAGATATTAATAGAAATAAGATAAAAATTCATTCCTTAGATTCCAACGCTTTTCTATTTCTTTTCCTATTTATGTCATCTCGTACTAATTACTCGACAAGAACCCATTTGAATATAATTTACAAGAAGATCTCTGCAGAATAAATGAAATGCAACCTTTTTAAAACACAATTTATAATGTAAAAAAAGTAATGGAGTTAATTATCATTAAATTTCACTAATAGTTGAACTGGGAATTTAAGTCTCCGGAATTCCAATTTTTCAAAATCTTAGATATATTCTTAATTCATGTTAATAACAATGAATGAATTCGTCGTGTTTTAAAGAAAAAATCTGCATTTTAAATCTGCACTAAATAAGAAAAACAATAACTGAAAATGAATTTCAAGGAAATTTTAGTCATATTGTTATTAACAAATTAACTGATCGTGATTAATGAAGATTTATCAGTTAAAAAAATAGTTTCATTCACCAAAATAGTAGAGTTGAAATGGAGGGGTAAACTGCCCTTTTATGTTAATTCATTCTTATATTAACGTTAGAATTTTTTCATTTAAAAGATTAGTTCCTGCAATCTTTTATGTAGAATTTACATCCACATAATTTTGGTGCTTGTGTAGGTTGTTATCGTCTGCTTAAATTTGTATAACCTATTTCTGGGCAACCGATGATTCTTCCCTACCAAATCCAAATCAGGGTAACATTGAAAAAAAAAAAATAGTGTTTTATTGTACTACTAGACGGGTACCGTCGCTTCGTTCCGGAGCCCTTGCATGTATAGCATTAAAAAAAACAAAAACTTTATTTATTTAGCAAATTAATATGGAGATTGGAGAATACACGACTTCACAGCTCGTTGGGGGGCTTCTCCGCTTAACTCCGCGTTGGCACTCACAGGGGGGGGGGGGGGAAGGTTGCCGCAAAAAAACTTCATTTTTGCATGTATCTTCCAAACGCAGAAATGTTTGTTAATGACTGATATACCGTTCGATAGAACTTTCAAATACCAACATTTTCTCAATATATTGTTCTCTTCCAACTTTTATACTTTTCGTTATATTGAGAAAAAGTCAAAATTTGACCCTTTAATAGGCGCCATCTTGGAAACCAAAAACTTTTTCGAAAGATTTTTGTAGCATTTTGTTTGTCTTAAAAAGCTTTACATTTTATCCATTTACATGACCAATCTATCTCTTATAGTTTGGTCACAAAATTTGAAAAACGTAAAGTCTTATGACAATGACAGACAGAATAATGCTTTTATGTAATACTAGCCGGATACCATCGCTTCGCTCCGGAACCCTTGCATGTTTACATTAACATTAAAAAAATAAAACTATTTATTTAGCAAATTAATATTGAGATCGGAGAATATACGACTTCTCATCATGTTCTCATCACGACTTCTCTTAACTCAGGTGTATTGCGGGTTGGCGCCACACACCTGGGGTTGCGCCATACATTTTTGCATGTATCTTGCAAACACAGAAACCTTTGTGAATGATTGATAAATCGTTCAATAGAACTTTCAAATACCAACATTTTCTTAATATAATGTTCTCTTCCAACTTTTATACTTAAAATTTGACCCTTTAGAAGCCGACATCTTGGAATCCAAAAAACTTTTTCGAAAGATTTTTGTAGCGTTTTATTTGTCTTAAAAAAGATCTACATTTTATCCTTTTGCATGACTAATGTATCTCTTATAGTTTGGTCACAAAATTGGAAAAACTTAAAGTCTTATGACAGAATGACAGACAGAACAAGGTTTTTATTATATATAATAATTAGATCTTAAACTTGAGAAATTTTAACGAAATTTAAGCTTGATTTGGTTAAATAAAAAATCCATTTTTTTTTGAGAATCATAATTTTTTTTATATTTCCTCCATTGGACGAATATTCCCACAGGCTCCACACTTTCCACAGACTCCTGTAAAAGCATCCCTCCATCTTGATCTTCGAGACTCAATCCTAAAATTCTCCATGCTTCGGGTTTTTTTTTTATTATCAGTAATAAGCACTATGACCAGATCATCTCAATCCCGTTATAAGGTCACTGTCTTTTCTATATGTAATCCTCGTCTTAGATCCAGTTTTTCTTTTCTGTTCTTGTAAATATTCTTCAAGATATCATTTCTAGCAGATGTTATTTTTATTATTTCAGATCATCAAATCAGTCAGTCTACGTGTATGTATATGTGTGTCTATTTCCTAAGAACTTTCAAACTGCTGGATGAAACTTCTTGAAACTTGACATGATAATTTAACAGCAAGAGGCGATGGAACTTTTATCTTTGAAAATTTCTCAGTGTTGATCGTTGTCGTGAAAGCAGCGAGTGAAGTTCAAAAAAATTCCAACAGAAACTCATTAAAACCGAAACTTTGGATTCCTAGCTATGTCTTATTAATGCTATGTTATGTAATGAATGTGGGTGGCAGAGAAGCCAAGCACTGCGACCTGAGATCTATTGTACTTTCCCACGGAAATATGGACAGATGGAGAGAAAGACTGAGAAAGTATGGTGGGAGAAGTGCAGGGGAAACGGGAGAACCTCGAGAAAACCTGCCCAGCGCGGATCGCCCACCATCGCGAAACCCACATGAGAACCGAACCCGGTACTCAGAGGTGAGAGGCCGATGTCATAGCGACAACGCCAACCGCGCGGCCTATGTCTTATTAAACACTTATTAATTCACTTTTTAATGCTCTTATTATCTACGCGAGATTTAATGTAATTAAAATTAGTCACAGTTAAGCAATTTTTAAGTAGATAAGACGGATTTAATTATTGTTTTTGAGAAGGTGGAAAATTTCTACTGCTTGTATTCAGCAGGTTTAGAATTTATAAAATAAATTAAGATTTGTCGTTTGTGCTATTGTTCATGATTATAAAAAAACACACCAAAAAAAAAAACTAGCTAAATTTAAGGAAATATGCTTCAAGTTCTTTCAGGAAGTTCTTGTTTACCATTTGAGTTGTTATTCTTGAACCATCACATGCAAAGCATTCTAACAACAACAAAAAATTCACTGTCCCTTGCAGTATGACTGTCACAGTATTTTTTGAAGAAAATGTATAAAGTGGACATTAATTCAGAAACACGGATAATCATCTGCATCCAATAAATTCTAGCTAATGCCAGCTAACTAAATGTAATTGAACCCAAATATCTAATTTTATTTAGATATTATCAAGAATAATAATACACTCGGACCTCTATTTAACGAACCTCTATTTTGCGAATTTCTCTATTTTGCGAACTTTTCTTTGGAACCAAGAACATTTTGCTAATTTCTTCGTAATTTCTTCTCCAAATAGCGAAGTGCATTTTCTATTTAACGAACATTTTCGTGGTATCTATTTTTTTTTCTCCTTCAAAAGGCGCCAATCGCTGTCATTCTTTGCATTTTAATCATGAAGTGCAATCCCTAGTCCACCCCATATCCCCCTTTCATCTTCAATGATCATGGCAATGATCATGATGCAGAAATCAAAACACCTTCCTATGATGAAATCATACCTTCCTTCCTAAAATCATACGAAACAATCCGACGCGGATTACAATTTGAAGAAAATACGCCTCAAGACAAAATTAACAGACTTTATTAGTAAAATTTAAGTATGCATGTGATAATGTATGCTTTATATCATTGAAATTATTACTTTTTTTAATAATATTTATTGTTTATGTATTTTAAATCTGTTTTATGTAGTTTAAAATAATTTTAAAAGGTGAATCTCTATTTAACGAATTTTCGATATAACGAACTTTTTTTCGGGATTTAGCGACTTCGTTAAATAGTGGTCCGACTGTAATTAAGAAAACAATAATTCTTATTTATATTCAATCTTAAATCAACATGAAAAGTTTCTTATGTATGCTTAATAAGTAAAGTTTTGAAAATGTTGTGATCCTAATACTTCATAAAAAAATATATTGTATAGAACTGCTCAAATAGTAATTAGCACATTTTCCATTTTTAATATATCTTTTTTTTTTCAGATGATACAGAAATTCACTCTTTTAATAAATTTGTATTCTTTGGAGACATTGATAATTTAAGGATTTTATCAGTAATTTTCAAGCACTAATTTAAAATTGGTAAATCTCTATCAAAATTTATATTTATCAAACTATCAAATTACTACCAAATGTGTTGCACATTATAGTACAAAATAAAAAATCTAGAATAAGGATTTTAACGTAAGCAGTTTAAGTATAATTTGAATAATAAATAATTATGTATAGTATATTTACCTAATTTGAAATCAGTGGATTAATTGGAAAGAAGCTGAAGTTTTCATAATACTTTTACCTTCATTTCCAGTAGAGAACGACATTACAATGAAAATAAAGGTTAATTATACAAACACAGATTCACAATTACACAAATTCTTCCATCTTGTGGTTGTTTTTCAAATTAAGGCTTCCTTCCAGTCCATATTAAGATAATCTCATACCAGTTTCGAAATTGTGAAGACAGAAATGGGTACAGCTAACTGGTACAATTATAGAATTCGGATCGGAATAAATGGATGGGTGTAATGAATTTTGATAAATAACATTTGATATATGTAAGATATTGGTCGTCACTACCAAGTTTGAAGTTCGTAGCGTTTTCTTAAGTTGGTATAGAGAAACCGAATATCTGCATAGGGACATGGCCTAATAGTGAAAGTGACCTAATTGTGGGAAGACAAAATAAATAGCGGCGACACATGAACCAACCCAATCGATAGTGTTCTAGGAGAGGATCACTTTATCCTCTAGCACCCATATTCGGAAACTTGGGTTTCACCCTTAAATTCGACTTCAAAGTTAAAACTTCACTTGACAAATATACCAACTTAGGAAAACACAACGAACTTCAAACTTGGCATGCCTATACACCTCAGTATATACCATTATACCATGTATAAACCTAAACCTAAGAGGTACGTACCCCAAAATCTTGACGTATTGGCTCATAATCAGTTGCCCTTGTCCAGTCACGTGCTTCTGGGGTAGTTGGGGGTGGGGGTCATGTGGGATACTGCTACAACCATTATTTCCATGGCAAATGAATGTAACAAAAACCTGAGCTCTACCTTCAGCGATGGCCGAGCAATTTGCAAACAAAATTGTATCTTGAAATGGGTGTTATCTACGAAACGATAAGAGCTGTAGACGTGGGCCCATAGACATTATTCCTTATTAAGACCCATTAATCTATTTCTGACCTCAAACGGGTCACTTTCACTATTAGGTCATGTCCCATTCATGCTGTCTGATATTCTTTATTTCTCATTCTTACACGACTTGGATCATGACAACGCCATAAGACGTCGTTAGGATCCTCGTCTTCATTCAAGTGCAAAACTCAAATTCCGGGTCATTCTTGATTCCAAATCTACTCAAATAAAAATCGAAATTGCCGTGGCCAGTAAAGAATTGATTGTTATGAAATCAGAAAGGTGGTTAATGTTCATATTTTTTACATATCTGTAGAGCAATCTGCCCTTTTCAGAAGAATCCCAATGATATTCCAAATGGACATTTCCTCCTGGAATTTAATTGCTTTGGAATGTATTCTAGGCAAAGGACAAGGAAAAGTGATTACGTCATCATGAGTCTTTCTTGGCTTCTTTATCTGCTTCTTCGTTACCAGAGATGCCAATATGGGCTTTAACCCAAAAAAAGCTGAAACAATCTGTCTTCAGAAAGAAATTCTTTATATTTTACGTAAATGTCTCGGGCAGTCTTATTTCAATAAGAACATTTTGAAATAAAAAATAAAATAAGCTGTGAATCAAAAATTATTGCAATTTTAACGTTTATTATTCCATAAATCATGACAGATAGCAACAGCTTCTGAGATTGCTTCAAGTTCTGCCTGATGTACAGAAGCATAATCTGGCAAACGTTCTCTGGTAATTTCTAAAGTTGCACCAATGGCATACCTGATAACCATAGAGAATCCAACGCTTTCCTCATTTTTGGAGCCATCTGTATAAATTTTCCTAATCAAAATTATGAATGTTATCCTCCCAATTATTAATAGTAATGGGATCATTACGATTGGGATGTGGCCTCTTAGAGGGCGGAACTTTTTGGACATATTGAGCATTCACAATCCTCTCATAGTGTCTAAAAATGCCACATGTCTGAATTCACATTTGTTTAATGTTACAAATAGAGCCACGCCAGACCACAGCAGTATGTAGAACTTGGGGTTTAATTAAAACCTCAAAAATCTGTTTCCTTATCTTTGATTTCATTCCTCCGTTTTTGGGAGCGATCGAGAACAATTTGCATGCATTAACTATAGTTTTCCTTTAATGTAAGGAATTTTTTTCACGATTCCAAAAGACCCAACCGATATGAACCGATAGTCAAAATCTATCTCAATTCCATCGCTTTATTCATCCGTGACTATCGCCGCTAAGTGCATATGTCAGTCATCTCCACTCTCGAGTTCGTCTTATTCAAAAATTGTGCTAACTCTTTTTTCCTTTTATTTGTGGATCAATTTGTTTTCACAACTGAAGAGGTTTCTAAAGTCAAGTAGCGTTGTATAGAGAACTAAACAAAATAGTGAAAATGGAACAATCTTCAGGCAGTTGCAAATATCCAGGAGAAATGAGAGAAAAGTTTTATGTATCCAAATCACACAATCATAGTTTTGATCATGAACGAAATAATTGAAGCCATTTCAAAACGATGAATTCAAACAATGAACGACCCTCAATGATTATGTCATTCATTAAAAGAATGACGAAAATTATGATCGCATAAGTTAGACATAACCAAACTTTTTGTTTAGAAGGAAGTAGCAAACATGTGATCACATGATCTTGGATTCTGACCGTGACCGCGACCGATTTCTCAAAACCCACGAGCACGTTTCGGAGACCTCATGTTTCATCGTAAGTCATGTGACTTCCGGTTGACCCACAGGCTTCCGGTTGGTCATTTCTATCCAAAATGAAAATGTAAACATCTTCAATACTATACTTAACATTTCCCACCTTATTTCTATTTCTGTCTTGTTTCGGAGGAGGTCAGAAAAAATCAAGTTTACATTTAATAATATAGAGAATGTAGATTTTTACATATTGATTTGGTTATTTCAACAACTACACAAGAAGTTCGTAAAGAAAATCTACTTTCTTTGAATGTTATTACTTAAAATTTCTGTCATTTTCTTTTTTTTTTTTTTCCCCCAAAGTTGAGAAAACAGCATTACAAAAGCATGTTAATTTTTAGTAATAACACCTGCTGAATACAAAAGCACAAATTTTATGAAAAAAATTAGTTCTACATCATTTAAGTTGTCAAAATCCGATTATATCTAATCACATTAATTAATCAATCGCAAATGGATAGTTTAAATGATTAACTCTTATTTTCAAAACACATCCAACGCCAAATATAAAAAAAAATTATATTTACAGGGAGATTAAAAATGAATTGAACGATTTCAAAAATTTCCAGTATAATCGCTATTGCATTTATGATCCGACGAATGGTACAGTTCAATACAGCACAGGTTCAAGTTGTTTTGAATTTCTCAGAACTGTGAAATACGACCTACAGAAGTCACACGGCAACTGGAAACCCGAATTACGTAGTGCTTGATGATGTCGAAAACAAATGTTACATTAAAAGAACCTATCTCTGAACTTGATACTGTCAATTGATAATGTAATGTAGCACACTTGTGATAGTTATGTTGGGGTTTTTATTTTTTTTCCTGCGCAAGAAAAATAACAAACAAGATATAAAAGCTATTAAAAGATTTACTGTAATAATATATTACAGGTATATCAGATGATGATGTAGTGACATCAATGTGTAGTGTTTCAATGTGAAACGTGATTAAGGAATAATTCGAAGTGTTCTTTTAAATATACTACAAGTTCCTTCACACTGGGAAAACCGCTGGGCTTCCAATCCTCCTTCGGTTTCCGTTTCTCAACTTCAAAGTACTTCATAAAATATTTACTCGATATTTTTCCTCAAATAATAATTAACACTATTAATAACTTTGCTTTCTAGTGAATGGCTTTTTCACCTTGCAAGGTTAATTTCTCATTAACTATTAATAAATTAAACTTAATAATTCACTTCACTACTGTTGAGAATTTAAGTTCACTAACTTCCAACTATAATTTCCGTCACAATAACTATATCGGCCATTCCACGTAAAACAGGACAAACATACCATGCCCCTGGTATGGTCAATGCCCCTGTTCCCATTAATAGTAGAGGGCAATTCAAATTTTTCTAAAAAAAAGCCTAAATGTAGTCTAATAATCACCATCACATAGCCTAATAAAAATGAACTTTAAATATTAAATGAAATTTAATATTAATTTTTGTGTTTTGGTTTCAATATTCAATGCTTTTTTACTATTCAATACATTATCAAAATTACAAGAGGCTAATTATTGATTTTTGTTTCCACAATATCCCAATGTGAGTGCAGGTTGTGAGGGTTGGTTAGCCTGTAGTAATGTAACAATGCGATGATACTGGTCAGTAGATAGGTTATAAAAGGTAATGATTTCGCAGTATGTCACACCCGTAACAGGCTGTCACACCCGTAACATGATTTTCTGAAATTTTATGCTAGCAAAATTTAAGCCTATATAAAAAAAGGTGAGCATCCCTAGTTACAGTGAATATTCCTATAATAGAAAAAAAATATAACCTTTGTCTAGGTGTTCTTAATTCACAGAATATTTTCGAATATGTAGGGAACTCAGAAACCAATGTCCATTTAGTGTCACAGCCGTAACACCTACTAATTATTTTTTTAGCATTGACCACAATATTTTCCTAACATTACAATTTATGCAAATATTAACAACCCTAAGAACTACACTTTTGCAAAAAATTACAAATTTATATGTAGAAGTTTATT
Source organism: Thereuonema tuberculata (assembly GCA_023159025.1). NCBI lineage: Eukaryota > Metazoa > Arthropoda > Chilopoda > Scutigeromorpha > Scutigeridae > Thereuonema > Thereuonema tuberculata. Next base: position 27,330,793 of record JAFIDM010002131.1, on the reverse strand, counting down.
AATTATAGAGCAATTAGTGTATGCGATATGTCACACCCGTAACAATGGAATGGCCGATATATTAACTCAGCTTCTGAGTTTCCAATTCGCACTTCAAATAATAACTTTGCACAAACTAATTTAATTCTTCTAATTATATAATCTTCTGCTTCACTAATTATTTCACTTGAATAACTAAAGTTACTTGAATAAATGAACTATCTCACGTTTTAGTGATTCCAATATTCACTCGCAATTCCTTGCTTCGGCGAATCCCACAAAATGGAAATAATAATCGCAAATGTACTTACAGTTTGCTGACAATGGCTTAATCTTTTCGGTGAAATCTGCGACGATAAATGACTTTTCATCCGCGGTTAATTCTTCGTAGAACACTGCTACGATGTCTTGACACTTGCACTGTCTAATGGCATCACACTCGTGATTCAGTTCCCGTGTCTTCAAACTTGGTGGCTTGGTTGCTCCTCCCATGATGCACTTCGCAACTTGACTGATGTAATCACAGCTCGTCGTCTGCTAATACTCAAAGGTGAAACTAACCTTCCTGGTTCTTATTAAACGAAAAATTTCTTAGGATATTTCGGCTACTGTGTCTCAGTGAATATCTTACTTCTATCATTTACAGTTCAGGAATAACCATTAGTATTCTTTCACTGTTTCACAGATTAAATTAAACTCACAGTTCAATTTAACTAGGCTTCACCTTTCGTCATCCGGGTAATTCGAGACTTGTTATTAGCTTCTTTGGAATTCTTCTTTAAATCCAAAAAATTACTTCGCCATGTTTCGGAATACTTCTGTTCAATAATTAATTGAATCAAACTTCTTTTCTTGAGAGGCACACAATTCTTCGGGGGTAATAAGCTCTTCCCATTAACTCGGGTACTCTGTCCCATTTACTTTTCTCTTCTTACGTTCGTCTTAATTATCTTGAACGCTGTTCTTCTGTCCTCTCAGCCTATCGACTATATCCCGTAGATGCTCTGTCACATTTTAATGCCGTTGTCCGCCATTACTGAGAGTTCTTGACACACCGTGTCTGCGCGTGTGTCTGCTTTCGCATCTGATCTCGCAACTACTCGCATCTACTCTCGACTACAGGTTGTCAGCTCATTATAACTTCTCCTGACGTCATAGTCTTCACATATGTAAATTTCTCTTTGCATAATTTCCAAATAATAATAATAATAACTTTAAAATTAAAGTTTCAAGCAATTAAAAAAAATAAAAATACTTAAATTAATTTTAGTTAAATTTTATTTAACTAAAATATCGTAGATTTCTTCTTCAGATAACAAGGTTTTTTTTGTTTTCAAAACATGAATCTCTTTAACAATAAGGTGCAAAATGTAAGCAGGAAGGAAATACATACAAAATTTAATGAAAAAAGCATTTTCATGTGAAAGTAGATAACATACTAACAGCTGCCCTTGCAATCAGTTACATCTAGCGTTTGGAGCATGTTGATCACATCCCGTTCCGAATGTTTATGTTGAAATTAGATACCATTCAAATATATAACAAATGACTACTATTTTTGAAAGTTCCCATTTGTTTTTAGAACTGCTTGCTTGATGATGTCGAAAACAAATGTTACTTTAAAAGACCCTATCTCGGAACTTGATACTGTCGTTTGATAATAATGTTTTAGGATTCTTTAGGAAGCGTACCAACCCAGTTTGTCCGTCTGTCTGTGACAAGTTACTTGAAAAACTCATTAAAATATCAATGAATTATCATTAAGCACAACAATCACAACAATCGCAACAATTGCTCCTTTTGCATTCGCAACAACCACATGTATAATACAGCTCAGCAACAATCACAACAATTGCGCCTTTGGCATTCGCAGCAATCAAATTTATAATAATAAGGAAATTAAAGGAATAATGCAACAGAAATCACTTATCAGAAACCGTTCCGAAGCATTGTGAATGGTTTCCTAATCACTATCCCTACCTTGTTTCTTCAAAACATAAATCTCTTTAACAGTAGCATAGGCCTAATGAATTAAGTATTTATCTTCTGTAATAAAGCGTTCTAACAAAAACTGAAACAATCATTCGCTTTCAATTACGAGATCGTGAAGGTCACAATGCAAATCTATCCCAACAAAACAATAATTTATGTTGAACTAAACTTTTTATTTTTAGTAATAATTTCGCCTCCATTACTGTGCTTTTATAATTCCAATTCGATATAAATTTCAAATTTCAAAGTAATATTGCCTAATTAATTTTGGCCTTCAGTCACTTCTCCTGCTCAAAATGCTTCAATCGTTTGAAAACTATCAACAAAGTGTAAACCAAAATTTTCAGCAACAGAATTTTGATTTTAAGAGAGTCTTCAGAAATGTGATCCTTCTGCTTCTTGATACACTAGCTATCATCGTGGCAAGCATTTTCATCAGGCATCCTGAAGCAAATCCATTCGCCAACTGTTACATGGCTATCGTTCTAAGCATAGTCTTGGTGATCAGTGTCTACCTCTGTGTCTACTTCATGTTGCGGAACATCATTGTAACATCTACTGTTTACCATATTGATATAAATTTAATATGCCTGCATGATGTAATAATTTCGCCAAGCATTCGGTCGAAAGTAGATGTAATTCAAGACTTCCTGAATATGATGATGAAAATCAATGTATTTGTTGTGCTTATGAAAAACTTTCCGGTTCTGTGTCTAATTCTTCTAGGGATCTTAGTCTCTTTCGATATCGTGCTGCATCCTTCGTGCATCAAATTTTATTTTTTCAGGATTTACAATTAGATCCATTTAGTCCAATCCCAATTCTATAATTGTACCAGTTAACTGTAGCCATTGGTGTCTTCACTCACTTCGAAACTGATATGACATTGTCTAAAACAAGTATAGAATGAAAGAAATAATGGTGGTCAATTTAGTGTTTGTGTAATTAACCTGTATTTTCATTGAAATGTCATTCTCTATTGAAAATGAAGGTAACAACAGAGAAAAATATTATGAAAACTTCAGCTTCTGTTCGAATTAATCCACCGATTTCAAATTAGATAAAATTTTATGCATAATCATTTATTATTCAAATTATACTTTAACTGCTCTCAATTTAAGTTCAAATCCTTATTCTATGTTTTTGATTTGTACTGTAATGTGCAAAACATTAGATAGTAATTCGATAGTTTGATAAATAGAAATATTGATATACAGTAGATTAACAATTTTAAATTAGTGCTTGAAAATTACTAATAAAATTCTCAATCTCTCAACATCTTCAAAGAATATGAATTTATTAAATCAGTGAGTTACTGTATCCTCTGATAAAAGTATATATTAAAAATGGTAAATGTGCTAATTGCTGTTTCAGTAGTTATATACAATAAAAGCAGTTTTTATTAAGGATTATGATCATAACATTTTGAAAATATTACTTATTAAGCACATAACATACAGAACTTTTCATGATGATTTAAGCTTGAATATAAATAAGAATTAATGTTTCCTTGATTCTTATTATTTGATAATATCTAATTAAAATTTGATATTTCGGTTGAATTACATTTAGTTAGCTAGACTTAGCTATAAGTTATTGGATGGAATGTTTTGGTGAGGCAGATGATTATCCGTGTTTCTGAATTAATGTCCACTTTATACATTTACTTCAAAGAATATTGTGACAGTTATACTTCAAGGGATAGTGAATTTTTGTTTTAGAATGTTTTGCTTGAGATGGTTCAACAATAACAACTCAAATCGTAAGCAAGAACTTCCTGAAAGAACTTGAAGCATATTTCCTTAAACTTGCTAGTTTTTTTTTTTTTTTCGGTTTTTTTTTTTTTTTAAATCATGAAAAATAGCACAAACGACAAATCTTAATTTATTTTATAAATTCTAAATCTGCAAAATACAAAGAGTACAAGTTTCCCACATTCTAAAAAAAAAAATAATTAATCCGTCTTCTCTACTTAAATTGCTTAACTCAGACTAATTTTAATTACATTAAAGCTCGCTCAGATATTAAGAGCATTAAAAAGTGAATTAATATCCACTGTTTACTAAGACCTAAATAGGAATCCAAAGTTTCGGTTTTAATCAGTTTCTGTGTGAATTTTTTTTTGCCCTCACGCGCTTCTTTCACGACAACGATCAACACTGGGAAATTTTCAAATATAAAAGTTACAATCTCCTCTTGCTGTTAAATTATCATGTCAAGTTTCATCCAGCGGTTCGAAAGTTCTTAGGAAATAATCAGGAAATAGACACATACATGCATAAACATAGACTGACTGATTTGATGATCTGAAATAATAGAAATAACATCTCCTAGAAATGATATCTTAAGGAATCTTTACATATTATCTACATACTACATATTATCACATACAATCTTTACATAGGATTACAAAAAAAAAGACAGTGACGGGATTGAGATGAACTGATCATATTGTTTATTATTTATATTAAAAAGAACACCGAAGTAAGGAGGAGATTAAGATTGACTTGTGAGTCTCAAAGATCAAGATGCTTTTACACGAGTCTGTGGAAAATGTGGAGCCTGTGGGAATATTCGTCCAATGGAGGAAATATATAAAATTAGGAATTTAAAAAAATGGATTTTTTTTTTTTTAGAAATCAAGTTTAAATTTCGTTAAAATATCTCAAAGTTTAAGATCTAATAGTATAATAAAATTCTATGTTACCCTGATTTGACTATGGTAGAGAAGATTGTAAATCATCGGTTCCCGATGGCCAGAAAAATATGATAAATATTGCAAGAATAGGTCATACCATTTTAAGCAGACGATAACAACCTACACAAGCCCAAAAATTATGTCCATGTAAATTCTATATAAAAGAAAGCATGAACTAACTGAAAAATTCTAACGATAATATAAGAATGAAATAACATAAAAGGGCAGTTTACCCCTCCATTTCAACTCTACTATTTTGGTGAATGAAACTTTATTTTAACTGATAATTCCTCATTAATCGTGATCAGATTATTTGTTAATAATAATTTTCCTAAAATTTCCTTGAAATTCATTTTCAGTTACTACTTTTCTTATTTAGTGCAGTTTTAAAATGCAGATTTTTTTTAAAACACGACAAATTCATTCAGTGTTATTAACCTGAATTAAGAATGTACATAAGATTTTGAATGCCTAAGAATTTGAAAAATTACAATTCCGGAGACTTAAATTCCCAGTTCAACTATTCGTGAAATTTCACAATAATTAACTCTTAATAAGATTCCATTACTTTTTTTACAATATAAATTGTGTTTTAAAAAAGTTGCATTTCATTTATTCTGCAAAGATCTTTTTATAAATCATATCTAAACGGATTCTTGTCGAGAAATTAGCAAAAGGAGTTGACAAAAATTCAAAAAAGCGTTGGAATCTAAGAAATGGGTTTCTATCTTTTTTTTTGTTAATATATAATTGTCTTAAATAATGGATATTATGTCATTAATCCCCTCCGCGCGGTTTAATACGTTTAAAATAAATCCTATTTAGGCAATTTAAGTAAATAATGGAGATTTAATTCATTTTTTTTTTCAATTTATATTGTTTTCATTTAGTAGATATTATATAAATTGGAATAAAAAGGTTTTTATTTAAGTGTGATTAAATAAATGAGGTGAAACCATCCGCTCCAGTCAGCAGAGAACCCAGAATGCAACACCTCATCTAATGGATTTCATAATCTTATACTGTTAAAACCATCTACTGTCATTTTTATCATTGCAGCCTTATGACGTTCAATCGTTTGATGTAAACTTTTAGCTCTCCCATGTTTTTATTACAATTTTTTTGTGTGAAATTCATGTGTGTAATGTCGTTATTTATACCAATCAACCGAACACACGTTAAAACATTTTGTCTGCTAGATCTTTAATGAAAAGTAATAAAGTTAAGAACGTTAAAACCCTTAAAAGTATATGTTCACACTGACTGAATTAACTATTTTTTATTTAAAGATGTAGCTATTCCCAAAATGAAGTACTTAAGATAGCTTTTTAAAAGAAACTTCTTCTTGAGACTAGGAAGCAGTACGATTGATTTTTACCTTCTAGATCGCCCTCACCATGTATTGTCCAGTAAATCGCCAGATTGAAACTAGGAACGACTGGATAGTTTCATCCATTTCAAAGCACTTCCCTTTTCCTCCAACTTTATTGGAACTTTCCTGACATTCTCAAAAAGGGGAAAAAATCCTGTACCATAAGAATTCATAGAAACATTAGCAGATGTGATTATAATTCTATATAATATCACTAAATAAAAACAGTATAAATTTTCCATTTTCTGAAAAAAAATGAATTAGATCTTCATTATTTACATAAATTATCTAATTAGGATTTATTTTAATCTTATTAAACCACGCGGAATGGATTACTGACATAATATGCATTATTTAAGACACTGAGATATTAAAAGAAATAAGATATAAATCCAATCGGAATTTGATTTGTTTTTTTAATCTCCATTTTTATGTATGTTTATCCTTTGTCAATGATTTTTGTTTATTTGTTTTTTGTGCATGTTGGGGACCCGAAATCTGCTCTGTAGGTAGTGGTCCCGTAAATTTTTTTTTAGGCTAAAATTCTCTATACAACACTACTTCACTTTAGAAACAACTTCTGTTGCGAAAACTGAAAAATTCACAAAGATATTACCAGGTAAAAGGAGTTAGCACAATTTTAGAATAAGGCGATGGAGATGACTGACATACCCACTTAGCGACGATAGTCACGGATGAATAAAGCGATGGAATCCAGATATATTGTATTTTGCCTTCAATAAGATTAAGCTAAGTTCATATCGATTAAGTCTTTTGGAATCGTGAACAAAATCCCTTCAAATTTTCATATGAAAACAGCTATCGTGCTTTTGGAAATAGATTAGTATCAAATCATGTTTTATTACTACCTTTCTTCGACTCAAAATGCACAGAAAGTCATTGTATTTCATAACGACCACTGCATTTTTCAGTTGCCAAGTGACAATGACAGAGATTATATAATTGATGTCGAAATTAATCAGATATTAAAAAAATTTTGAAATTTTGAAAATTTAAAATCATTCTACTCTGGTTTGCTTCTTATGAATTCAATAAAGAGTGAAGAGAAGTTTTCATACTGTTTCAGATTTTAAAAGAATTATCCGGTTTTCAATCTAAGTATCCGAAACAAAGAATGCTTAACAGGTTGCATATTTGTTAATACAGTTACCATAAATAGTTAAGAACAGAAAAGGTATCCTACAACCAATGGTGTGGGAACAACTGTTCAAGTTAACAGAAATGTAAGGAAAAGGGAAATACATGAGCAATTGAATGAAAAAAAGCATTTTCATGTAAAAGAAGTAACATAAGTAACATCTGTAATCTGTTAACATTTAGCGTTTGGAACATGTTGATCAGATACCGCTCTGAAAGTTTATGCTGAAATATCAGCATATCATTGGATTGAAAGAGGCAGGTTGGGCAAATCGGAGACTCGCTCGTCATATGGGTCGAAGTGATGCGGCGATTAGAAGATGCTGGCAGGAATGGGTGGACAATGGCAGATTTCAGCGTCATGAAGGTAGCGGTCGACCTAGGGCCACAGCAGAGCGGGAGGATAGAGTGATTGTCAGATCAGCTGTCACAGCGCCTTAATCATCGTTATCAACCATCAGACGTGCGACCAGCACACGAGTGTCCACCATGACCATTCACAGACGGCTGAGAGAGTGACATCTACGCTCGTACCGCCCGCTACGCCACCTGCCACTCACGTCTGCACACCGTCGGGCAGATTACAGTGGTGCTTGGCCCGATCCGGTTGGAATGATGCTGACTGGGGACGTATAGTGTTTAGCGACGAATCCCGCTTCCAACTGTGTCTTCTGACGATCGTCGCAGACGTGTCTGGAGACGCCCAGGGCAGCGTGCCGATTCTGCTTTCACTATTGCACGTCACACAGGCCCTCAACCAAGAGTTTGGTCTGGGGTGCCATTTCACTTGATAGCCGGACCCCTTTAGTCGTCATTAGCGGCACACTTACAGTACCGCGGTACGTCGACGACATTCTGAGACCTGTTTTGCTACCCTTCCTTTTGCAGTACCCTGGCCTTATTTTCCAGCAAGATAATGCCAGACCACATACGGCACGTGTTGCTATGACTGTCTTGCAGCTTGTGAAACACTTCCTTGGCCAGCCAGATCCCCTGATCTCTCTCCACTCGGGCATGTCTGGGATATGATGGGAAGGCGACTGCATCCACCAGGGAATGTGGATGACCTAGCCAGAGAATTGGAGCAAATTTGGCAAGAAATACCGCAGGAGACCATCAGGGAGCTTTATCACTCCATGCCACGTCGTGTGGCAGCTTGCATTCAGGGTAGAGGTGGGTCAACACTTTATTGAGCTCGTTACTTTGTAACTCTGTAACTCTGAAATAAAACATTCAATTTGTCTGAAATTTTAATCATTTTCTATTCTGTCCATAATCTTCCTCTCCACCAATTTTTGTCTCCATCGGACAACTCCTAGGTGCGTTTTTGTGAGTGTATATAATTATTTATTATTCAGTTATACTTTAACTTCTCTTAACTTCAGAAAACTGTAAGTTGAAATCCTTATTCTACGTTTCTTGTTTTGCACTATAATGTGTAAAACATTTGATAGTAATTCGATAGTTTGATGAATAGAAATATTGATACTGATTAAGTAATTTTAAATTAGTCTTTTTGTATTCAGTAGCTGTTATTACTAAAACTAACATGCTGTTGTAAATGTTGTTTTCTCCACTTTGAAAAAAAAAATGAAAAATAAATACATTTTAAATAATAACATTCAAAGAAAGTAGATTTCCTTTTATCAACTTCAATTTTAGTTATTGAAACAACCAAATGAATATGTAAAATCTATAGTCTATATATTATTAAAAGGAAAGTTGATTTTTTTTCTGATCCTATCTCCTCCGAAACCATGAGACAGAAATAGAAATAAGGTGGCCAGTGTTAAGTATAGTATTGAGAATGTTCACATTTTCATTTTTATGTACGTGGGTTAACCGGAAGTCGCGTGAATTACGATCAAACATGAGGTCTCCGAGACCTTATGAGTAAGCTGTCGCGGTCACGGGTGGCAAGAATTATCTCAGAATCCAAGATCATGTGATGACAGAGGCTAGTTTATTCTAAACAAAAAGTTTGGTTATGTTCAAATTATGCGATCATAATTTTTGTCATTGTTTTAATCATTGACAAAATCATTGAAGGTCGTTTATCGTGTGAATTCATCGCTTTGAAGTGGCTTCAGTGATATCGTTCATGATCAATTCACTGAAAACTATGATTGTGCGGTTTGCATATTTCAAATTTCTCTCTCATTTCTTCTGGATATTTTCAATTGCCTGAAGATTGTTCCATTTTCACTATTTTGTCTAGTTTTCTGTATAATGCTACATGACTTTAGAAACCTCTTCAAATGCGAAAACAGATAAATTCACAAATAAATTACCAGAAAAAAGAAGTTAGCACAATTTTAGGATAAGGCGAGAGGAGATGTCTGACATACGCACTTAGCGACGAAAATCAAGGATGAATAAAACATTGGAATTGAGAAAGAAAAAAATTAGTTCATATCGATTATGTGTTTCCGAATCATTAAAAAAATCCCTTCGAATTTTCATGATAGCAGCTATAGTGCTTTTGGGAATGGATTGGTCTCAAATGACTTTTGTAACTGCCTTTCTTCGAATAAAAATGCATAGATAGTCATTGTATTCCATAAGCACCGCGTTTTTCAGTTACCAAGTGACAATGACAGAGAATCTGTAATTGATGCGTCCATGTTGAAATTACGATTTATTTTCATATTAGTAAAAGAGTTGTCCGCTTTTAAATCTAAATTCCCCAAACAAAGAATGCTTAACTGGTTGTATATTTGTTAATACAGAAAAGGTATCGTACAGCGAAAATTGTGGAGGCAACTGCTATAGTTAACAGAAACATAAGGAGAAGGAAAATACATAAACAATTGAATGAAAAAAGCATTTTCATGTAAAAGTATATAACATAGCAAACACCTGCACTGGCAATTAGTTACGATCTAGTGTTTGAAACTTGTTGATCACATCCCATTCTGAATGTTTATGTTGAATTTAGAAACCATTGAAATGTGTAACAAATGACTACTATTTTTAAAAGTTCACATTTGTTTTTTAGAACTGCTTGCTTGATGATGTCGAAAAGAAATGTTACATTACAGCAACCTATCACTGAACTTTATACTGTCATTTGATAATAAGGTTTTTTTCAAAACATGAATCTTTTTTAACAATTGCATAATGAATTAAATAATTATCTCCTGTAATAAAGCGTGCTAACAAAAACTGGAACAATGATTTACTATCAATTACGAGATCGTGAAGTACACAATGCAAATCTGCCCCAATGAAACAATAAGTTATGTTCAACTAAACTTTTCATTCTTAGTAATTATTTCGCCTCCATTACTGTGCTTCCATAATTCAAATTCAGTAGAAATTTCAAAATTCAAAGTAATATTGCCTATCTTATTTTGACCTTCAGTCACTTCAGCTGCTCAATATGTTTCCACCGAATGAAAGCCATCAACAAGGTGTGAACCAACTTTCTCAGCTACTGAATCCTTATTTGAACAAAGTCTTGGAACCTGTGATCCTTCTGCTTCTTGATGCACTTGCGATCATTCTGGCCATCATTTTCATCAGCCATCCTGAAGCAAATCCATTCGCCAACTGTTACATGGCTGTCGTTCTAAGCATAGTCTTGGTGATCAGTTTCTGTGTCTCCCTCATCTTGCCGAACAACATTTCAACATCTATTGCTTCCGAGATTTCATTTCTCACGATAGCAGTACTATTCATGGCCGATGTAATAATTTCACCAGACATTCTATCGAAAGGAGATGTGTTTCAAGACTTCCTGAATACAGTACTAAAAATCATCGAATTTTTTGTGCTTGTGAAAGACCATCGTGTTCGGTCTCAAATTTTTCTTTGGAACTTACTATCTGCGAAATTCGTGGTGCATGTTTTCTAAATCCCTGATCAAAATTAATTACAAATTAGTAAATTAATTACAAACTAAATTAGTAAAAGTTAACTGCACCCATTTGTGTCTTCGCACATTTCGAAACTGATATGACATTTTCTTAATAAAGGCTAGAAAAACGTTTGATTTTAAAAACAAATACAAGATGGAAGAAAGTATGGAAGTCACTTCTGTGTTTGTGTAATTAACCTTTATTTTCACAGTAATGTCGTTCTCTATTCAAAATGAAGGTAGAAGTATTCTGAAAACTTGAGCTTCGTTTTGACAGACTTATTTCAAAAATAGGTTAATTTATTATGCATAATTATTTATTATTCAAATTATACTTTAACTGCACTTAATTTCAGAAAACTGTAAGTTCCAATCCTTATTCTACGTTTTTTGTTGTGTACTACAATGTGTAAAACATTTGATAGTAATTCGACAGTTTGATAAATAGAAATATTGATATAGAATTAACATTTTTAAATTAGTGCTTGAAAATTACAAAAAAAATTCCCAATCTCTCAATATCTCCAAAGAATACGACTTTAGTAAAACAGTGAGTTCCTGTAACCTCTGAAAAAAAATATATATTAAAAATGGTAAGTGTGGTATTTCAGTAGTTGTATACAATATATCCTATTTTTATTATCGATTACGATCATAACACTAAAACATTTTATTTATTAAGCATATAACATATAGAACTTTTCATGATGATTTAAGCTTGAATATAAATAAGAAAAAATGTTTTCTTGATTCTTATTATTTGATAATATCTAAGTAAAATTAGATATTTGTGTTCAATTACATTTAGTGAGCTGGAATTAGCTGTAAGTTATTGGATGGAATGTTCTTGGTGATGCAGATGATTATCCGTGTTTTCTGAATTAATGTCTACTTTATACATTTACTTCAAAGGATATCGTGACAGTCATACTGCCAGCCAAAGTGATTTTTTTTGTTTTTAGAATGTTTTGCTTGTGATGGTTCAAGAATAACAACTCAAATTGTAAACAAGAACTTCCTGAAAAAACCTAAAGCATATTTCCTTACATCTTGCTGGAGTTTTTTTTTTTTTAAAAATATGAAAAATAGCAGACACGACAACTTATAAACTATTTTATAAATTCTAAATCCGATGAATACAAACAGTTAAAACTTTCTAATTTCTGAAAAATACCCAATTGAATCCGTCTTATTTACTTAAATTGTTTAACTTTGTCTAATTTTAATTATATTAAAGCTAGCGCAGAGCATTAAAAAGTGAAATAATATCCAATGTTTACTAAGACATAGATAGTATTTTAAAGTTTCGGTTTTAATGAGTTTGTGTGATTTTTTTTTTAACTTAACGCGCTTCTTTCATGACAACATGGGGAAATTTTCAAATATAAAAGTTCCCTCGCCTCTTGCTGTTAAATTATCATGTCAAGTTTTCAAGAAGTTTCATCCAGCGGATCGAAAGTTCTTAGGAAATAGACGCACATATACATACACGTAGACTGACTGATTTGATGATCTGAAATAATAAAAATAACATTTGCTAGAAATAATATCTTAAAGAATATTTACAAAAACAGAAAAGAAAAACTGGATATAAGACGAGGATTACATATAGAAACTACAACGGGATTGAGATGATCTAGTCATATTGTTTATTACTGCTATTTATAAAGAATACAAAATAAGGATGAGATTAAGATTGGGAAGGATCCAGATCAAGATCTCCAAATTCAAGATGGAGGGAGGCTTTTACAGTAGTCTGTGGAAAGTGTGGAGCCTCTGGGAATATTCGTCTAATGGAGGAAATATAAAAAACTAGCAGCAAAGCCTGTCGGACGATAGGTATAAAAAATATGAAAAATCATTTTATTATCAACTATCAAATATAAAGTAAATGTAATCTAAATACTGTGCTAACTTGTGAACGAAGCTTCTACGGCAAAAATGGTTTTGAGTTTCGAAATCAGCGTAAACATTTGAGTAAGTATGCCAAATTTCATTGAAATGGATGCAGTGGTAACAAAATTATTAGGTTTTGAACGTATGTTTTGTTAGAATTTCAGTTGTGTCGAGGTCATGGAAACAAGATGGAATGACACAATGAACTAATATTTTCATCCAATTTGAGTATCCTGGATTCAATGATACCATTGATAACCGTTGGATCTCTCTTAATAGCTTAATTATATCGAGTTACAGACAGACAGACGAACTTAGCCAACTTATATGTATATATATATATACATATTTGATTTGATTGATAATTAGATTTGAAATTTTTTTTTTTAATGTTTATCAGACCAATTTAGGTGTACTTCTTATCTGTACACCTGTAATGTAGGTTCTGAGAGTTTAATCTAAAGGATCATTTTCCACCCAAAAAGAAAAATGAAATACCAACCATATCTAAAGTTTAATTTATCTAAAGAAAAATTATTATTTTCGACTCTTAACGCCGAAAGGCATTTAAAACTCACCTTTGTATAATCTAAATACTGCGCAAACTTGTGAACGAAGCTTTTACGGCAAAAAAGGTTTTGAGTTTCAAAATCAGCGTAAGAAGCTGAGTAAAAAGCAGAGTAAAAGTTCATTAAAATCGGTGCAGTGGTAACAAAATTATTTGGTTTTGAATGTATGTTTTGTTAGAATTTCAGTTAAAATTTCATGGAAACAACATGGAATGACAAAATGAACTAATATTTCAACCAATTTGAGTACCCTTAATTCAATGGTACCATTGCGAACCTTGGATCTATTTTAATAGCTTAATTATATCTAGTTACAGACAGACAAACAGACAGACCGACAGAAAGACAGACGAAATTAACGAATTATATAAGTTGATTACGATTTAAAAAAAATGGATTTTTTATTTTGAAATCAAGTTTAAATTTTGTTCAAATGTCTCAATGTTTAAGATCCAATAGTATAATAAAACACTATTTTTCTCTTTTGTTATCCTGATTTGTCTTTGGTACGGAGGAATTATCTGATGCCCAGAAATGGGCGATACCATTTTAAGCAAACGATAACAACCTACACAAGCTCAAAAAATTATATGAATATAAATTCTACATAAAATAAAGCACGAACTAACTGAAAAAAATTTAATAATAATATAAGAATGAATTAATATAAAAGGGTAGTTGATCCCTCCATTTCAACCCTACTATTTTGGTGAATGAAACTTTTTTTTAAACTGATAATTCCTCATTAATCGCGATCAAATAATTTGTTAATAATAATTTTACTAAAATTTGCAAGAAATTCATTTTCGAATCAGAAAGGCAAGACCTAGTTGGTGTAAGCTACCGCCGGCTTGGCAGCGACCCCACAAACAACAAAAAACAAGAAAACAAATTGCGGCTTCTCTCGAAGCCAGCACAAACCTTCTCCTAAGAATGATTAAGCAGAAGGGAAATAAATAATAACAGAAGGTTCAAACAAATATTAATAAAGAAAGTTTAATGTGCTGGAATTCTTTCTGATTCGGTTAGGGGAAGGCGGGAATTGGGCTGATGAGTCTGTCGAAGGACGAAACGGCCGTTCCCAATTTCCTTCCCATAATCTAAAATCACAAAGGCAATTTCCTAATTTGTTCATGTGCTGTTTTCTTTTTCTTCTCATTTTTCACTCATTATTCCAGTACGTTAAACTTTCTTTAATTCATTTTCAGTTATTGCTTTTTTTATTTAGTTTAAGTAAATTGCAGATTTTTTTTAAAACACGACGAATTACTTCAGTGTCATTAATCTGAATCAACCCAAAGAATACCACATAGAATATCCTTCATGATCATCATCAGTGTTCTGTCGGAGACAGGTCCAATGGCAAGCAGCAAATAAGGTCAGCAATGTCTCTTTCTCCAAGTCGTTCTGTCTCTTGCCTCCTCCTTCAGGGCTTGATATCCACTTGCAGCCAATAGGTCATCCAGGATCATTTTTCTCTTTCTTCTTCTTGGTATCTTTCCCTCAATCTTCCCCTCCAATACCTTCTTCATGAGATTTTCACCTCTCAGCACATGACCAATCCAGTTCATTTTTCTTCTACTAATATTCTTTAATAAACTTCTCCCTTCCCCTATTTTTTCCAGAACTTCGTCATTAGTCACCCTGTCTGTCCATTTAATTTTCTCCATCCTCCTCCATAGCCACATTTCAAATGCTTCCAGCATCTCAGCATCTCTCTTTCTCAGAGTCCAAGTTTCTGAACCATACAAGGATATACTCCAAATGTAACATGTTATAAGTCTTTTTCTTAAATTAATATCCATATGATTTGTGAACAAGTTTTTTTCTGTTATAAAATGCAAATTTACCCTTACGAATTCGATCTCTAATATCTAAGTTACATTTACCGTCCTCCTGAATTATACTTCCCAAATATTTGTATTGCTTAACCTGTTCCACCTTTTCTCCATTTAATTTAGTACATACATTTTCAGCATTTCTGGCAACTCGCAACACTTTTATTTTCTTGGTGTTAATTTCCATTCCAAATTTATGACAGGCTTCTCCAAATCTTTTCAGCAAGTGTTCTAAATCTTCCTCACTCTCGGCTAATATAGCCAAATCATCCGCGAATCTAACGCTTTTTATTCTTCTTCCTCCAATACTGATACCCGTATCCTCTTCGCAATCAAAAGCTTCGTTTATCATTTCTTCCGAAAAGATATTGAATAGCACAGGGGATAAGCAGCAACCCTGTCGCACTCCTCTTCCAATTATACATTCCTTTTTGCTTCCTCCTTTTGTCTCAATTATTGCTGTTTGATTCATATATAGTTCCGCAATTAGTCTACGATCTCGCCAATCCACACTTATCTTTTTCAGTACTTCCATCAGTTTATCCTATTTCACCATGTCAAAGGCTTTTTTCAGATCAATAAAACAAATATAAACTTCTCTATTAACATTAACTATTAATGTCTTTCACAGATTGTTCTCATCACTCCAATTGCATCTCTTGTTCCTCTGTTCTTTCTAAAACCAAATTGGTCCACTCCTAGTTGGTATTCCACCTTGTTGTATAGACGTCGTTTGATAATATTTAGCATCACCTTAGAGGTATGCGAGATTATACTAATTGTTCTATAGTCACTACATTTAGTAGGGTGATTAGTTTTTCCAATAGGTATTAGAAAGCTTTTAGTGAAATCTCTAGGCCATTCGCCTGTTTTATAAATGAGGTTGCAAAGCCCCAAAATCTCATTAATTCCACATTCATCCAGATGTTTTAACTGGAATATAGCTGTTTTAAGAATATCCTTATCCCTACGAATTTGAAAAATTGCAATTCCAGAAACTTAAATTCGCAGTTCAACTATTAGTGAAGTTTATGAATAATTAACTGTTAATAACATTCCATTACTTTTTTTATATTATAAATTGTATTTCACAAAGGTTGCATTTCATTTATTCTGCAGAGATCTTCTTGTAACTTGGTAAGAAACTTCGATGAATTGAAATCTTTTACAAATGGGTTCTTGTCTAGAAATTAGCAAGAGGAGGTGACAAAAATCTCAAAAGAAATAGAAAAGCGTTGGAATCTAAGGAATGGATTTCTATCTTATTTCTATTAATACGAAGTTATAACACCTCCGATTTTTTTTCTCAGCACTGGAAACAGATAGAAACATGCGGTTTGTTTTAAAATAAGCGGGCA
>JAFIDM010002131.1:27301098-27314064 GCA_023159025.1 Thereuonema tuberculata | reverse complement strand
AGATAGAAACATGCGGTTTGTTTTAAAATAAGCGGGCACTCTTTGTCTTTGTGAAACAGAGATGGCAGCTTTGTATGGCACACAGAACCCTAGCGGCAACGACGAGAGTGAGCAACAGTTTGTGATACTTAAAATGGCGACGTATGCACTCATGCACGCACGCACCCACGCACGCACATTATACACATCCATGACATCTTCACCACATGTCTCACTCATTTGGCGATAAATTTCAATCGGTGCCACGCAAATGGAGAAAACGAATGATAACATGCTGATCTTGTAATGAAAACGTCGCCATTTTAAGTATCACAAACAGTCGCTCACTCTCGACGCTGCCGCTAAGGTTCTGTGTGCCGTACAAAGCTGCCATCTCTGTCTCGCAATGACAAAAGAATGCCCGCTTATTTTAAAACAAACCGCATGTTTCTATCTGTTTCCAGTGCTGAGAAAAAAAATCGGAGGTGTTATAACTTGAATGCACCTCGTACCTCATTGTCTTTAATAATGGATATTATGTCCTTAATCCATTTCGCATGGTTTAATACGACTAAAATAAATCCTATTTAGGCAACTTAAGCAAATAATGAAAATTTAATTCAATTTTTTTTCAATTTATATTTTATTTAGTAGATATTATATAAATTGGAATGAAAATGTTTTTTTTTAAGTGTGATTAAATAAATAAGGTGAAACCATCCGCTCCAGTCAGAAGATAACCCAGAATCCAACACCTCATCTATTGGCATTATCTTATATTGTTATAACAGCCAATGTCATTTTTATCATTGCAGTCTTATGACATTCAAGCCCTTGAACTTATCTTGCTGCTCTCCCATGTCTTTATTACATTTTTTTTTATGAAATTCATGTGTATAATATCGTTATTCACATCAATCAGCGGAACACACTATAAAAAGCCTTTTGTTTGCTAGATGTTTAATGAAAATCTTAAAAGTAATTACGTTAAAAACATTTAAAACCTTAAAAGTAGAGGAGATCCTTGTATTATGGACCATCGTGTAATAGGGACCATGTTGATATTTAGCTGTTCACCACTAGTTGGCAGAACCATCCCATTCCTTTAGTGAATATTATTGTTATCCAAAGCAGGAGGTAATTGTGTATGTGTGTGTCTTCATTTGGCGATTATTAAAGTGTGTTTTCCATTTTATATGATAACGGATGTAACAGATATGTTAGAAAGAATGTATTACTGTCTGCTGTTAGGTAATTTTAATATAATTTTCACGTTAATATAGCAAATGTACTTAATTTTTTCACAATCCAGACATGTGTTTTATGCGAGCCATTTTGCATAGCGATATGTGATTGGAAACAATGTTGCTCCGTCCATGCGTGTAATATGAACCGTGCGCTGTTGTGTAATATGGACCACTAGTTGCTAAGCATATTACTATGAGCCTGAAGCTTGTTTTATTTAATATATTAAACGAAAAGTACAAATTACGGCTTGCTTGATGTAATTCAAGTCGTACAATTTTTTCGATTTAAATTTTTCAAAATTCGACCCATAAGGGGGCTAAAGACGGGCAAATTTGAAATCACCATAGCTCATAAATCATTGCAAATCAAATCGTGAAACTGCACATGCCTACAGTATGACTATTGCTTATTGCATTACAATGAAAGCTTGTTTTTAAAAATTATTTTAATTAATTTCTTATGTTCTGTTTTTGGTTTACTCGGTGCATATTACACAACCGTATGTGTAATATCGACCACCGACATGAAAATAAAGAAATTATTTCCTGCAATTATTAATAGTTACCAGAGTACTTTACCTTGTTTGAACCATGTAGCTATACAATTGTTATGAGCTGCCAACAAATTAAATCTTTTTATTTTAATAATTTAAGGTTAATGAGCATTTTTGCTTAGGGGGTCCATAATACACGGATCTCCCCTATATGTTTCACACTGACTGAATGAATTAGTTTTTCTTTAAAGAAGTAGATATTCAAAAAATGAAGTACTTAGGATAGCTTTTTAAAAGAACATTTTTTTTCCACACTAGCAAGCACCACAATAGATTGTTCCCTTCTAGATAGAATTTTGGTAACAATTCCACGCTCTAACCATTTATTGTCCAGTAAATCGCCCTATTGAAACTAGGAACGAGTGGATAGTTTTATCCATTTGAAAGCACTTCCCTTTACCCCCAACTTTAATGGAACTTTGCTGACATTCTGAATAAGGGAAAAAAATCCTGTAGCATAAGAATTCTTAGAAACATTAGTGATTTTATTCATTAAGTTCCTGGAACTGAATTGTATCGAAATATTTACAAAAAAAAATCCAATTGACAAGAAATTCGAAAGAACTGAAAACCTACTTTCCTTAAAATGTTTTTTCTAGAAACTTTTTTTTTTTTTTTTATCAAATTCTGAAACGACAAAAAAAAAAGCAACATTTTTATTCCAATTCAATGTAATATCTACAAAATAAAAATAAAATTATTTACTTAAATTGTCTAAATAGGATTAATTTCTTCGTATTAAACCACGCGGAATGGATTAAGGACTTAATATTCATTATTTAAGACAGTGAGATATTAATAGAAATAAGATAGAAATCCATTCCTTAGATTCCAAAGCTTTTCTATTTCTTTTGGAATTTTTGTCACCTCCTCGTGCTAATTTTCTCGAAAAGAAACCATTTGCAAAAAATTTTTAATCATCGAATTTTCTTACCAAGTTACAAGAAGATCTCTGCAGCGTTTTAAAACTCATTAGTGTAAAACACGCATAGACAAACCGACTGATTTGATAAGGCTGTCTTTCCTATTGTAATGGAATCTACAAACATACAGTGAAGATCGGCTATAACACGGTTGTTTATATCGCGAATTCGGATATAACGCAATTTGGTCTTGGACCCTCTCTATTTTGGAAAAGGTGTATAATTGTAAAATTGTAAAATTTACCATATTTTCGCCCAAAAAGTACGAAGACGCCAATATGGGCTTTAACCGTAAAAAGCTGAATCGTTCTGTCTTCAGAAAGGAATTCTGTATATTTTACGTAAGTTTCTCACGCAGTCTTATTTTAATAAGAACATTTTGAAATAGAAAGTAATGCAGCCCGAGAATCAGAAATTATTGCGATTTTAACGTTTTTATTGTTCCATCAATCATGACAAGTAGAAACAGCTTGTAAAATTGGTTCAGGTTCTGTACGATGTACGGAAGCATAATCTGCCAAACATTCTCTGACAATCTGCAAAGTTGTACCAATGGCATCCCTGCTAACCATAGAGAATCCCACACGTTCCTCATTTTTTGAGGATTCTATATAATTTCAAAATCAATATTATGAATGTTATCCTGCCAATTATTAATAGAAATGGATCTTTACGATTGGGATGTACCCACTTAGATAGCGGAACTTTTTGGACATATTGTGGATTCACAACCCTCTCTTAGTGTCTAAAAATGCCACGTGCTTGAATCCTTATGGGAAAAATACCACAAGGACATATAACGTATCTGTTGAAACCGTCCTGTAAGTTTAGGCAATAGCAATAAGAAAGGGTCTCACGATAGAGTCTAAGCTCTCTTATGTTTAATGTTGCAAATAGAGCCATCCCAAACCTCGACAACATATACAACTTTGGGTTTAATTAAAACCTCAAAAATCTGTTTCATTATCTTTGATTTCATTCCTCCGTTTTAGGAGCGATCGAGAACAATTTCTATGCATTAACTACAGTTTTTCTTTTAATGTAAGGCGTAAGGAAAGGCTTGGTTGGACAAGTGAAGCAGATATGTAATGAAAAAACACTCCACAACCAACGTTCCTGCACTGTGTTATTCACCAGCAAGCTTTGCATGCTAAATATGTGGACATCAGCAGTGTACTGAATCCAGTGGTGAAGATGGTGAATTTAATAAGGTGACATGGGCTCAACCATAGATAGTTCAGAGACATGTTGAAAGTTACGACACAGAATCGCAAGATTTATCATGTGTTTTCCTCCATCAACAATCAGGCAACTTAGGTTAGTCCAGTCCAAGTTATAATCAGCAAGTGTTTTTTCGACTCATTGAATATATCCTCTCCGGTAACAGAGCCATACATGCTATGTAGGGAAGCCAGCTCTTGTGTTATATTCATGTCTTCATCCACTCCTCTAATGAACACAGTTGAGAGGTGGAACAGCTGTCCAACGATTCATCCATTGCAATTGAAAAATGGCGAAACTTGCTTGCAGTTTTCGCTATTTGAGTCACAATGTTTTAACCCATGTCTGCGATACGGCGGGCAATGGTATTTGCACACAAATATTGTTTCGACTTTTCTGGGCAAAGTTCTTCAGTCACCTTCAACAAACATTCCTTCACTACTTCACCATCTGTAAACGGTTTGCCACTTTTAGCCAGGACATAGGCAACTTCATAACTGGCCTTAGTTAAGAATTCATTTTCATTGTCCTCTGAAATGTGAGTTGATTTTGTAATTTAGAAAATTTTTCGGCACGGACTTTACCCTCCAACTGTGCATATTTCTCCTGATGTTTGCTTTGATGATGACGGTACAGGTTGTTTTCTTTCATCACAGCCACGGTTTCGTTGCAAATCACACACAATGCTTTCTCGCATTGATGAAAAAGTATTTCAAACTCCATTCTTCTTGAAATTGCTGACACTAATCGTCTATTTTTCTTTTCCTCTTCTCGGCCTTCGCTGGACACTAAAATAAAGTGAATTCAACATGAATAAATAGTGAAATTGAAAGTATCTTGCACACAATATCGCTCAAAAAACCTGATTATGCAAACTAATTTCGTCGCAATTACAGCTGCAAATGACCCGAAACAATTGTTAAAAATTCGTATGATTTCTTAACTTAAACTTAACTGAATATAGTGTGCAAATAGAGAGATTGTTGCTTTTAATGTTTCCTCTTCAGAATATTCGAAAAATTCTTAACGACAGCGCAACTGGCAAACTCCGCCACTAGAAGGCGTTACTTCATCTCATTGACTGTGAACGGAAGAAGAAAAAGTTGGCTTATTATTTACTTAAAATGTCTAAATAGGCTTTATTTTGGAATAAAACGTTGAATAATCTATTCAAAATTAACGTGCAAAATTCCCAGCAAAAATCCAAAATAAGCCCAATGATTTTTGTTTAGTTATTGTGCGATTTTGTTTGTTTGATTTTTTTTTCTTTCAGTGATTTGTTAATCTGGTATGCACGTTAATTTTGATTTGATTACTAATATTTTATTCCAACAAATTCTTACTAAGCTAAGGGATTTGCTAGCGTGGAATTGATTTTACCCTCGTTTATTCTTGATTTTATTTTTGATGTTTTATGAAATGATGGGTCATTGTCTTGTTCGTTTGTCCGACTTGTGTATTGACGCTCTTCACTAGGCTGGGTATGCTAGGCGGGACCGGACTGAAGAAGGTGTTGATACCCGAAACAGTACCGTTCCGATTCACAGCAAAAAGTCCAAAATGAGCTCTGGGATTTTTTGTTTAGTTATTGTGCGATTTTTTTTTCGAGTGATGTCTTAATCTGGAATGCACGTTAGTTTTGATTTGATTACTAACATTTTATTCCAACAAATTCTTACTAAGCTAAGTGATTTACTAGCGTGGATTTGTCTTTACCCTCTTTTATTCTTGATTTGATTTTTGATGTTTTTTGAAATGATGGTTTATTTTAATCGTATTTACCCACGCAGAATGGATTAAGGATCAATTATATAAGACAATGAGATATTAATAGAAATAAGATAGAAATCCATTCCTTAGATTCCAACGCTTTTCTATTTCTTTTGCAATTTTTGTCACCTCGTGTTAATTTCTCGACAGGAACCCATTTGCAAAAGGTTTCAAATCATCGAATTTTCTTTCCAAGTTACAAGAAGATCTTTGCAGCGTTTTAAAACTTATGAAAGGACAAACAGGCTAATTTTTATTATTATTTTTTTTATTTAACACTATTTGTTAATACTTTATACACAGAGATAATAGTTATTTGCAGTTATTAAAGCACAAAAGTTCAAAGTCTTCAATTTCCTTGAATGAATTAACTTGAATCAGCAAACAGTTCATTACTGAAACTGCGTATTTGCATAATCTTCAAATACGTTGTATAGCACACTAAATATATTCAATATGGCACACTTTAAATTGAATATTCTTCTAATAATAATAACTTGCGGAGATATACTAAGTAAATATAACTTTATATTTCTCTATTTCACTACATGATATCCACTGTATCTTTGCACTATTACTTAATAATGCACAAACTATCGACGCACTAAATAAATTATAATTTTCCATCTTCCAATTAACTAACGTTGGCTTAATAAATATATTTCTTACTTGTGAAATATTTCTTTCAACTTTAATTCCGGTTTAAATTAATTATTTAAACTGACTTTTCATCTTACGTGAGAAAATAAACTTTCGTAGTATTTATTATTTATTTTTCACTCATTCAATTGAATGTATTGATTTCCGAAAATCTTGTTTTTCTCACCGAATCCTACAGTAATTTATGGAAATACTCTATTTCAGTGTTTTTTTTTTCGTTTTTTTTTTTTTTTTTTTTTTTTTTTTTACAAAAATTCCCACTCCGCCTAAGTCGTCACTCTGATTAAGTCGTCAAAAATGTTTGGTCCCTTGAGTGACGACTTAACGAGGTTTTGCTGTATTCTATGATATTATTTCTAGTTCGATGTTATTTTTATGATTTCAGATCATCAAATCAGTCAATCTACATGTATGTATATGTGTGTCTACTTCCTAAGAACTTTTGAACCGCTGGATGAAACTTCTTGAAACTTGACATGAAAATTAAACAGCAAGAGGCGTTAAATTATATTTAACTAGCAGCAAAGCCTGTCGGACGCCAGGCATAAAACAATCTGAAAAATCATTTTATTATCAACTATCAAATATAAAGTAAATGTAATGTAAATACTGTGCTAACTTGTGAACGAAGCTTCTACGGCAAAAATGGTTTTGAGTTTCGAAATCAGCATAAACAACTGAGTAAGTATGATAAATTTCTTGAAATGGATGCAGTGGTACAAAATTATTTGGTTTTGAACGTATGTTTTGTTAGAATTTCAATTGTCGAGTGGGTTCCCAAGAATAAAATTACATGGAAACAACATGGAATGACACAATGAACTAATATTTTCATCCAATTTGAGTACTTTTGATTCAATGGTACCATTGAGAACCGTTGGATCTATCTTAATAGCTTAATTATATCGAGTTATACACAGACGAACTTAGCCAATTTATATATATATATATGTATACATATTTGATTCGATTGATGATTTGATTTGAACTTTTTTTTTTAATCTTTATCATTCCTATTTAGGTGTATTTCTTACCTGTACACCTGTAATATAGGTTCTGAGAGTTTAATCTAAAGGATCATTTTCCACCCAAAAAGAAAAACGAAATACCAACCATATCTTAAGGTTAATTTATCTAAAGAATAATTATTATTTTTGACTCAAAACGCCGAAAGGCATTTAAAAATCATCTTTGTATCATCTAAATACTGCGCTAACTTGTGAACGAAGCTTCTACGGCAAAAATGGTTTTGAGTTTGAAAATCAGCGTAAAAAACTGAGTAAGTATACCAAATTTCATTAAAATCGGCGCAGTGGTAACAAAATTATTTGGTTTTGAACGTATGTTTTGTTAGAATTTCAGGTAAAATTTCATGAAACCAACATGTAATGACAAAATGAACTAATATTTTATCCAATTTGAGTACCCTTGATTCAATGGTACCATTGAGAACCTTGGATCTATCTTATTAGCTTAATTATATCGAGTTACAGACATAAGTCATACATAAAGACAAGTAGACCAATACCTACAGAGCAGGTTTCTGGTGTCAGCACAAAACAACACAACACAAAAGACAAAGGACAAACAAGGAAAAAAAAAGGTGCAACTCTCAATTTCCACAAGATTCAGCAGTTGGAGGATGCGCAAGGTGGAGTTGCATCCTTCCCACACTGGCCGTCAAAGACAACCAATGTGTTTCAGCGCAGATCGCAACTCCCCTAGGTATTGCTCTCACAACCCGGCAGATCAGTTGGATCCAAGTAGATATTAAAAGAAGCAGAAGCTTACATTTCCATAGCCTCAATTTCCATACATTGCAATAGACACCATATGTCCCAAGTTAAAAAAAAGCTAAAGAGGTCTTCGCGCTCAGCGGCCACTACTGAGCGACTGAAGTAAGCATGATAATGTAGGCCTACCCCCTAGTAAAAATGTTGTACTTGTAATGACAGACAGACAGACAGACGAAATTAGCAAATTATATAAGTTGATTTTATAATTGAAAATTACCCCGTGTTGATCGTTGTCGTGAAAGAAGCGCGTGAAGGTAAAAAAAATCCCACAGAATCTCCTCAAAACCAAAACTTTGGATTCTTATCAATGTCTTAGTAAACGTTGGATATTAACGTGATATTATTCACTTTTTAATGCTCTTAATATCTGCGCGAGCTTTAATTTAATTAAAGTTAGTCAGATTGAGGTAATTTAAGTAGATAAGACGAATTAATTTTTTTTTTCAGAATGTGGAAAATATCTACTGTTTGTATTCAGTAGGTTTTTTGTGTTTGTGTTTCAGTAGGTTTAAATCATGCTATTTTTCATGATTTAAAAAAAAAAAAAACAACAGCAATCTTTTAGGAAATATGCTTCAAGTTCTTTCACGAAGTTCTTGAACCATCATAAGCAACGGTTTCGTTACAAATCATACACAATGCTTTCTCGCATTGATGAAAAAGTATTTCAAACTCCATTCTTCTTGAAATTGTCGACACTCATCGTCTATTTTTCTTTTCCTCTTCTCGGCCATCGTTGGGCACTAAAATAAAGTGAATTCAACATGAATAAATAGTGAAACTGAAATTATCATGCACACAATACCGCTCAATACCGCTCTGATTATGCGAACTAATTTCGTTGCTATTATAGCTGCAAATGACCCGAAACAATTGTTAAAAATTCTTAAGTTAAACTTAACTGAATATGGTGTGCAAAGAAAGAGATTGTTGCTTTTAATGTTTCCTCTTCAGAATATTCGAAAAATTCTTACTAAACTAACGACAGTCAAACGCAACTGGCAAACAAGCAGCAAACCATTTAAAAACGTCGCCACTAGATGGCGTTACTTCATCTCATTGACTGTGAACTGAAGTAGAAAAAGTTGGCTTATTATTTACTTAAATTGTCTAAATAGGCTTTATTTTGGAGTAAAACGTTAATAATCAATTCAAAATTAACGTGCAAAATTCCTAGCAAAATTCCAAAATAAGCTCAGTGATTTTTGTTTAGTTATTGTGCGATTTTTTTTTTTTTTTTTTTCCGTGATATGTTAAATCTGGTACGCACATGAATTTTGATTTGATAACTAACATTTTATTCCAACAAATTCCTACTAAGCTAAGCGATTTGCTAGCGTGGAATTGTTTTAACCTCTTTTATTCTTGATTTTATTTTTGATGTTTTTCTAAAATGAGGCTTTTTTAAATGAGGCTTTAAAAATCGTATTAAACAACGCGAATGGATTAAGGACTTAATATCCATTTTTTAAGACAATGAGATATTAATAGAAATAAGATTGAAATCCATTCCTTAGATTCCATAGCTTTTCTATTTATTTTGGAATTTTTGTCATCTCCTCGTACTAATTTTATGTTATTTTTAATTCAGGTTAATAACATTGAATGAACGTTAATCGTCGTGTTTTTTTTTTAAAAAAATCTGCATTTTACTTAAACTAAATAAGAAAAGCAATAATTGAAAATGAATT
The DNA here is from genome assembly GCA_023159025.1 of Thereuonema tuberculata. NCBI lineage: Eukaryota > Metazoa > Arthropoda > Chilopoda > Scutigeromorpha > Scutigeridae > Thereuonema > Thereuonema tuberculata. Next base: position 27,304,223 of record JAFIDM010002131.1, on the reverse strand, counting down.
TCTTGGAAATTTAAGTCAAATTATTGTTAATGAATTATCTGATCGCGATTAATGAAGAATTATCAGTTAAAAAAAAAGGTTTGATTCACCAAAATAATTGGGGTTGAAATAGAGGGGTCAACTGCTCTTACATTGTAAATTCATTCTTATATTATCGTTAGAATTTTTCAGTTAGTTTGTGCTTTATTTTATGTAGAATTTACTTGCACATAATTTTTGGACTTGTGTAGTTTGTTATTGTCTGCTTAAAATGTTATGGCCTATTTCTGGGCAACCGTTGATTCTTCCCTACAAAAGCAGAATCAGGGCAACATAGAAAAAAAGTGTTTTATTGTACTAATAAATCTTAAACTCGAGACATTTTAACGAAATTTAAACTCGACTTGGTTAAATAAGAAATCAATTTATTTTAGAATCGGAATTTTTTTTTATTTTCTTCATTGGACGAATATTCCCACAGGCTCCACACTTTACACAGACTCCTCTCAAATCATTCCTTCATCTTGATCTTCGATATTCAACAATAATCTCCTCCTTACTTCGTGACCGTTTAATATCAATAATAAATAATGTGACCAGCTCATCTCAATCCCATTATAAGGTCACTGTCTTTTCAATATGTAATCCTCGTCTTATATCCAGTTTATCCTTTCTCTTCTTGTAAATATCTAAGATATCACTTCTAGCAGATGTTATTTTTATTATTTCAGATCATCAAATCAGCCAGTCTACGTGTATGTATATGTGTGTCTATTTCCTAAGAACTTTCGAACCACTGGATGAAACTTATTGATACTTGACATGATAATTTAACAGCAAGAGGCGATGGAACTTTTATATTTGAAAATTTCCTCGTGTTGATCGTTGTCTTGAAAGAAGCCCGTGATGGTAAAAAAAATTCCCACAGAAACTCATTAAAACCGAAACTTTGGATTCCTACCGATGTCTTAACAAACAGTCGACATTAACTCACTTTTTAATGCTCTTAATATTTGCGTTAGCTTTTATGAAATTAAAATTAGTCAGAGTTAGACATTAAAGTAGAGAAGATGAATTTCATTATTTTTTTTCAGAATGTGAAATTTCTACTGTTTGTATTCTGCCAATTTACAATTTATAAAATAAATTACGATTAGTCGTTTTTGCTTTTTTTCTTGATTTAACAAAAAAAAAGCAAGATTTAAGGACATATGCGTTCAAGTTCTTTCATGAAGTTCTTGTTTACCATTTGAGTTGTTATTCTTGAACCATCACAAGCAAAACATTCTAAAGCAAAAAAATTTCACCGTCCCTTGCAATATAAAGTAAAGTTTTTGAAGTACATGTATAAAGTGGACATTGAGAACAATGGATAATTTTCTGCATCACCAAGAACATTCCATCCAATAACTTCTAGCAAATTCTAGCTAACTAAATGTAATTGAACAGAAATATGTAATTTTATTTTGATATTATCAAGAATAATAATAATAAAGAAAAAAAATAATTCTTATTTATATTCACGCTTAAATCATCAAGAAATTTTTTTTTTGTGAATGCTTAATAAGTAAAATTTTTAAAATGTTTTGATCATAATACTTCATAAAAACAGTATATATTGCATAGAACTATTGAAATAGCAATTTACACATTTACCATTTTTAATATATCTTTACAGAGGATACAGTAATTCACTGTTTTAATAAATTTGTATTCTTTCGAAATATTGAGAATTTATTTAGGAATTTTATTATTAAAGCATTATTTAAAAATTGTTAATCTACTGTATACCAATATTTCTATTTATTAGACTATGGAATTACTATCAAAGGTTTTGTACATTTACAGTACAAAACAAAAAAACGTAGAATAAGGATTTGAACTTACAGTTTTCTGAAATTAAGATTAGTTAAAGAACAATTGAATATTAAATAATTAAGCATGATAACTACATCGAATTTGAAATGAGTGGATTAATTCGAACAGAGGTTAAAGTTTTCTTTATACTAAGTACAAGATTTCATAATAGTGTTCTCTATTGTTAATTTCACTTTCAGAACAGAATTACATTACAGTGAAAATACAGATTAATTACAGATACACTAATTTTACCTCCACACTTTGCTTCATTTTATACTAGTTTTCAAAATTAAGCCTTTCTTCTAGTATTTATTAAGACAATATCATATCTGTTTCGAAGTGAGTGAAGACACAAACGGCTAAATTTAACTGGTACAATTATAGGATTCAGATCGGACTAGATGGATGGATATCAATCTTGAAAAAATAAAATTTGATGCACGAAGGATGCAGTCCGATGTAGAAAGAGACTAAGATCCCTAGAAGAATTAGACACAGAACTGGAAAATGTTTCATAAGCACAACAAACACATTGATTTTTATCACTATATTCAGGAAATCTTGAAATACATTTACTTTCGACAGAATGTCTGGTGGAATTACAACATCAGGCGGCACATTTACGTTTATCAAAAACATTCTAATCTCGTAAACTCTAGACGTTACAATGATGTTCTCCAAGGTGAGGGAGAAACCCCAACAAATCACCACGACTGTGCTTACAACCACATTCATGATACACTCGACGAAAAGATTTCCTACTGGATGCCTGATGTAAAAGATGGACGCGATGATAGCAATTCCATCAAGAAGCGGAATGATCCCACGTGCCAAAACTTTCTTCAAATTAGGATTCTTAAGCTGAGAATTTTGCTGATGGCTTTCATTCGTTAGAGGCATATTGAGCAGCAGAAGTGACCGAAGTTCAAAATTAGACAGGTAATATTACTTTCAATTTTGAAATTTATATCGAATTGGAAACAGGAAGCACAGTAATGGAGGCGAAGTAATTACTAAGAATGAAAAGTTTACTTGAACATAAGTTATTGTTTCATTGGGGTAGACTTGCATTGTGTAGTTCACGATATCGTAATTGATAGTAAATAATTATTCCAGTTTTTGTTAGCACGCTTCATTATAGACGATTATTATTTAATTCATTATTCTACTGTTAAAAGAGATTCATCTTTTGAAAAAACAAGGTGGAGGGATAGCTATTAGCAAACCAAACATAATGCTTCGCAACGGCTTCTGATACGTCATTCTGTTGCATTATTCCTTTAATT
>JAFIDM010002131.1:27288159-27301088 GCA_023159025.1 Thereuonema tuberculata | reverse complement strand
CATGTTGAAATTAATCAGATATTAAAATAATTTTGAAATTTTGAAAATTTAAAATCATTCTACTCTGGTCTGCTTCTTAAGAATTGAATAAAAGTTGAATACTAAATTCAATTGAATTGAGTGAAAAGAAGTTTTCGTACTGTTTCAGATTTTGCAAAAGACTTATTTTCATATTGTAAAAGAATTGTCCGGTTTTTAATAAAAATAATCCAAACAAAGAATGCTTAACTGGTTGTATATTTAATAATGCAGAAAAGGTATCGTACAACGAAAATTGTGCAAGCAACTGCTGTAGTTAAAAGAAATGTAAGGAGAAGGGAAATACATCAACAAATGAATGAAAAACTCAGTGTCAGAAACGTAGTTCGTGCCTCGACGCTTCCGCTAACCCTTTCTCTCCCCTCCTTCCGTCCATCTCGCTTCTTGCTTACTTATTCTTCTAGATATTTCCATCACTTTTACATTTCTGCTTTCCTATCAACTCCTTGTGCTGCAAGGGTTCTCCTTCCCTTATTCCCAGCCAACACGGCGCCTTTATACCTATTAAACTGTGTTTTCCCGACTTTAGGAGTGACCACTAAGTGTTTTTTATGGCCGGCACACAAAGGCAACCAGCCCGTGAAAACTGTTTGTTCCCTATGTTTAAAGCCAATTCCCTCTCCCCCTGTTATGCATTGCATCCGAGCTCTGCTCTCAATAGGGGGAAAACAAAAGGAAAGGCCAACTGGGACTAAGTAAGGGATGCCACCCCTTCCTGACCAGAGGCGACGGAGGCGACCAACACCTCTCTCCTTGGGAAGAAAAAGAAGTCAACAAGGACAGTCGGCGAATGGGATTGTCAGGGAGCAGTTTCAACATCCCTGCTCGATCTCCCTCGCTTCTCGGAGACACACCGCCCTCCTGATCTGCGAGTCCCCGATCAGAGGTCGGAATTATCCCCGAGCTGAGCACCGGGATATTGGTGCCATCCTGAACCCCCGCTACGTCTTCTCCGACAAGAGATCGAGCGGATCGTCCTGAGCAGCCGCTCGCATTTGGACCTCCAGTTCTCCAAAGTCGGCTGACGACCACGAGTCGACGACGGCAGTGAACGTCCCCCCGCGCTGGAAACCGCAGATGAGCTCCAGCGTCTCCAGCCCAGCCTGTTTTCTGCTTTGTCCGGCGCAGTGAGTCTTCCCGTTTCCCCTTATTTATATTCTCCAATCCTTTCCTTCCCCATACCCACAATAAAGCCGCCTTTTTTTTCACTCTACGAAGCCAATCTGTCTTTCATCTTTGAGAAGGCGCGAGCCATCGGCGAACTCACTTCACTAGGCTAGCGTTCCACGGCACCTCCCTTTATTGACCCGTCCAATCTCCTCATTCACCCCCTTATCTACCTTTTCCCCTTTTGTCCCGTAATCGTGGCTTGCTTGGGAGAGCACTCGATGGCGTGCGCCTAAAACAACACGTAACAGTAGATAATATAGAATGATAATAGGTGCACTTGAAATCAGTTAACATCTATCGTTTGGAACTTGTCGAAATGGTTCAAATCGTTTTTAATCACCCTGTATATGTTTTTTTTTACATATTTGACGTTGGAGGTGTTTGAAAAATAAGAATTAATCCTTTAAACTATCCATTTGCGTTTGATGTAATGTGATTAAAAATAACCGGATTTTGACAACTTAAATAATGTAATGAAAACATCGAGCCATAAATCTTCAAAATTTATGGATCAATGTTTTCATTTAAGTATAGAAGAGTTAAGATGTTACGAGTTAAATGATGTAGTTTTATTTTTTTTCATAAAATTATTGCTTTTGTATTCAGCAGGTGTTATTACTAAAAATCAACTTTTCCTAATTTGTTTTCTCGACTTTGAAAAAAAAAAAAAAGAAAAATAAAGACATTTTAAGTAATAACATTCAAAGAAAGTAGACATTCTTTCATGAACTTCTTGTTTAGTTGTTGAAATAACCATATCAATATGTAAAAATCTATGTTATTTTTAAAAGAAAATTTGATTTTTTTTCTCACTCTATCTTCTCCGAAACAAAATGACAGAAATATAAATAATGTGGCAACTGTTAAGTATAATATTGAGGATGTTCACATTTTCATTTTGATCTATTTTATTTTATTTATTTTGTAGGTCAACCGGAAGTCACCTGACTTACGATGAAACATCAGGTTTCCGAGACGTGCTCGTGGGTTGCCAGAAATTGGTCGCGGTCACGTCTGATAACAATTATCTCAGAATCCAAGATCACGTGATCACAGGTTTACTAGTTTATTCTAATCAAAAAGTTTGGATACGTCCAAATTATTCGATCATAATTTTCGTCATTGTTTTAATCATTGACAAAAATCATTGAAGGTCGTTCATCGTGTGAATTCATCGTTTTGAAATGGCTTCAATGATTTCGTTCATGATCAAAACAATGACTTAAAACTATGATTGTGTGATTTGGATATTTAAAACTTCTCTCTCATTTCTCCTTGATATTTGCAACTGCCTGAAGATTGTTCTATTTTCACTATTTTGTTTAGTTCTCTACACAACGCTACTTGACATTAGCACTGCAGTTGCGAAAACAGAAAACTCCACAGATAATTTACCAGGTAAAAGGAGTTAGCACAATCTTAGAATAAGGCGAACTCCAGAGCGTAGATGACTGACATATGCACTCAGCGACGATAGTCACCAATGAATAAAGCGATGGAATTGAGATAGATTTCGACTTTACTAAGATTAAACTAAGTTCATATCGGTTAAGTCTTTTGGAATCCTGAACAAAACTCCTTACATTAAAAGAAAAACTGTAGTTTATGCATTCAAATTGTTCTCGATTGCTCCTTTCTCATTGCTATTGCCCGAACATACAGGACGGTTTCAGCAGATGCGCTGTATGTCCTTGTAGTATTACTCCCATGTGGATTCAGGCACGTGGCATTTTCAGACACTATGATAGGATTGTGAATCCACAATATGTTTAAAAAGTGGATACATCCCAATTGTAAAGATCCCATTACTATTTGTAGAAATTCCGAGTTGTGAATTTCAAAGTTAAAATTTAACCCTAAATTTTAGTTGAAGGCAAATTTAATTTACTCATTGGCTTTAATTGAGTTAGCTTCGAAGGTTGTCATTTTAGCATGGTTTGACAACGATGCTAAGTTATTGTTGCTGCTCGCAGAAATAAGTCCTTCACGAGCTTAGTTTGATTGTTTTCTCGTGGCACATGGGATTATCTCGAAGTGAGATTGTATTGTTGTAATGTGTCTGCCGCAGTGTGCTTCGTTAAGACACGGGGAAAAATCGCTGCCGAGTTTGGCAGTGAGTGCGTTTGGCTCCATCGTCGAGTACAGACGTGGAGAAAATTGCTGCTCAGTTAAAATTCACACCAACGAAATGGGTGTGAGAAACTCTCATGTTCTCACTAAAGAAGAGAAGATACCCGCAGAATTTAGCCGAGACTAAAGTTCGCTGAGACGATAGCGAAAGTAGCTTTTACTATCGGATTGCCTGGATACGTTGGCAAATACCAAAAATAGCAAGCCCAATAAATAGAAGTCTTACGGACGGAAAGCTGGGGACGATTCCAGTATTGCCTGAACGAAGTGCAAAAGGATTGATCGCCGGAAGCAGACGTAAGAAGCCGATAGAATTATTTGGATCGCAGACGAAAGCATTAACTGCCCGAAGAACACAGCTACGACCGGGAACTTCTGTGACGATACAAACATAGGATCCATACTAGATGAAAAGCCTATATAGACGAATGCTAATCAGAGAGCCAATAACTACTGCGAACTTGAAGAAATAGATCCTCGTAGAAAATGTCTGACGACGTGAGAAAAACTACCACCGAATAATAACCCTAAGCCCGGGAAAACTATTTGCAACGGGAGAAGAAGAATTCCGTGAAATATTGCAATACGGCAAGGGACAAGCAAAAAGAGATTGAGTTCTTTCCAGAAGCCTTCTTCAGGGGAATTCAACGATTCGTTGTAAGTAAAGTTTTGTTGAAATTTGTCTTTCAGCCTAGTAGGAATTAATAGAAGAAAGATAGGCCTAAATAAATTTATTAATGAAGAAAAGTTAGGATCTAAGAAATTCAAAGTATTCATTTACGATAGAAGTTAGCGACGAGGAGTTATCAAATAGTATCTCTAACGTAGAAGAGTAGATGTAATAAATCTTCTAGGACTTGTAGTTAGATCATCATAGAAGAAGAGACTAGTAATTTAGCTGATAGCGGCTGTAGTAAAAGCAACGTAGAAAAGCTTCTATAAAAGGAGCATAGAGATAACTGTAGTAAAAGCAGCATAGAGACGGCTGTAGTAAAAGCAGTGTAGAAAAGCTTCTATAAAAGCAGCATAGAGACGGCTGTAGTAAAAGCAGCGTAGAGAAGCTTCCATAAAAGTAGTTTAGAGATAGCTGTAGTAAAAGCAGCATAAACTGACTCTAGTAAAAGCAATAAGACGAGGCTTTAGTAAAGGGAGCCTAAGGATATCTTCTACAAAAGAAGTGTGTAGATGCTTTAGTAAAAGGAGCATAGTGATAGACGGCTTTAACAAAAGGAGCCTAAAGTTAGCTTTAGTAAAGGAAGCATAAAGAAATTAGACGGCCCAGAGAATCAAGACCGCCAACGAGAAGCAAGTTACCCTTGTCAGAAGAACGGAATTATTGAATTTTAAAGGACATTGAAACTTAAATGCATCCTAGTTTAAAACATTAGATTAATGTTGAGCTTAAAAAGCTATTTGTAAATATTTTATTGTCACATTAAATGTGTTTATTGATTTCCTGCTTTAGTATTATTTACTTAAGTAATTTTGAGCACTAAATTTTACTCTGCTATCTATTAGACTTCGATAAATATAATTTTAATCTTTACACTATTAATAACTGGGAGGATAACATTCATAATTTTGATTATGCAATTTATGCAGATGCCTCAAAAAATGAGGAAAGTGTTGGGTTCTTCATGGTTATCAGGGATGCCGTTGAAACAACTTTGGAGATTGTCAGAGAATGTTTGCCAGATTATGCTTCTGTACATCAGGCAGAATTTGAAGCAATCTCACAAGCTGTTTCTACCTGTCACGATTTATGGAACAATAAAAACGTTAAAATTAAAATAATTTCTGATTGTCGGCTTATATTACTTTCTATTTCAAAATGTTCTTAAATGTATCGCGCTGCATCTTCCGTGCATCACTTATTAAGATTAATTACATCCAACCATTTATTCCGATGCAAATTCCATAATTGTACCAGTAAACTGAACCCATTTGTGTCTTCACACATTTCGAAACTGATATGACATTGTCCTAATAAAGCCTAGAAGAAATGCTTAATTTTAAAAACAAGTATAAAATGAAACAAAATATGGGAGGACAATTCTGTGTTTGTGAAATTAACCTGTATTTTCACTGTAATGTCGTTCTGTATTGAAATGAAGATAAAAGTATTATGAAAACTTGTGCTTCTGTTCGAATTCATCCATTGATTTCAAATAAAGTAAATTTATTATACATAATTATTTAGTATTTAAATTATTTTTTAACTGCTTCTAATTTCAGAAAACTGTAAGTTCAAATCCTTATGCTAGGTTTGTTTTTTTTTATACTACGATCTGCAAAACATTTGATAGTAACTCGATAAATAGAAATATTGATCCCACCCAAAACATTTCATGTAAAATAAGTTGCCAAGACTCACATGCTCATAACGCTTTCACTGTTAAAAAGATATGAGATCCCATGTAGAGCCAAGCCCCTAACTCTACAAGGCCTAACTCTAAAAACCTTATATCTTGGTCAAAAAGTATGGCTTGGCCGTTTCGTGGCTGTCGCACAGACAATCCCATGGAGTTATGTAAAGGCTATGGAGTATGCCAAGGCATACTTTTTTAACCAAGATAGTAGGGTTTTTACAAGTTAGGCCTTGTAGAGTTAGGGGCTTGGCTCTACATGGGATCTCATATCTTTTTAACAGTGAAAGCGTTATGAGCATGTGAGTCTTGGCAACTTATTTTACATGAAATGTTTTGGGTGGGATTTCATTTCTTTTTGTAAGATGAGATCTGATAACTTTTTAACAGTGAAAGCGTAATGAGCATGTGAGCCTTGGCAACTTATTTTACATGAAATGTTTTGGGTGGGATTTCATTTCTTTTTGTAAGATGAGATCTGATAACTTTTTAACAGTGAAAGAGTTATGAGCATGTGAGTCTTGGCAACTTATTTTTCATGAAATGTTTTGGGTGGGATTTACCAATCAGAAATTGTTATATAATGAAGAACCGGAACCCCCTTTATGAGGGGTTGGAGGGTGAAAGTTACAAATTTTTAATTATTTTGTTGTTTGTGTGCTAAACCTAGCCTGCACACCAAATTTCAGCATTCTAGGACTTAAGGAAGTACCCTAGAGGTTTTGATGATCATGAGTCAGTCAGTCAGTCAGTGAATCATTGACGAAATCGATGTAAATTTTAGATATTAATAAAATGCAAAGTATAAAAGCTAGATAAATGAAACTTAGCATATTTTATTAGTATGGTAACGGCATCTTATTCTGAAAATTTGAGCTCTCTAGTATTATCCAGGCCGAAGCTATGAGGGTTCGAAAATACGACGAAACACTTCCAGAAAAGGTACGTGGTACCCTTCCTGCCTTCGGCTCGTCTTGGCGGGGGCACTGCCGTGCCCCCAGATATACAGTTGATTCCCAATTAGAAATTATTGCTTTTGTATTCAGCAGGTGTTATTACTAAAATGAACATGCTTTTGTTAATAATTGCTTTCTCGACTTTGAAAAAAAAAGAAAAAGAAAAAGAAAAATAAAGACATTTTAAGTAATAACATTTAAAGCAAGTAGACTTTCTTTAGGAACTTCTTGTTTAGTTGTTAAAATAACCAAATGAATATGTAAAAATCTTTATTCTATAAATTATTTAAAAGAAAAGTTAGATTTATTTTAGATCCTATCTACTCCGAAACAATAAGACAGAAATAGAAATAAGCTGGCAAGTGTTAAGTATAGTATTGAGGATGTTCACATTTTCATTTTTATGTAGGCCTACGTGGGTCAACCGGAAAGTACGTGACTTACGATTAAACAAGTGGTCTACGAGACGAGCTCGTGGGTTGTGAGAATGCGGTTGCGCGTCAAGGGTGGCAAGAATTGTCTCAGAATCCATGATCAAGTGACCACAGGTTTCCTAGTTTATTGTATGCAAAGAATTTGGTTATGTTCAAATTATGGATCATAATTTTCGTCATTGTTTTAATCAATGACAAAATCGTTGAAGGTATGTCATCATATGAATTCATCGTTTTGAAATGGCTTCAATGATTTCGTGAATGATCAAAATAATGTCTCAATATTTTGAATATTTTAATATCATTTTACTCTGATTTGCTTCTTATGAATTTAATAAACAGTGAAAAGAACTTTTCATACTGCTTCAGATTTTGCAAAAGACTTTTTTTCGTATTGTAAAAGAGTTGTTCGGTTTTCAATCTAAACATCCCAAACAAAGAATGCTTAACTGGTTGTATACTTGTTAAAATACAGTTTCCATAAATAGTTTACAAACAGAAAAAATATCTTCCTACGAAAATTCTGGAAACAACTTCTGAAGTTAACAGAAATGTAAGGAGAAGGGAAATACATAAATAATTGATGTAGTTGGTTCTGAACGAGGAGTGAGACATGATACTGTATAGGTCCTTTTTTTGAGGGACTTCCCTCAAAAGGAAATCCCTCAAAAAAAGGACCTGTACAGTATACACAGTTGAATGAAAAAAACATTTTCATGTAAAAGTAGATAACATAGGTAACAGCCGCACTTGCAATCAGTTAACATCTAGCTTTTGCAGCATGTTGATCTGATCCCGTTTTGAAGGTTTACATTGAAATTAGATTGAAATATATAAGAAATGACTACTATTTTTAAAAGTTCACATTTTTGTTTGATGGTGTCGAAACAAATGTTATATTAAAAGATTCTTTTTCTGAACTTGATACTATCGTTTGATAACAAGGTTTTTTTTTTCAAAATAAAATCTCATTAACAATAGCATAATGATAATCTTCTGTAATAAAGCGTGCTAACAAAAACTTGAACAATTATTTACTATCAATTACGAGATCGTGAAATACACAATGCAAATCTATACCAATAAAACAATAGCTTATGTTCAACTAAACTTTTCGTTCTTCCGTTCTAATAATTTCGCCTCCATTACTGTGCTTCCATGATTCAAATTCAAAGTAATATTACCTACCTAATTTTTACCTTCAGTCACTTCTGCTGCTCAATATGCTTCAATCGTTTGAAAGCCATCAGCAAAGTGTGAACCATCATTCTCAGCTACAGAATCCTCATTTGAACAGGGGATTGGAACCTGTGATCCTTCTGCTTCTTGATGCACTTGCAATTATCGTGGCCATCATTTTCATCAAGCATCCTGAAGCAAATCCATTCGCTAACTGTTACATGGCTGTCATTCTAAGCATAGTCTTGGTGATCAGTTTCTGTGTCTCCCTCATCTTGCCGAACAGCATTGTAACATCTAGTGCTTGCGAGATTTTATTTCTAACGATTGCAGTACTATGCTTGGCTAATGTAATCATTTCACCAGACATTCTGTCCAAAGGAGATGTGTTCCAAGATTTCCTGGATATAGCAATAAAAATCATCGAATTTTTTGTGCTTCTGAAAGACCATCGTGTTCTGTCTCTAATTCTTCTTCGGATCGTAGTCGCTATATGTATCGTGTTGCATCTGCTGTATTATGGAAACATATGCTATTATTGTAGATTAATCCACTGATTTCAAATTAGGTAAATATATTATATATAATCATTTATTAATCAAATTATACTTTAACTGCTCTTAATTTCAGAAAACTATAAGTTGAAATCCTAATGCTGCGTTTTTCTTTTGTACTATGATATGCTAAAGATTGGATAGTAACTCGATAATTTGATAAATAGAAATACTAATATACAGTAGATTAACAATTTGAAATTATTGCGTTTGTATTCTGCAGGTGTTATTACTAAAATTAACATGCTTTTGTTAATGTTGTTTTCTCGACTTTGAAAAAAAGAAAAAGAAAAATAAAGACATTTTAAGAAAGTAGAATTTCTTTCATGAACTTCTTGTTTAGTTGTTGAAATAACCAAATGAATGTATAAAATCTATATGCTATATATTATTAAAAGAAAAGTTAGATTTTTTTCTGACCCTATCTCCTCCGAAAACATAAGACAGAAGTGGAAATAAGGTGGTAAGTGTTAAATATAGTAGTGAGGATGTTCACATTTTCATTTTTATGTACGTGGGTCAACCGAAAAACGCGTGACTTACGATGAAACATGAGGTCTCCGAGACGAGCTCGTGGGTTGTGAAAAAGACGTTGCGGTCACGAGTGACAAGAATTTTCTCAGAATCCAAAATCAAAGGATCACAGGTTTGCTAGTTTATTCTAAACAAAGAGCTTGGTTATATTCAAATTATGCGATCATAATTTTCGTCATTGTTTTATTTATTGACAAAATCATTGGAATGTCTTTCATCGTCTAAATTTCATCGGTTTGAAATGGCTTCAATGATTTCGTTCAGGATCAAAACAAGTACTGAAACTATGGGATTGTGTGATTTGGATATTTCAAGCTTCTCTCTCAGTTCTCCTGGATATTTTCAATTGGCTGAAGATTCTTCCATTTATACTATTTTGTTTAGTTCTCTATACAACGCTACTTGACTTTAAGAAACCTTTTCAGTTGCGAAAACAGAAAAATTCGTGTAAAATTTCAATTTTACAGTCCTACTAGGGAAATTTCCCCGTCAGTAGGTTCTGGAGTTTAATGTTTACAATCTGATTAATTTATGGTTGCGATTATAATGCAAAATAGATATAATCTACATATCTACACAGTACAATCAATAAAATTTTAAAAGCACACATTTTTAAGAATATTCAGAGTAATGTGAATATGTAGACATATGTATATGTCTTTGTATATGTCTCTGTATGCATATTATAGTATACACACAGGATTGTCAATACACATATGTACATGTTGAAATTTATATATTTTGAAGATACAGGGGAGATCCGTGTATCATGGACCCCCTAAGCAAGAATGCTCATAAACTTTAAGTTATTAACATAAAAAGATTTAATTTGTTGGCTGCTCATAACAATTCTATAGCTACATGGTTCAAATGTACTAAAGTATTCTGGTAACTATCAACAATTGCAGGAAATAATTTTTTTTATTTTCGTGTCGGTGGTCCATATTACACATACGGTCGTGTAATATGGACCGAGTAAACCAAAAGCAAAACGTAACAAGAAATTAATTAAAATAATTTTTACAAACGAGCTTTCATTATAATGCACTAAACAATAGTCATACTGTAGGCTTGTGAAGTTTCACGTTTTTATTTGGATTGGTTTATGAGATATGGTGACCTTTTGGGTCGAATTTTGAAAAGTTTAAATCATAAAAATTGTACGATTTGAATTACATTGAGCAAGCCCTAATTTGTGCTTTTCGTTTAATATATTAAATAAAACAAGCATCAGGCTCATAGTAATATGCTTAGCAACCAATGGTCCATATTACACAACAGCCGCACGGTTCATATTACACGCATGGACAGAACAACGTTGTTTCCAATCACATATCGCTATGCAAAATGGCGCGCATAAAACACACGTACCGATTATGAAGAAAATAAGTACATTTGCTACTATTAACGTGAAAATTATATTAAAATTACCTAACAGCAGAAAGTAATACATTCTTTCTAACATACCTGTTACTTCCATGATCATATAAAACGGAAAACACAATTTAATACTCGTCCAAATAAAGGCACAAATGTAAAAGTCACCTTCTGCTTTGGATAACAATAATATTTACTAACGGCAATGGGATAATGCAAACATTTCCATTCTCTCGGATAGTCAGGCTGCCCTTAGAGCGCTGGATGCCGATGACATATCATCTAAATTGGTATGGGAATGCCACCAAACACTTTGTGCTCTGGCCCAACTCAATGCAGTGACACTGGGATGGATTCCAGAGCATAGGGGGTTTGATGGTAATGAAAAAGCGGACCAATTAGCAAAAGAGGGGGATGAAACTCCCTTCATTGGTCCAGAACCAGCTTATGGAATTAGCTGGTCTCTAGCTAACAGCACAATGCACAATTGGGCCAGAAAAGAACACAAACAAAGATGGAATCTCTTTCCTGGCCAAACCTTGGGGAAACAACTGGTGCAAGGGCGCTTAACTTCGCTTACAAGGTCCTCGATTAGACTTGTCAGGGCTAATCATCGATTAGCCACAGCACTTATTACTGGACATGGCCACTTCAGGAAACATCTCACAGTAGTAGGTCTACTTCAGCTGCAGATTATGCGGGTAGTCACCGGAGACAGCCAAGTACTTAATCCTGGACTGCGAATCCTAGACCTTAGGAGAAGAAGGGTATTCGAGGGTAATCAGCCGGGAGATGAATTTGACGCAAGTTTGGGAAGTAAGATGCTGGAACTTATAAAGTTCACTGATATCGGAACTCCCCAACAACGCCAAAATGGGAGCACAATAAATCTTTTAGGTTAACGTGCACAGGGTCTGGAACCCTAATCCCACCATTAATCTAATCAATTGGCAATAGGATGGTTCAGCCAACTAGTGGTAAACAAATAAATTTCAATATGGTCCATATTACACGATGGTTAATAATACACGGATCTCCTCTACATTAATATTATAAAAGTTCATAAATAAGAGGATATGTATTTAAATGTTTAAACATCTATGTTGAAATTATTCAGATATGAAAATACTTTTGAATTTTGAAAACTTTAATATTATTTTATGCTGGTTTTCTTCCTAAGAAGTGAATAAAGGGTGAAAAGAAGTTTTCGTACAGCTTCAGATTTTGCATTAGACTTACTTTAATATTTGCAAAATAGTTGTCCGCCTTTCAATCTAAATATAAAAAACAAAGAATGCTTAACTGGCTGTATATTTGTTAATACATTTTTCATAAATAATAAACATCAGAAAAGCTATCGTACAACGAAAATTGTGGCAGAAATTGCTGAAGTTACCAGAAATCTAAGGAGAAGAAAAATATATAAACAATTAAATTCAAAAAGCATTCTCATGTAAAAGTAGATAACATAGGAAACAGCTAAACTTGTAATCAGTTAACATCTAGCGTTTGGAACATGTTGATCAGATCCCGTACTGAATGTTTAAGTTGAAATTAGATACCATTCAAATATATAACAAATGACTACCATTTTTGTAAGTTCACATTTGTTTTTTAGAATTGCTTGCTTGTTGGTGTCGAAAACAAATGTTACATTAAAAGAACCTATTTCTGAACTTGATACTGTCAATTAATAACAAAGGTTTTTTTTCAAAACATGAATCTCTTTAATAATAGCATAATGAATTAAATAATCTTCTTCTGTAATAGAGCGCTCACAAAAACTGGAACAATTTTTTACTAACATATACGAGATCGGGAAGTACACAATGTAAACCTACCCCAATAAACAATAACTTACGTTCAACTAAACTTTTCATTCTTAGTAATAATTTCGCCTCCATTACTGTGCTTCCATGATTCAAATTCGATAGAAATTTTAAAATTCAAAGTAATATTGACTTTCTAATTTTGACCTTCAGTCACTTCAGCTGATCAATATGTTTCCATCGAATGAAAGCCGTCAGCAAAGTGTGGACCATCGTTCTCACCTACAGAATCCTGATTTGAACAAACTCTTGGAACCTGTGATCCTTCTGCTTCTTGATGCACTTGCGATCATCGTGGCCATCATTTTCATTAAGCATCCTGAAGCAAATCCATTCGCCAACTGTTACATGGCTGTCGTTC
>JAFIDM010002131.1:27196381-27277170 GCA_023159025.1 Thereuonema tuberculata | reverse complement strand
TCTATTAATTTCAAAATTATTAACTAATAGTTATTCAGGACAAAATATTTAAAGCAACCTTTTTGTTTTTCCTCGCTTTCTTTTTAAAAATTTGTATTTATTTTTAAAAATTTTATATTTCTTCAATAACATTTTGGATTATTAGGCCTAAACGGTGTCTAGCATCGGCGATGGTGAATTTTCTGTTTGAATCTCCATATTTCAAATTATATTCAGTTTGAAAATATTGATTTTACCTGGGTTAATTACTTGTTATAAGTGAGATTTACTGCTTACAGAGCTGTGACTAAAGCAAGGGATAACTTGAATTTACTAAATAAATATGCAGTGACAAAGTAATAATTTTTGAATTTTTCATTTACACGATTCGAAAAGAGTACCAACTTTGCGATTTTTTTTTTCTAAGCTCAGGAGAAAAACATCATCTTAATTTTTTTTTTATCAGTTACCTTAGACCTTTTTTAGACTTGGGTTAAAATCTCAAATTTTTAAATGATGTCCCACATGGCCATTTAAATTTTTTCCTAAATGCTTACATGCTGTCTATTACTACAAAACTATTAGTCCTAGACTAATTTCGTTGGAATTTTTGGATTCAGCATAAAAAAAATACATGGGGAAAACAAATTTGGTTCCATTTGATTGATTAGGAGATGAGATATTCAAGAAAATACGTCAAAAAGGGGCGTGGCACACACAAAAATAAACTTCAAAAATTCATATCTCGGCAAATATTTGACCTAAAAATCCCATATTTTGCAGAATGTCTTATCTTATGACTCTTTATATGCAAATAAATTTTCATAAAAATCTGTGATGGGGCGGTGAACTCATCGGTTGATTTGACGTGGAATGACCTTATGGTAAGGGTGAATAATATGATCAGATATGATCTTACTAAATACAAAGATGACAGGAGTACTACTGTCATGCAACGATTTCGCAGTCTGGAGTATTTTGGCTAGAAGATGCATGTTTCTATCACCATCGTTTAAATGATTTGAAAAGAAAAAAAATATGTTGAAGTATTGCAGCACATGATAAACTATTGTGGGCTATTCTAAATAAGTAATAAACTCTCATGAACTCTAAATTTTGGCCTTTTTTGGGTTGTTTTTTCTAAACCCTTTTTCTCTTTACAATGCATGTCAAAGTATTGATAAGCATGACTTTAAACCTTTAAAATTTTTAATTAGCCTATTAAGTGATATTAGAATCAGAATCAAATTGTTTGAAATACTGGGTTGTCTTTTTTTATATATATATTTAGCAGATATGAAAAGGCAGTCAGCAAAAAAATCTGAAATATAAATTTATATCATAAGTAATTTCATTCTTTAAGCAGTCGTGATTCTGTGATTTACTAATTCTAAATGTAATCTTGCTATTTCAATTGAAATAAATAATTCTAAGGAGAGAATAATCGAATCTAATCTATAAATAGAAACCGTGTTTTGAAAACGGAAACTGAAATTTCGAAATTTAGCTTCCTGAGAAATGGCGCCATCTATCGTGAAATACACAAACTAAAAATAAGAATATTAATCGAATTCTGGAAAATTCTGTCTACTGTAAAGCGTAAACTTGAAATTTGCATAATACAGATAGTAATAACATAACGAAACCATAGTGATATAACCTTTTTTTTTGTATGAAATAAATTTTGAGAAGTAAAAGAATATGGGGGATTTAACTTTCGTCTTTTTTAGGGTACACTATTCTTAAGATTTTGAGAAATAAAGTTTAAACGAAAAAAGCAAAACAGTTGTTTGTAAAATCATAAAAAGAGGTTTCTTCTTTCTTCTTAAATGCCATTATTAAATAATAAATTCTCGATTGAAAGCGATGCACAACACTCATAAACACATACAACCTACGTTAGCAGAATGGGTCCTGGTATCGGGTAAGATGACCGATCTTAAAATAATATTCCTATTGACTAGATCCATCGTAGTTATGTAGATTACTGAATTTAAGACGAATATTCTTTTTTTTCTCACGAAATGATTCGGATACACTTAGTTAATGTCGAAAAACCGTTTTAAAGATAAAACTACGAGATTTTGCTTGCACTCTTCCGCCTAACAGAGGATGAATATGGAGGAGTTGTATGCTGAAGTGTAAAACATGGCGGAGACCAAATAAAAGTTTTAGCTCCCTATCGTAATTTCAGTTTTTCAGTTGTCAGTCTTTACTGTTGTAGAGGGAATTTAATTGTTATGGTGTTACTTTCTGTTGGTTCAGAGGAGGACGGTTCTATAGAACGCAGTACAATGGAATCTGGTGATTTCTTTTCGCATACTTTAGAAAATTAGAGATTTATCTGGTACTCTTTTCAAAGGACAGTAGATGAATACGAAATGGCGGAAAACAACTTTTGAAGTAAGGGCCTTTCGAAAATTTTAAATTGTGAGAGGTATCATAACCCTTCCTTCCGGTAATCAACAGAAATTGATTCAAAAGCTCATAAAAATTAATTCTTCTACAGCAGTAAAGGCTGACAACTGAGACAGTGAAATTATGATAGGGCAAATAATTTCACATTATTTAGTCAAATACACAACTCTGTCATGTTTATTCTTTTCCGGCGAAAGAGTTTCAGGTAATTCTGAAATTTCCTTAAAGACTGTTAAAAAAAATAACGTTTTACCTGGAATACGGTATCGAAGAAATATTTTCGAATCGCTTCCTTCGAAAATAACGTATTTTAAGATTATTTTCATGTCTTTCACATTCTGCATATGATGACACTATATTTAGTTTACCAACTTTATAATTGGATGAATGTATATTTAGAAATACAAACATCTTCGTTTAGGTTGTTCATACGAATGAAAAGTACTCTTGTAAGACGACTGATCATATATTGAAGTGAGATAACTACATTTATATATATAGCGGGTGATTCATAAAGTACTGGAAAGGTTTTTACCGCCCCAAATCGTTTAAACTACTGCTCATCAAAATCTGAAACCTTTCATATAAAATCGTCAAACATATTAGTTATATTTTCATGTTATTATTTATTCAGTATTAATGAAATTAATTTTATTTGTGTTCAAACACCCCCAATATATCGTATATTTAAATAACTGTTGTTATGTTGTTTAAACTCCAAAAGTATCTATCTATCTCTCTTTCTCTCTCTCTCTCTCTATTTATATAGAGAGCTACAGGCTACATATAAAGAAATCTTCTACTGTATACGAGATAGGAGACTTCAATATAGTTCCTATTCATCCTTTGAAAGTACTGTATTCCCACAATGGAAGTTAGCGAAGGACAGAGTCTGTAGACAGAGTAATGTTCATCAAAGAACCAAGTCACAAACACAGTCTCAAGAGATATTCTTCTATGTTTTATCAGGAGGATAATTTGTCAAAAATACTTAAGTGAAGCAACATGTTTCATCCATCTTAAAAAAAAAAAAAAAAAAGTCATCAATTTTTATTTAGTATTTTTATTTTTTAGTATTACGGGATTCTAAAAGATGCAATGGTAGAGTGCTCATAAAAGCAAAATAATGTGTATTTTTTCCTTTGAAGCACCACTGCGCTTCCGATGTATTACATATTTATAATACAACAAATTAATAACAGGCTACGCAGTAAGATCTCTTTGTTATTGTCGAAATCGGCGTTAATAGCCTATGTGAATGACAATGTGTACATTCGGAACATATGTGAGCTATCAAAACCAAAATTGTTAGAGTAATTAATTAGAATCTGGAATAGATTTTAGTTAAGTTTAGTTCCGATTCGATCATATTTTTCGGACCTATACTCCAAAACTCTATTTTTTTGTGTTGGCGCTACTAATGACGCGTTCAGAACAAGACCAACAAAAATTCTAAGCTATCAATTTTTTGTTTTGAAAACCAGCGGAGCTACATTTAAAAATAATGCCTCAATTCATTGGCTATTTTTTTGTCTCCTATGCACTGTGTAAAACCGGGTTCTTCCACCAGTAAGAAATAAAATACACAAACCAATATGTTTTAAAATTTATTACTTTTTTTTTTGTATTTATTACTGTAAAAGATCTTTATAACCATTTCCGTGGCTTCCATGGTCTGTTACAAATGGGTTAAGGGAACCCAAAGCCAAGAGAGTGGAGATATTACTCTGTTTTCATTCCTGACACATTTACCCACATCCAGTGGGAAAAGCTGAATCGAGGTAAAGTAGAACCCCTCTAATCCGTAACTTTTGGGACTGGGGGTATGGTCGGAACGCAAAAAAGACGGATTATCAGAAAATACAGAAAAATACGGATTTGCAGTAAAATAAACAATCTCTGAATACTGTACTGTAACGAACACAGAAGAACACTGTCGTAAAACCAAGAGACATGACGATAACAGCAAGTAAACAACACAATGGCGTGACAGGTGGTTAGTCACCGACGAGTCGGGAAAAAGTTCGGCCGACTCGAGCACGATCGGATCAACCGGAGTGGCGGACCAGCCGAGGGCGGACGAAGGGTTCTACTGTATATGTAAGTAAGATTATGCGTTCCCATCGCCGCACCGCGGGAATGAGGCCTTTCAGTGGGCAGATAGTTAAATGCTGGTATCACTGCTGTCAGATTAGAAGCCTGCGTTCTGAAACTTGAACAAGTCACCAGATTAGAATTAAACATGATACAGCCGCAAATGGTTGAATATCAGAAGAATTAAAATGTAATTTAGCTTTTTTTGATGTTAGTCTAATTATTGCTAGTTTAATAGCTATCAAACTTCATTTCTATTTATTTTTTAGTCATTTATAGATTCTAGGAAAGTGAGGCTTATATGATCACTGTGTCCGTTTATTTGTGTGTTTGTAACCCAATAATTTTGGAACCGTTTGGTAGATCTTTTTGAAACTTAGTAATTATATTTAAGGATTGTCTAATAAAAACAGATATTAATTATCAATATAATTTAAACATAAATATAAGCTTTTCATTTCTAGTGGTGCATTATCCTATTGAAAGAGGGCGTTTTCATGACTTTAAAAAAATAAAAAATACAAATAAAACAACAACAAAATAAACAAGATATTAATTTTTTAGTTTTTTTTTCTGATTTATAGATTTTTATTCGAATGCGAAGAGAGAAAGGTCATGGCCATAGATAGAAACACTATTTCATTCTTTGAAGCGGAAATAAAACTTATAACTTGCTATATATTTCGTTTACATCAATGGATGTTTTCATTAATTCAGGGCACATGCGCGAGCAGGAAAACTGCATTATGGGAAGTGTGTTGGACGAAACGGCGGCTAACTCTAACGAATGGGCCGTTTCTTTAAAAAAATTGTAGTTTTGGAACTTTTCTTAGTCTTTCAGATTGAAAAAACAACATAATATCTACAAAAAGTAATTAATTATATTATTCTAATATTATTTACTTCATACTATACTATTGTGTATTTATACAATTTCTTCGTAAGAATTCCATAAATGGTATCTCTGTATTTCTTCCTTACTCTGCTGACATTGTAGACGTAGCCATAAAGGCAAAATTATTTTCGGGAAAGGCTTGGATTTTTACATAAACTTTTTTTTTTAAAGTCTTTAATCTTTATTTGCACGAGTTTTACATTAATTAATATTGCATTGTAATTCGTTTATAAATAGGCTGTAGAAAATGTATGTAAATATATGTATATTTATATATTTCTAAATGTGTTTGCGTGGTAACCCACTGGGCTATGGGCTGGAGGAGCCGCTTTCATTTTTCTTCGGAGATTGGGAATTTTTCCCAGGGTATTTCTCCTCTAAGACAGATCCTAAGATTCACTCAGCCCTCTGTAAAATGGGGACCGAGTTTCTTTGCTCGTGTTTTAAAGGTGGTGGTGGTGGTGGGGTTTCGGGCTGACTACCAGACCTTAACTTAGTCCCGTTGGTTATGGAAGGCAGGGAAGCCTATTGGCCACACAGACCTGCAGTGGAATACTTTAATTGAAGTTATTTAAACTGTATACATGTAATTAGACCTTCAAATCTACGTATCATTAGAAAAAATGTTCAATTTAAACTGTACTTTTGTATAATAACTTAATGCATATAAGAATATAACAACTTACCCGACTGATATTGCATATTTATTGTAGTGAAATATATTGAAAATATATATGTTTAAAATACAACGAAATTAATACAGAAATCAAAACAAAATTGCGCCATAGCTCAATGCAGAGGTCCTATGGCTTGCGTCAGCTGTCAAAACACCAACTGGTTTCTTTAGTGACATAAAAATAACATTAAATTAGGCCTATGTATAAGAAAATCAGACAAAAGGACAAACATACAAGAAAAATGTTCAAGGGAAATAGTAAGACTACCATGCGCAGTGAATAACTTGAAAAACTGCAAAATACAGTGATTGAAAGGTCGCTCCCTATTTTTAAATGTTTAAATTTTTTCATTCCTG
This sequence comes from Thereuonema tuberculata, assembly GCA_023159025.1. Taxonomy (NCBI): domain Eukaryota; kingdom Metazoa; phylum Arthropoda; class Chilopoda; order Scutigeromorpha; family Scutigeridae; genus Thereuonema; species Thereuonema tuberculata. The sequence continues at coordinate 27,270,751 of JAFIDM010002131.1, read as the reverse complement.
TGAAACAAATTTATATGAAACTAACGGCAAAATAAAGAGAATTTATTGCTATTTTATTACAGAAAATGGCAATGCCATATTAACATTAGAAATCAATGTGAAATCAGGATATTTTAGAATTTGTGTTGAATAGTCAGAATCAGCCATTTGCTCTAACTGCTGCCATCCTCTTGAGGATACATGTTAGTATTTGCCCCAAGCTATCTTCACCTATAAAATTTAAGAGACTAATAATTTCCGTTTTTGGCAATTAAAGTTGAATATAATTTAAGTTTTAAATATATGGAATTCGTGGCAACAAAACATCCATTAACTTAGCCATTCGAGGAGAATTACATCATATTAAACATCATATTAAACATCATATCTTTTTTTACTGCAATTTTTTAAAGAAAATATCTGTCAATTGAATTTCTTACCAATGTAAAGAATTGTATTTTAAAAGATTTAAATTCTTCCCTTTCTTCTTTTTCTTCTTCCTCTGCCTATCTTGTATTAGGACTGTGACCTTTTACAATCTCAGGCCGTTAAGAATTAAATTAATTTCTAAATTGTATTAATCAAATAATTTGTATTTGATTAAAAAGTTTATGTGCATTCAAAAAATGGTTACAACAGGTTTGGCATTTCTTGGTACAAGGCTTGTTCAAATGACAACAGAATATATATCTTATTGGTGCTGTGAGGGCTTAAAAAAACCATGTCTCAGGTATTTAATTATCATATGAAGAAGCCTTGCACCAAGAAAGGTGAAACCGGTTGTAATCATTTTCTAAATGCACATAAACTATTTAATTTGTGTTGCCTACTTTACCTTCTAATTTGTAATTAGAATAATTTAAATTACAATGGTCGAACTGACATTTGCGCAACGTCGATTTGATGATTAAGCCTATTAGGTTTATATACGGAACTGTTTTGTAATATATAAAATTACTATACAGAAATTTATATATATTTATATTTGTATAATTATATTAATTGTACATGCTTCTCCTATCCTTCCTAAATGCTATGAACCCTCTAATGCTTCTTAGATTAATTCTATATTCTCTTCGTGTTATTATCACCCGGATGATTATTATTGAAAGAAAGATGTAAGAAGATTTAACGCGCATCAAATGTAACATAAAACGGAAAAAATATAGAAATGTACAAATTCGTTTGCTTTCACGCCTTTAAGCCATTAATCTGGGACAGCTGTTTCGTCCTTATTAGGACTCATTAGGCAAATTTAGCCTCGATGATCAAGCTCAGAATGCGTGAAAGCCTATGGATCCGTCTCCCGTTCTCGCGAGAAGGCAAAACCCCTTACAAAATCAAACGACGGTAGAAAAATCGCTGTACGGTAGTACAGCTTAATTACCTTAGCCCGCTGGGCACAAAAGGAATTTAATAAAAGGATAAGCCAAATGTATCGGCGAAAAATTAATATGCAAGAAGGGTTAACGTGCATGAAATGTAACATGAAAAACGGAAAAAATATAGAAATGCACAAAGATAGCCGTCGATGATGGCTCAAAGGCGTGAAAGCAAACGAATTTGCGCATTTCTATATTTTTCCGTTTTTCATGAAAGAAAGATTGAAAGCGTAGGCTATTAAGAAAATATATTTGTTGAAGAAAAAAACATTATTTCGTTTTCCAGTTCTGATATCAAAACCAAAGGCTATTTTTTTTATTATTATTACAAGAATTGTAAGCAATGCTCTGAGTGAAGAGTGCGGTGGAATTGTCAATTTTGTTGAAGGTCGTAAAAGTTACCTTTAAACCACAAAAACAACCCATCCCTTCTTCAGATTTCATCAAATTCTGGCCTAAGCTGCAGCTCAAGGGATTTTACGGAATCCCGAGATGATTTTTTTTGTCCTTTCTTTCTCTCGTTCGAAAATAAACCTTGAGGGCGCCACTGTTAGGCGGGTATAACAGCTCCCACTAAATGCTATATAAATCCCGTCTCGACTTTTATGACGACTCCACATTCTCCTCCCCTGTGATCACTTGACGCCCTCTACCTGCATTTTAATGAATTATTCCCAGGGGCAACACGGGTCCCTCAATGGCAGCGACAACGACCGACTAAAGAACCCCTGAACTGACATCAACTCCGTATAAAATGGAAGTCTATCGGGTTTTATTCGCGCCAAACGTCACTGAATCCGTGTTTATGGAGGTTAAACGGATTAGCTTTGGACGAGGAAAGTTTACTTGTAAGGGAAAATCATCTTTGGAAACATGAATATCGTCTGGAAATTTCTGTACATGTTATAATACTCTTTCATATTCTCATCTGCAACCATTTCAACAAACCATTTATTTGAGAAGAAAAAAAAATGACTCCTTAAAAAGAAAAAAAAAAAAAAAACGATGTCTTTTTAACTTTTTAAAATTAAACAGCAAAAGAAATTCATGTGAAACAAGAAGTGCAAAAGAATTAAAGTCTAATTTCCTTAAAATGCTATTTCTTAATTTTTTTTTATCGTTTTTCTTTGTGTTTTTTTTTTTTTGGATAAAACTTCTTGAATCTTGGTGTGCATATTAGAGGACAAGAGATAATCTAACTTTCATATCTGCATTTTTTTCTGTGTGGATAACTGCTTGGAAGTTAGCATGTGAAGGCTACAAAAATTCCCATAAAACATAAACAAACAAGCATTAGAACCGAAACGGTGAAGCCTCACAATACATAGTAATCCATTTAGTAATCCACTATTTGCGCATGCTTTTATATGAAATGCAATCGGATTTAAGTAATGTAAGTAAGTAATGCAGATATAATTAATTTTGTCAGAGAATGTAAAAATTCTATTGTTTTGTATTTAGCAGACTTTTCGTTTGTATCGTTTTCAGAATTTTAGAAAAATAAGAAAATAAAAAAAAGAAATTTGAAAAACAACACTTAAAAAGAAAGTAGATTTTGAGTTTTTTCAAGAATTTGTTGCCTACTTTATTGATATTAAGTTCCTTTTATTCATGGAACTTTATGAATTACCTAATTAAATACCGAAAAGAAAATATTTTAAAATTTTTTTAAAATATTTAATTCACAGGTATGATGTCTCATATCACGAGTAAGCCTAATATATAGTATGCGCATGTGCAGAGAAATTCAAAATAAACGTTTTTTAGCAATAATGGTAAAATATGCTTTCGAATCAAATAATGTTGTTACTAAATTTGATATACAATTTCTTTTATTACTCTATGAATACATTACTAAACAAATCATATCCAAATTGTTAATATCAAATTAATTACCTGATCTTTTTTCCCCTTGTGTTTTCTTTTATCTCATATTTTTCTTCTATTATACTAGTATGCAGTGAACTACCGTTGTTCTAAATTTCTTCGAAAGTCTATAACACACTTTAATATGGATCAAACAGGAAGAAAATGTTTTAGAACAAGGTTTTGAATTTGCTTTTTTAAGATTGAAAATAGTTGAAAAAGATGATGATGTTGAAATTTGATTTGATAACAATTTAACAATTTTTAATTATAGAAAATGAGCTTTAAGAAAAACTGAACGTTGACTTATTATATTTTTTATTAAAAATAATTGGACATCTCTTTAATTTTAAAATCATAAATAATTAGAAAGTCTAATAATACGCTTAAGTAAATGTCGTGCTGCGATGGCCGAGTGGTTAAGGCGTTGGACTCGAAATCCAATGGGGTATTCCCGCACAGGTTCGAATCCTGTTCGCAGCGAAGAATTTTTTTTTCTTTGATAAGCCTTTTATGGTTAAGGAGGAGTTGATTTAAAGATTTGCTTCTCTCTCTCTCTCTGTTTTTTTTCTTCTTTCTCTTTTTATTGTGGTAACATAAACTGTTCCCTAAAATGTACCCTGCGCACAACAATCCTTTGCAAAGAAGATTGGTAGTAAGCCCTCTGGTGTGAATAATAAGAAACAGAGTACGTTATGAACATATCCTATGATTATTGCATTTTCATGAAAGTTTTTTTATTATTTTTGCCTAATTAGGATTTTCGTTGTAACAAACTGAATCTTTTTCACTTAAAGCAGCAATAATACAAATGTTTGAACAGGCGAAGTGTTATTAATTACTTAATAATTTCTTCTCTTTGTGTGTTTGTCTCTTTATCTGCTTGTACCTGCCTCTCGTTAAAACTAGACGGGTATCCATAAAATTTGGTATGTAACTTAGTTGCGGTACAACTGAAAACGTAGGCCTTTTTATTTTGCCCTCTATTTCTAAAAAATGACCTCCGTAGTCCTCGGAAAAACGACTTAGATGATTTGTCTAAAATTTCGTACGATTATGATTTCTGATCCATCTTGAAATATGAGCACGATTAATTTGGTCTCCACTCCGCATCCTCAAAAAGCACCCCCCTCCCCCACCTCCCAGAGCTGTAGACTCAACCACCACTCCGCGATGGATAACTGAGTGTATGTTTAGTTTACTTCTGAGACTAAAATCAGCTAAATTAATATGTTAACAGAGACGATAAGTTATATATATTGATGTGCAGATCATCCGGTCTATTATATCATTGTCAAAAAGAAATGATAGTGCAAAAATCAAATGATTTGATTGTTTTTTTGGAAGCTTCAATGTAGTGAAATGTGATAGAAGAAAATTGGCACCAATGGCGGAAGATACAACTTCTTTAGGACGATTAGAAGATATACTTCGATAGAAAAGACTTTATTGGGTTGAAGTATTCAGTTTCCAAATGGAACATTATTAATATTAATGGTGTCTGTGTGAAAGATATATAAGCATTAATAGTTTGATTTTACTTTTAATTTATAGGAATTCTGGATAGACGTCCTATCATGATTGATGAATTCCGAACATCGAATGACCAGCGCCATATTGGATTTACCGGATACGTTGGTAAAGAGGAATCCAGGGATTAATGGTGATGCAAAATATCTACAGAGAACCATATAGGATTATGGAAGAACTGGAATAAGTGACTTTAGTTTATTTATTCACAGCGAAGATGTATTTGACGTAAGTTACCCTTCAAGGACTATGTCAAGTTATTTGGTTACTACAACAGTCATAAGTTCAGACTATTAAGATATCAAGCAATTGTTGAAGATTAATCTTACGCTTCGAGGAGTTTATTGCCAACGATATTTAATTGAGCTTTCAATAATTTGTGTGAACTTGAAAAGTTTTTGTTTTGGAAATATAACCTAAAAGGATATTGAACTGTGTGAACTTTTAATTGACAAATAATATGTTAAACGCAAGAGTTTTAATTCTAAGAGGAATTGTTAATGAACTTAAGAAGAAATACATTTAGGAATATTTTTACATGTTATTCTCTTGTTTGTTTTCTTCCGAGATTGTTACTGAACCTTTCTTTTTGAAAATGATATAATAGACTGGATGATCTGCACATCAATACACACAACTTATTGTCTCTGTTAACATATTAATTTAGCTGATTTAGTCTCAACTTCTTAGTCATTTGTCTTTTATTGCAGAGTATATTGTCAAGCTTATAAGAACGTGTACCCTCAGTATGCATGGCGTAGTGACTAAGTACGCAGCTTACCTCAAACCGGTAAAATAAATTGCTGTTAGAGAAACGGGCTTAAGTAGCCTAAGAAATAAATTAAGTGATATGTATTGATTTTGACACATACTGGACCTGTAAGTAAAGAGCTTAAAGGCGAAAAACCCTAATATAGACAACGGTTAAAACAGAAAACTTAGGATAATTTGAAAACCAGCTTATAATAGCTACGACTTTAATAGTAATTGACTATTACACAATATGGTACAACCTGAGCTCACAGAGTAAAAAAAAAATCACTATTACACGGTTCCTATTAAAATTGAGTTTTACAATGTGCATCAACATATAAATGTTAGATTATTATTATTGTTTGAAGAACTACTATTACACGTTAACCGTAAGAGAACTGGCACAACAACTGTAATTTTCTAATTCATTTTGTAGAATCAATAATTTTTAGTTACATCATAAGAAGATAAAAATCTTCTGGAACTTATTTCGCCATCACTGTAGATTATGAGTAACAATAATTTGAAATGCTGTTGTTTCAAATAACCCAAGTTAATTTAAATGAAACTTTTACTTTGAAGTTGATGATATTTCCTCTTTAATATTTTGCCAAATAATTTTCAATTTCAGTGTTGTTGAATTTCAAGAACGAAAATTGGAATGATTTGTAGTTAATTTTGACTTTCCTGTGTACGTATTACGCAAGAAAGCCGAAATTGAAAACAGTGAGTTTAACGAGCATTTATTAATTTTGCTGGATACAAAAATTCAATGCATTACAGATAAAAGGAGATAAACTGCGTATTTAGAAGCTATCGGTCATTCATCAAATTCAGCGTGAGTGAGTGTATGTATGTGTGTATCCCTCATAATTTTTCAATCATTAGATGACTCTTCTTGAAACTTGGTTTTCATATTTAAAGACCAAAGACGGTGTAACTTTTATATTTTCCAGGTGAGTTCTAGTCGAGAAGTTGCGAGAAGATACCAAGAATTTCCACAGAACACGCTTACTAAATTTTCAAGAAAATCTATCTAGTGGTTCCAAAATTACTAGTAGGGGACAAACACACACACACTTATACACAGACTGAGTTACTAATAAGCCTCACTTTCCTAGTAAAGTAAGATAAAAATACCTACTTTCTTTTCCTATGTTACAATTTACAAATACTTACATAATTACAAACATTATAAAAATAACTGAACTTTATGTTTGAAATTCCTACTGAAATGTAATCTGCTGAATAAATATTTTTCTATAAAAAGAGATAAATAACTTTACCACTGGTATTTTTCTTTGTTTAAAGAGAGAAGTTTCGCAAACGTATTTGTGTTTATTTAACCACCGTTTCTAAGTCAGTCACGTTGTTCTGAATATGGGGAAAAATGAAATGGTGTATGGAAATCAGTGGGGGCGTTAAAGCAAGGATGAATATGGGATCACCGTCTTCCTGTTGGGTTATTATATAAATAATTAGAAAGTCTGATAATACGATTAAGTAAATATCGTGCTGCGATGGCCGAGTGGTTAAGGCGTTGGACTCGAAATCCAATGGGGTATTCCCGCACAGGTTCGAATCCTGTTCGCAGCGGATATTTTTTTTTTTCTTTGATAAGTCTTTTATGATTTAGGAGGAGTGACTTGGAGATTTGCTGCTCTCTCTGTCTGTTTTTTTTTCTTCTTTTTATTGTGGTAACATAAACTGTTCCCTAAAATGTACCCTGCGCACAACAATCCGTTGCAAAGACGAATGGCACTAAGCCCTCTAGCGTGAATATTAAGAAACAAAGTATGTTACGAACATATCCTATGGTTATTATGTTTTCATGAAAGTTTTTTATTATTTTTGCTTTATATTAAAAAACAACTATAACTCACACATAAATACTTCATTTAAAAAAGTTTAAATAAAACATGCTAAGAAATACGATACATTAAAAAGTTCCTAGGACAGGACAGTTTCGGGGAACATATTCCCCATCATTATCTTGCTGATGTTGGGGAATATGTTCCCCGAAACTGTCCTGTCCTAGGAACTTTTTAATGTATCGTATTTTTTAGCATGTTTTAATTAAACTTTTTTAAATGAAGTATTTATGTGTGAGTTATAATTGTTTTTTAATATAAAGTATAATAAAACACATGTTAAAATCTTTTTAATTATTATTTTTGCCTAATTAGAATTTTCGTTCTAAGAAACCTGAATCTTTTTCACTTAAAGCAGCATAATGCATTTGTTTGAACTGACGAAGTGTTATTAATTACTTGAATATTTTCTTCTCTTTCTGAGTTTGTCTCTTTATCTGTTTGTACATGCCTCTCGTTAAAACGACAGGTCGGATATCCATAAAATTTCGTATGTAGCTTAGTTTCGGTACAACTGAAAACGTAGGCCTTTTTATTTTGATCTCCGCGCCTTCTATTTCTGAACAGTGACATCCGAAGTCTTCAGTAAAACGGCTTAGCTGATTTCGCTAAAATATATGATGCTGATTTCTGATCCATCTTGAAATATTTGGATTCATTCCCCCATCCTCAAAAAGCATCCCCACCCTCCCAGTGCTGTAGACTCAACCACCACTCCGCGATCGATAATTGAGTGTATTTTTAGTTTACTTCTTACTCATTTGTCTTTTATTGCAGAGTTATAGTCAATCTTATAATAACGTGTATCCTCAGTATACATGGCGTAGTGATTAAGTATGCATGGTGTAGTGACTCAGTATGCATGGCTTATTGACTAACTATGCATGGCATAGTGACTAAGTATGCATAGCGTAGTGACTAAGTATGCATGGCTTATTGCCTAACTATGCATGGCTTAGTGACTAAGTATGCATGCCGTAGTGACTAAATATGCATAGCTTATTGACTAAGGATGCATGGCTTAGTGATTAAGTATGCATGGCGTAGCGACTAAATATACATGGCGTAGTGACTACTTAGCAGTTTTACTCAAACCAGTAAAATAAATTGTTGTTAAGAGATCCCCTGAGTAAGTAAGTGACCTATCCTAAGAAATAAAACGTAAGTGATATATATATAAATATATATATAGTAGGTATGCATCTATTGATTTTGACATATACTGGACATGTAAGTAAGGAGCTTAAAGGCGAAAAACCCTAATGTAGACAGCGGTTAAAACAGAAAACTTAGGATAATTCGAAAACCAGCTTAGAGTAGCTATGACTTTAAAGCAGGGCGCACACGATGCAGCTTTTGCTGTACAACTCGCTGCAATTAAGTTGCACAAAAAAGGTTGCAAACGACAGTCAGGGTGCACACGATGCAACATTCTTTGCGCCGCCGTTCTGACAACAAACGAAGCACAGTAAGAATTTGAATGACGTCACTTGACATTACGTCAAGGAGAGTGCGGTGATGTCCTTCCAAATCTAATGTGTGATGTATATTAAACATATGAGAAATATTATTATAATATTATTAGCCGGTATGTAATCGCAGTTGATGGCAATAATGCGATTCACGAATAACAACGATCAACAGCGAATAATAATCCATTGCTCACTGAAACAATGACGTCACGTGGCAGTTTCCAGAAATGGTGAATGAGCGACAATCCGCTTCCGATGTGAAAAATTCAAAAAATCTAGGTTTTACAAACGCTCTGATAGATTCTGCCGCATTAAATTACTGCATTTACATATAAACTGTATTTATGTATGAAAGAAACTCGCAATACTCTGATATTCAATGTGTATTCGCTAATCGCCCATCTGAAGCGAAGGAAATATGTTTAGACGCCATGTTTCCCCTTCGGCAGGACGTCACGACTGACGTATTCCAACGCTGCACTGCGATTGGGTAATTTCCATGCAGCTTTCCGAGTTGCACTGGACAGAAATCCTCGCCTTTGCAGCTTTTTCTCCATGCAACTCCGGTTGCAACTTTGCCCCTGCAGCTCAAAAAACGCTCTAGGCCAAAAGTTGCACATGCAACTCGGCCCAAAGCTGCATCGTGTGCGCCCTGCTTAATAGTAATTGACTATTATATAATATGGTACAACCTGAGTTCATAGAGCCAAAAAATCAATATTACAGGGTTCCTATTAAAATTTAGCTTTATAGGTACATCAACATATAAATGTTAGACTATTCATTGTTTGAAGAATAACTATTACATCTTAACCGTAAGAGAACTGGCAAGCCAACTGTAATATTCTAATTCATTTTATAGAATCAATAATTTTCAGTTACATCATAAGAAAAAAAAAACTTCTGTAACTTATTTCGCTATCACTGTAGATTATGAGTAACGATAAATTGAAATGCTGTTGTTTCAAATAACCCAAGTTAATTTAAATGAAACTTTTACTTTGAAATTGATGATATTTCCTCTTTAATATTTTGTCAAATAATTTTCAATTTCAGTGTTGTTGAATTTCAAGAAAGAAAATTAGAATGATTTGTAGTTAATTTTGACTTTCCTGTCTACATATTACGCAAGAAAGCCGATATTGAAAACAGTGAGTTTAACGAAAATATATTAATTTTGCTGGATACAAAAGTTCAATGCATTACAGATAAAAGGAGATAAACTGCATATTTAGAAGCTATCGGTCATTCATCAAATCCCACTGACTGCGTGTATGTGTGTATCCCTAATAATTTTTCAATCATTAGATGACTCTTCTTGAAACTTGGTTTTCATATTTAAAGACCAAAGACGACGTAACTTTTATATTTTCCAGGTGAGTTCTAGTCGAGAAGTTGTGAGAAGATACCAAGAATTTCCACAGAACACGCTTACTAAAGTTTCAAGAAAATCTATCTAGTGGTTCCAAAATTACTAGAAGGGGACAAACACACACACACTTATACACAGACTGAGTTATCTAATAAGCATCACTTTTCTAGTAAAGTAAGATAAAAATACATACTTTCTTTTCCTATATTGCAATTTTCAAATATTTATATAATTTTATAGATATTTATAGATATTTATAGAAAAATAGTTGAACTTTTTACTTAAAATTCCTACTCAAATGTAATCTGCTGAATAAATATTTTTCTATAAAAAGAGATAAATAACTATACCCTGGTATTTTTCTTTGTTTAAAGAGAGAAGTTTTGAAAACCTATTTGTGTTTATTTAACCACCGTTTCTAAGTCAGTCACGTTGTTCTGAATATGGGGAAAAATGAAATGGTGTATGGAAATCAGTGGGGGCGTTAAAGCAAGGATGAATATGGGATCACCGTCTTTCTCTTGGGCCTAAACTTCCCTAACCTTAGCACGTAGGAAATCGTGAAACAGCATTTGGAATTCATGATAGAAACTGGCTAAAATGAGAGCTTTTCATGACTTTAGAGAGTTGTTCAATCTCTGCATTTCCCAAAGGTCTTTGCTGGGAGACGTGAGGGATACGCAAACCTACAATCACCCTGGGTGCTGTTTTTGATAGACGCCTTCTGTCACCCACGTGATAAGACATTATGCGATCCTCACTGAACACTAAACCATGCAGTAAATACAATTGCAGCAATGGGAATTGATCAGTTGAAGCAGAACAAGATATCGTTAGATCAGATCACCTTAAGACTGAAATGGAAGCAGAAGATGAGACTAGCTAATATTTAATTGAAACAAGAAGTTCCTTAAGGAACTTAACGAATTCTTTCCGTAAAATATTTCAATTTCTTTTGCTTCTTTGCATTAAAATAGTGAAAACAATATGAACGGAAAATCTCCGTTATAATATATCTACGAGTACAAACAATACAAGCTTTACATTTTCTGAATCTATATTACTAAAATCTCTTATTTCTCTGTCTGTCCGACGTGATTTCCTTTGAGAATGGAAAATAGAAATAATTTTTACAATGAAATGTCCTCGACGGGAATCTTTCTGATCCGAAGCCAGACGTCTTATCCGTTAGGCCACGGGGACGACAACTTGCTTAATATTGTTTTTTGACTTATTTTTTTCCTTTCCCTTCCTCCCATCAATAATGAATGTATTCAACCTTTTTCTTGAATCTAAAGATTGCTTATTTATTTCCGATCCGTCTATTTATTTGTAATTCGAAAATGACAATTAGAACTACGGTATAATTGCCGAAACGTTGCAATATTTTAAATATTCTTACTTAACCAAATTCTATGTGATACAGAAACCAAGCGCGTGTACGAGGGATGGCCTAATTTAAAAAACACACAAAAAAAAAAACAAAAAAAAACAAAAAACAAAATAAAACAAAAACCAAGAAGTTAGAAGAACGTAAAACCTACTTTCCTTAAAATGTCATTCCTTAAAATTTCATTTTCTTTTTCTTTTTTATCTTTCTAAGGTAATTAAAACGACTGAAATTAAAAACCTATGTTTACTTGCTAATTCTAATATCTACTGATTACAAATAACACAAATTTTTTATTTCCTGAAAAACATTATTTAGCATTACTTACTTAAATTGTTATATCGAATTAATTCTAATCGCACGCAGTGAATTAATATTCACTGTTTAAGACAATGAGATATTAATAGAAATAAGATAGAAATCCATGTTTAGATTCCAATGCGAATTTTTGTCGCCTTCTCGTGTTAATTTCAAGGACAAGGACCCAGTTGTGAAAAAGTTCATATATAAAGTCCAACAGTCGGATCTTGACGATCTCGTATTTTCGTGATTTCACGTAATTTACGCGAGAATAGCCTCTATCCATGTCTTCTCACAAAATGGCGAGAAAGAAGGCTTATCGACTCCGAGAAAGAAGTGGCCAAGAGTAAACCCCATTACTGATGTAGACGATTTTGACCGATGCCTTATTCGCCGCTGCATCCATCGTCTCTACGCTGAAGGCAAAATTCCAACTTTAACATTTTTTCTCTAGCATTTTTCCTAGTGACAGATATTCAAAATATTAAATTCCTTGAGACCTGCTGAAGAGGCTAATGGCCAAATCTCGTGTTTTCCATAATTCTCACGCAAACGAGATCGTCAACATCCATCTGTTAGACTGTAAATGTTAAATCGTCCCTACTCTTAAAATGTGCATAGCAAGTTTCAAGTAGATCCATTCAACGGTTCAAAAATTATTAGGGAACCACACACACACACTGATTTTGATGAGTGTCTCTTTCCTATGTAGGCTAAAAATAACTAAATTCGTCAAACTTGCTGAACTTGCAAAAACCAAATTACAGTGCAGGTCAGGAAAGATTATCAAAAAAAGCATGGCAATTCCTAATGAGATAATCCCGCCATGTATCTCAGCGACATCTATTCCTGAAAAAATGAACTGTTATAAATATTTCGTGAAAAATGTAAAAAAAAATAATGCGATTTTTATTTGTTATTATAAATCCTTAAGCCATATTATTATTGTAAATTCGTGGATACTGGCATGCATGATAAAGATTCATCTCATCTTCTTACATGGCTAACTTTCTTTGTACTCATATCAAAGCAGGCCTTGAAAGACAGTGGATTATTAAGCGAATTAATATATGTTGTTAGTACATCGATGAAAATCCATTGATTCGCTTCCACTTTTTTTTTTTTTATCAACTTTCCGCGCAAATTCCTCGATTCCATAAAGGAAAAATTAAAAATACAAAAGTTAGACCGTCTTTTGTCCACAAATATGCAGGCCAAGTTTGAAGAAGTTCCATGCACTGGTTCAAAAGTTAAAGAACACACTCAGACACTATATGAATCTCACCTTCTTTTAGTTGGCTATTATAGTAAGCTATGTTTCTGTAGTAATGGCATTATTCTGTTTCTATTTCGTAACAGGTTGAAGATATCTCTATTTAATGATTGAAATTACTCCTCCATAGGAGATGGTATTAATTTATATTCTATAAATTATAAAATTTTAATATCTTTCAAAAAATTTGTAATTAGAGTTCGCGCTATCATTTCAAAATGGCGATCCACTTGGATAACTGGTCTCTTATTGAAACCTTTAACAACATGAGGAAGAGATGTTCTGGTCTTCACAACGACGGTCCTCCTTCATGACAATGCTCGGCAACATGTTGCCCGGAACGCACAGAACTTACTGCATTGTTTCCACCGGAAAACTTTTTGGACATCCGTCATACAGTCCTGATTTGACTCCCAGTGCTTTCTATTTGTTCCCTGCCTTAAAAGAACACATGTCACGTCGACGCTTCACTTGCAATGAGGAAGTCCAACATTATATAAAAAGTAACTACAACAGCAGGGTACAACTTTTATGCGGCTGGGATGGACAAACTGATACAAAAGCCTCAATCGTCCAGGTGATTTTGTAGAAAAAATAGAGTATCTGTACCATTTTTAAGGGCAGCATCTCATTTTCTTCCAATAAAGGTTTACTTTTCGTACACAAGCTTTTTAATTATTTTCTGATCGACCTACGTACATTGCTTTGTTCCTAACTTGTTCAAATATTATTTTGAAAGAGTTTTATTAAGCAAAAGTTTTAAAATGTTATAAAAATTTTAAAACACAGGATGCCAACATATAATGATACTGAAAATAATTTCTATAGCGTAAACAAATGATAAACCGGCAAATCACCACAAACTGAAGACGATAGACACAAACACTACCAGGAACTGAAATGTCACTAATTTCGTACACAAAGAAAACGATAATGAATATTTTTTCGATCACCAGATCTTTCATATTAATTTATATTCTATGGAGGTTATCACTAATAAAGAAACACAAGTAATATTTAATATAAGAAAATATTAATATGTTTTATTAATTAAATGTTCATCAATAAGCTAATTTAAAACAAAGAAACAAACAAACAAATAAATAAATAAATAAATAAATAAATAAATAAATAAATAAATAAATATTTAATGATTTACGCCGCTGGGCTATGGCATTGGTTATATTACTAAGTGGTATAGATATCAATTTGTTGAATTAAAATTCTTTAGGAAAATTGTGATTTATCTCCTTTGCTCGAGCACCCACGAATTATAATATTCAATATATAATTTTCCGAATTTGTGATTATGGGAAATGATTTCTATTATATAGACTGTAACATAAAGAATTCATTTTAATAAATATACAAGTAATTTATGTTATGCATCATTGAATGCTAATTATTTGCAATTCATTCTTTTAATTATTGAAAAATAGGGGAGTCAAAATGCCCCTCCGCCCACAACTTCCTTCCGTTCGGCTGATTGTCACATGAGCCTTATCTTCTGCACTTTTTACCCTTTAAGATGATAAAGGTAAGTTGAGTTTATTATTATTTAACATTACTCCACTGACTTTTCACCTGTAGGGGTTTCGTGAGTTGAGTAGCTCAAATCGTAAAAGGCTGTCTGTGGACTGGAGAAGCCGTGTTCCCATAGGGAGGTCAGTGATTTTTTTCTCTCTCTTGTTGTTTATCCACTGCACCGGTGCCAAATAAGCACCGAAATTAAAGGCGAGCTAGCGTTGGACCAGTCCCCCGAACTCTACCTTCGTTCCGTTCGGCTGGTGATCGCGGGACCCTTATCTGCTGCACTGCCTACCTTCTGATAAGAAGGTGGGATGTTTTAACCTTGTACAAATATTCCTTGAGATATGACCATTGGACCTACGATCAATTCGCTGCTAAAGTAGGCTCAAGTCTGTGTATCTGGTTCTAGGTGCCGATTATAAAGATAGGATGCACTGCCATCGGTATAATGATACATTTCCTATCAAACTTATAATACTGTACACTATAGTATTTACAGTTATATGCATTTACTCTTTAACGTTCTCTCTTTACTGTAAAAGTATACCATACTTTTTAATATTATATGCAAATTTTTAATTTTCGTTATTGCAGTATTACGTTTATTTAAATAGTATACGGGTGGACGGGAAGTTCCCGTACCACCTATTACGTTATTATTATTGTATATTAAGGAGTACGGTAGCTTCCCGGCCACCCTGTTCTTGTGTTGTGTTGGACAATTTTCGACTTACGACCTATTGGCTCGAACGTAAACTCGTCGAAATCTTCTTAATTAATTTAGCCTTTCCAGACTGAGTTTCTAATGAAGATTATAAGCATAATTCTAGAATATCATTATCTAGTCACTTCCGAGTAAATGTACACCCACCCTTTTGTTTCACTGATAAATTTGTTTACATTTTCGAAGGAGTAACCAAACCCAAAAACAACATCGAGGGAAACCTCATTTTGTAGCATTAGCTTTCGAGAAGATTTATTAGGGATTTTAAATGCATCATAAAGAGAATTACGATTGAAAAAAGGAAACAAAAACAAAAACCAGGCAGACGTAAAGTTTTTCAATTACCTCATTTCGTGCGTTCTGTCCATGATTTAGGAGGGTTTTAGATCTGACGGACGTTGTATTATATTGCTCAATTTAAAAGAAAACTCCGAAACACAAAAGCATATCTTATCGTGGGTTCCGCAATAACCTGAAACCTTCTGTTCCAAGACCCTGCATGCCTTTAGATATTAAATTCCGATATCACATATCTGAAAGTCGATCGGTGCTTTGGATCTCTGAAATTTCAAACTTCTCTGTATAATGATGAAACGTCTCATAAACAGAATTCACCCCAAATAAAAATGGCTTCCATTGATACTAAATACAATCACAATTTCTGTTATGTTTCCTCTTTCATGCAAATGTCTTGTAACGGAATAATAATAGAATTGAAAAACGAAAATCCCGAAGATGATAATTTCTATTTGTATGATTTTTGAACTAAATGAATTAAAACAACTGCAAAACGTTGTTTTATAGGCTTAGAGAGAAATTATGTTATTTCGATAAATTAACTTTCGCAAATAAAATAAAATAAGAAAACATACTTTTTTACATTTTCCGATTTATTAAATATTTCTATCTTTGGAAGGTTTTTAGCCCTATTAGAGACGATTTTCTCAGGTTTTCTCATTTGTAAGCTCAGTCATCCGAAATCTGTCTTATATACAGGGTGATTCAGAACAAAACGCTGTAACTTCGTCACAGCATTCCGGAGATCGTTATAAATCAGGAACACTAAATCAACATCCAGTCAATGCTCGTTAACTCTTTCCTGGAAAATCTGACGGTAACGGAAACAGCGATTACTGAAGCGTTTAAACTATGGGAAAAATAAGATTTCTCCAGGACCCTCATCGTTTTATAATTTCGTTACCCGTTACCATTTCGTGTACACCGTTCTTATAAACAACACTTTCATACTACAGTTCATATTTATTAAAGGTATTTTATGTTGTGTTTGAAAAAAAAAAAATCAGGCATTCATCTAAGAGATGAAGACCGCAGCATTCCTTGACGACGCTGCGCGAAAGGCCTCTTAGAATTTTGTTTTTCGCTATTACCCATGATCACAAAACTGCGGGATAGGAATCACCGGATAACGAGACTTTTCTGTTTGTTCAAACAGTTACAGGGAGGAAGCTATGGAGTTTACACGAACAGTCACATAATAACAACACGATGAAAGACCTTAATTACATAAATGTGTACGAACACATGGTATTGGATATACACTGTCTGGCTACTTTTATTAGGTACACCTACCTAGTGTGTTGGGCCTCCTTTAGCCCTCAAAACAGATTGAATTCGTCGAAGCATGGATTCCACAAGATGCTGAAAACGTTGTTGAGATATTGTGTACCATGCATCTCAAATTTTCAATCGGGCTGAGATCCGGGGACTGAGCGGGCCACTGCCGCAAGGAAAAATCATCATCATGTTCCTCAAACCATCCCGTAGTGATGCGGGCTTTGTGCACTGTTGCATTATCCTCCTGGAAGTAGCATCTGCATGAGGATAAACTGTTAATATGTACTGTGTTTAGGTACGCTCTAGCATTCTGATGAGGTATCAAGGACCCGTGTGCAAGCAAAACATCCCCCACACAAAGACACTGCCCCCACCGGCTTGAAGAGTTGTTGTGAAACACGACGGATCTAGATATTCATGCGCACAGCAGGAATGTACCTAATAAAGTGGCCGAACAGTGTATATAAACACATGAAAGATGTGATCTTGTAATGAAGCTAAGAAAGGACATCTCATATATTATGATCTTCGATCACAACATCTGCTTTCCTCTGTCTTTGACATTCTGAATTCTTAATTGGAATGACGTCTTTTAATTTAGAAATACGGTAAAGCTTTTCTTTTCTTTTTAATGCTTTAAAAAGCAGATAAATATAAAGAAAAGAATATTGTCAGGAAAGTAAATTTTAAGTTTCTTCAATGACTTCTTTTAAGCGGAATAGGCCAGAAAAGAAACAATATGATTAGTCAATTAAAATAACAGCTGAGTGCTTAAACTTAAAGTTCTTAGAACCTTATTTTATATAATCTAGTAATTAAGATGACGATCATCTTAAGTACAAATTAATAACCTTCACATGTTAGAATATTTCTCAATTATTTTATGTAGTGTATTTATTTTCCGGAAACGCTTGAATTCGCTTAATCGATTTTTCCGGAACTTGAATTTTGTCGACAACCTGTTGAATAACCTGTTTCGTCAATGAAGTTTTGTTGAAATCCGTGCAGCGAAACTAAATTACTAGGATCCTACTTTACAGGGCATATAAGACCTTTGGAGCATTGGAGGTATTAGCTCCAACGATCCGCCACCATCGGGATGAAGTTAGGGTCGGGGTCAGTCCAAGATCCTCCTGTCTTTAACCCTGGGACGGAATATCTGGTCCTTATTTTACAGAGGGCTAGGTAAACCCTAGGACCTGTCTGGAAAAGAAATACCTAGGAAAAAAATCCCGACCTCCGCTCGGAATTGAACCCGGCTCTTTTATCCCGCAGCTCAGCGCCAATTACCGATCCCACTTGTACAGACATAGATTAATCAACCTAACACATTGATCGCTTCTCTTTAGGCAGCCTGATTTAAAAAACAATTTAAACAAATTAATAACTGTTAATTTTAATGTCAAGTTTCATAAACTGAAATGGAGTGCTTAAGTTTTCTTCAAAATTTACTCTAACTTTTTGAGATATATTATTTATGATTTACACAAAAAATTTAACCGAATTCTTTAAGAAGAAGCTAAGTTGATTATTCCTTATCTTCTCTTCCACTTTTTCGTAAAACCTTCGAACTTTGTTTTTAAAAAGATGTCTGAACTTACTATTGCGTTTTTTGAAAGTTGAAATCAATAGATTTATGGAATGTTTCTGCCCCTGAAGACCCTCTTGTTTCCAAGGTCTTTCTTAATGGATTTCTTGCAAAATAACTAAACTTTTTCATTACCTGTGAAGCTTGAAATCCTCTCTTTAAGTGCGAAGAACGATCCTGCTTAAGAGCTCTCATGGTCTACTTATTAAAAGATCAATAGATGCCATCAGGCTTTTCCCTTTCTTGTATTGGCTTTCAATTTCAGTTATCGATTGGAATTAAAGAAACACTTAGATTTCTATTGATAATTTCTTCACTTCAACTTACGTTAATTGAAGGACATTTTAAATGACATCTAGCACATAGTTATAACGAATAATGTCTACCTAACAATTCCATATTAGAATTACCTACTAATTCATGGGTCAATGGACGAAAAAAGTTCCCCAAGTCAATTCCAAAAGCAAAGGCATTTGCCTAAAAAATATCCAGTACAGGGCGGTCGTTTTACGAATGTGCGAAATATACGCATTTGTTCCTGAAAAAGAAGTTCCTGAAAGAATTGGAAGCCAGCCTTCCTCAAACTCCTGCGGTTTTGTTTTAAGTGGTAAAAATAATGTAAATGAAAAATGTCCAGTTTTTTTTTTTTAAAGTATAATATTTGCTAAATACAAATAGTAGTTTTTTTTTTTTATTTTCTGAAAACTTTAATTAAATTATTATTACTTACGTAAGTTGTTAATCATATTACAGTTCGCGCATAGATTAAGAGGATTAGTAAGCGAATTCAACGCTCATTTTTTGAAAACCAATAAAAAAATCCACTATTTCGCGTGATTACAATTTTTGAATCCTCTTCTCACTTTAATTTCTTGACAAGGATCCACACGGAAAAAGTTTCAAGAATGGTAGTTAGATTGTGTCTTGTCCTTAAATGTTCATGCGAAGTTTGAAGAAGACTCATTCAGCGATTCAGAAGTTATTAGAGAGGGACGCACCTACATACAAACACACATACACAGACATAGACTTATTGATATGATGAAAGTTACGCTCGTAGCAATGTATCTTGGTTAATTTACGTTCTACCAAGGCATATGTGAGAAAGAAATAGAGTAGCATAGGTTTTGTTTTAGATGCGACACATTTAATTTTACTGTAAGAGATTCATGTTCTATTAAGCAGTTTGGTTTTAGTTAATATTGACTCTATTATGCTGGTAGATTACTTAAAAAGATTTTTCTTCTTTTTTTTTCCGCAAAGATAAAGTCGTGCGTGCGGAAGTTGTGTGATACATGATATTTCCTGGAAGCCCTCATATGCTGTATCTTATCATACGTGCCCTTTAATTTCTGCGTTTTTATTGGATTGAAAGTTCTAAGTTTAAAACTTTCAAACACATACAAAAATAGATTCCGTTAGATTAAAACAAACTTTTTTAACTATGTCTTGTATATTGGTTCATTTGTATGTTTTTCTATTTCACGAAGCTAGATATACTGGGCGGATCGGATTAGAACATTTTTCAAAACTTTGTTCTTTATCTATTGAACTAAAAACATAAACATATTTCAGAGTTGGGAAACTCGAAACAATACTGTCTCCGATTCCCAGTACAAATACCAAAAATAGCTCAGTGAATTTTTGTGCAGTTATGTGCGTTCTTGTTGGTTTTTTTTTAATGTCATAACTTTTTTAACTATTCCATGATTTATTCCTTAAATAATTTCAAGCAGCTTCAATTGAAGATTTAAGAATAATATTTAAAGTTACAATGTTGTGCAAATGGAAATCTTCTTGTTACTTACAAATTGAAACATTCTGCCCAAATGAGACTCAAAATCAATGAAGATTTTCGTGCTGAATAAATTCAATATTTGCCGAATATTAACGGAGAAACACAAAATTGCAAACAAGCTGATCGCTAACAATCCGCTACGATGTAAAAATTCTTTTCCAAATATTGTTACAGGGTTTGAGATCTGGCCCAGTAGTTTAGCCCAATCTAAGCAACAGTTACTGAAATAGCACATCTGAGCATTATCGAGAAAGAAAATATTTAAAGATTTGCATCGTCGTTAAGAAAACTCATGTCTCAGTCTTTTGCAACGAGAAAAATGAGATTTTTGGGGACTTATTAGATCAGTCCATCATAAGTAAACGTCATCAGATATATGAAAACAGTGAGTAAGTTTAATCTATTAATTCGTCGAGTTGATTTATATTAGATCACCGATAGATGTTCGCTTTCTGTCAGGAAAAAACCAGTACAAGCAAATCTTAAATGAAATTTTTTCTCATATGCTGCCGAAAGAACCGTTCTTGCACCATCCGACTTTCAATTTTTCGCTCCTTTAAAAGAAAACTTTCTTGAATAATGCTTTGAAAGGCTGAGTTCTGAGACGCAGTTACACTTCACTGACTGAGAAGGAAAAAAAGCAAATTTTAGCATATGGAAATGTGTCGCTTGATAAAGTAGAGACTACTTACGAATAATGACAATTTTTTTCACCAGGGTTGTGTTCACACATGGCTTTCGTGTTTTTCGTATAACTTAAAATAAAAGTGGAAGGCATTGTTTCTGACTGCCCTCGGATCAATGTCATGTTTAATGTTGACATGCCTTATACCAGAATGTATTCTATGACCTACAAAGTGTAACTCCAATAAATGACCTCCGGTCGCAGTGCTTGGCTTCTCTGCCACCCACATTCACTAGATACACATAAAACATAAACTGCAATAAATTAAAATTTCTTAAGGCCTGAACAATTGACCTAAGATCTGAAGTTTAAAGTACTTCAATGCTTTATTATTTCAATTATTATTTTCACAAGATTACAAAATGGAGATATAGAGACATATCAAACTTTATTCTTGATATTTTAAATCTGGTGCAACAAAATTGAAGAATATATTGTTTCTAACCCGTGAAGATAACATTAGATACAACTCACTTGTCAGTCATGAAACTAAGCGAATTCATTTCGACCACGTGATTCCTGGTCTACTTCGACTGCCTAAATCAGTGTTGGCCGATTTCTCCGACCTCAAGGTCAAGGCTGAATAAACAGAGAGATCTTGAGGATTTCAAGTAAATTTATCACCAAAAATTATTATAAATGTAAGTAAGACACTCAAGATTCGAACTATAATGCATAAAAAACCGGGGAATTTATTATAAAGTAATAAAGCCTTGTCCAATAAAATAATTATGTGATAATGATAGAAATCAATAAAATTAGAGTTATGTATAGTGTAAAATATAACGAATAAAAAAATACAGCGTTGCGATAAAGATGGTAAGGAATATTTCTTATTTCTATACTTTTGGAAGAAAGGAGTCGCCCACTCATTTAATTGACAGGTCTTCACTTTTGAGACTAGAAGCGGGCAAATACTTTTTTCTTGGCTTCTTAATCTTGCGTGACTTGTTTACATTTGAAATATTTTAATTTCTATGGATAACACAGGTGATGAAATGTCCTGAAAATTCACTTATTAACATGTGAATTGTTGGTTAAAAGGAAAATAAATTTGTTATTTAAAAAAAAAAAAACGTGGACGCGTCCTCAATAGTCTTCCAATCTTGATGAAATTTGGAATTCGTCTACAAACTTACTGAATAACACATTCAAAGAAATTTCACAGTAACTCCCATCGGGTATGAAATTGTTTTCTGCAAACTACAAGCAAAAATGAAGAATTTCCTGACGGCTTCCAGGAAAATAAGTAAGACTGGGATCTGGATTACTTGTCTAGTTTTGCTGTGAAGTTTGCCTGAGAAGGTATTCTCATTAATAGCTAACGGAAGCGAAGCAAGTTAACAGCGAATACAGTAACTTTGCATAGGAATAAAAAGTTACATGATATCTATATCCTGATTTGAATAAGAATAAGGTGTAGTTTGTTAACTTCCTAATGCCCGTATTTCAAAATTCAGAAAAGAAAATATGGATAAAAAAAGGAAAGAAAATGAATAACAAATATAATAAAACAAAAATAAAAACAAAGCAGTTGCTCAATTAACAAAAAAGAAATTGGGAACGTTCAAATAAGAAGAAGCCGTTTAAAAGCTTTTGAAGATCCAGGAGAAAGAAAAATAGTCAAATCAAAGATTATCTGAGAAGAAAAGTAAATATCACGAGGGAGGCCAGATCTACATTTTTTTTCACGATATTGTGACACTCTATCCGAATACCGATGTTTTGGTGCTTTTGGGGTCAGTACTTTCCATCTATTGGTACGAAATGTATCGGAAATATGGGATCTATATTATAAGAATCGAATTATTTATAAGATAAACATTTTTGGTTATTTTGATCAGATTATCTTGTATTTTTTTGGTGGACTGATGAACAAGTATATTTCGATTTAAGTTAACATTCTAAAGTTAACATTTGTGTAAACTCTTTCTTTTCTCTCCCGTGGATATTAAGTTGTATTATAGACATTACATTAAACTTATGGTAACTTGTAGCAGTCAGATGTGATATTATACTTAAAAAAATAAATGTAAATCTTTGCGTCATTATAAGAAAGAATTCAACGTGTTTAACACAGATCAAGCATTCGTAGGTACTTAGATGTTGGCTTATTGGAAATCGAAGCTTAGTGATTGTCTGCATACATATTATTAGAGAACGTAAACGGAGTTTTAAAGTTAACACTTTTTC
Organism: Thereuonema tuberculata; assembly: GCA_023159025.1. NCBI lineage: Eukaryota > Metazoa > Arthropoda > Chilopoda > Scutigeromorpha > Scutigeridae > Thereuonema > Thereuonema tuberculata. The sequence continues at coordinate 27,247,470 of JAFIDM010002131.1, read as the reverse complement.
ATTGAATGGCTAACTTTGCTGAAGCCACAATGAAGTTGTTGTTGTTTGTTGGTGTTTTAATGGCGCAAAAGCAGCAGTGGCTAAGCTGCGCCAACAATGAAGTATTTTCTTTATTGAAGTGAGCTAACAATGCTTTGACATTGCCTTACGAATGACTACAAAGCCATGAGATGATGCATTTTTTTTTTCTAATTGGGAAACAATGACCTACATTCATTCGCGCGTTCTTAATAGTTGTGTCGATTTCATTATTGGTTTTCCCTAACTCAAATTCGGTTTGGTCGAAATTCAAAATTTATGTCTTATCTGCCTAAATACATTAGTCTTAACAGTCCTTTTTACTGTACAAATATGTGCTAGACACATGAAGAAGTACAATTACCAATGAACCCCCCGATTCAAGAAGAAAATGGACTGGAAACACGGAACCCTTTCGATGACCCAGATGTTCGTTGTGCCTTCCTAAGGAAAGTTTTTCTCTTCCTGGCTGCTCAGATTGTGACTACGTTGATCATCGTTCTCATTACACTCTCAAGCCCAGCACTAATCCTATTCGTTCACAGTCATGTGCCTTTGATGTTAGTTCTAAGCTGTCTTACTAGCCTGTGTCTGATAGAAATTAGGCATAGTTGCTTTTACACCTATCTGACTTTCGGTTCGTTCACAGTCATTCAAGGACTCACATTAAGCACCATTGCATTGTCTAAATCAGAACATTTGTCGGACTACGACATAATGCAAGCAGAGAACAAAGTCATCTTAGTTCTGGGTATCACTATCGTAGTGCTTCTCTTCCTTGGACTATGTCTGTACCATCCTGCAGATTACTTTAACACAATGTTCCTTATGTTCTTAATATCCTTATTCTGCTCCTTCCTCTTGTTGACTTTATTCTACAAGAACCCAATGTTTGGAATAATTGAAGCCATCTGTGCTTCGTCTATCTTCATTGCTCTAATCAGCTTAAAATTTGAGGCAGTTATGAGTAATGATTATAGACTCGCACTACAGCCATCAGATTACGTCTGCGCCGCATGGGCTATGTATGTTGACTTACTGATAACTATTCTTCAAATCTTGAATTTGATCAGTACCAGGAGCTTCACTCATTTCGAATCCGATATGACCAGAATGTGACAAATAGAAAATTAATCTAAAGTTACAAAACTAAAGAAAAATACCAAAAATTGTTATTTACATTTTGAATCATGTTTTTTAATTTATCTGCTAAAGGTTAGAATATTCCTAAAAGTAAGTGTATTACGCAGTTGACTCTTATTTCAATTTAGTTTAATCAAACTGTAATGCTATTTTTTGTGTGGGTAAAATGAGCAAAAGTTCTGTAATGTTGTTGTTCTTTAAATTGATGTGAAATTGAACAAAAATCTACATAAAATGAGATATCATCCGATGGGAATTGATATATTGTGCTTAGATAATTTGTCATTTTTTTTTAAACTCAATAATTTGTATTAAAAAGCTTTAGCAGCGAAAATGGCTCAAGATCATTGAATTTATTTATAATGTGTGAATAGGATCAGAAATTCGAATATTCTAAATGTTTATTAGAAATAGTAAAAATATAATAGAAATTGAATTGATCTATATAATACAAACCAATGGCGAAAGTAACTCCTGTCAATTCTATAGCAATTTGCAATACATAGAAATAAAATTGAAAATTATTGGGATTTTTTAAGGAGCTTAATTGTATAGATAATTCTTGAATAGCCTCGGAAATCGCATTTTACTTTTCAAATAATTGACTTAACCAGACTTAGATCAATATTTAATTTATCTTGGCACATTAAAGTTCATAAATGCATCACCTGCAACTGCAGATGAAACTAGTATCCTTTTAATGTAAAAAGGTTAATGTTAAAATAGAATTTTGTTCTTAACCTTTGACTGTAATGTTTTTATTGACATTGAAGTTAATTTGGCTTTTTTTTTAAAAAAAAAGTAACAAAAAATCCCAACATACTTGGGGATGTGATATGGATAATCAAGTTTCATTTCCGAATACATTCATCTGAGATACCATAAATTTTGTAATGCCTTCTTCAAAAAGAAATTCACTGATTGTAAGATAATTTTCATAATTGTTATCTAGAAAGTGTTGAGAGTGCTTTTCTCAATCTTAATAAAAATCTTTACCTGTAAGGATGTTAGAAAGTTTACTGAGAATCCATTCTGTTTAAATGAAAATATATTAAGAGGAAGTAGAAGTATTTGTTTTCGTGCCATATAGGAAATCCCGATACTTTTCAATTTTAATTTAAATTTTTATTTACTAGTTTTATTTTCAAATAGTCTTTCATTGACGGACAACCATTCAATAAAACATACATAATTAATTAAAAAATACCAATTACAATAAAAACTATCTGTAAGCCCCGTAAAAGATATTTATTTTGTTTTGTTACAAATCTTTATAGAATTCTCTTCAACTTTTGTTTGAAATTTTAATTTTAACTAAATGTGGAATATTATTTGTCGATTCCGTTCTAAAACGAGTATTATTCTCCTTAGGCAGTTGCATAAAACTCAGATTAATACCAGGCAATTGTTATTAACTCAGGTCGATAAGTTTTAACAAGACTTCTTAGAGGCCGTATTTTAGTGGCAACAGTCTTTGACTGAAGGTTACTTTTCAAGGGGTTAATTACAGTAATAAATTCTTATCAGGCCTCGCCTGCTTTCATTGCAACAAATTACTGTCGTGTATTTATGGCTAGCGCTGAACGTGACCGATCTTATCTCTACTTGGAAACCTTCATAATCTTCAGTCATTAGGTCAGTTATTGCAACCTACTGTACATGAATTTTAAAACATCCAGGAATAAAATTCTTCAGATATCACCTCGTTATTGACATAAGATAGAACAGATAACTAATGTGTTGCACTTTACATTCAGTTCTTCCTCTCCAATTCTTACGATTACACACTCAGGGAAGAAGGAAGGGTTATGTCAACAATTTAATGGGTTTCCGGCCATGTTATTATCACGTCCAACACACGTTTGAGGCGCTGGAAAAGACAACTTCTCTGGGAATTTGCCAAAGATATTTAGGTGTTAGTGAAGTAACAAAATAACAAAGACAAAATGGCTGACAGACTATACTAAGTAAAGGACATTAATTGACATTTATCTTCAAACAATACAGATTATTCATAATAATATTTTAGTCATCTCGTGCTAGTAAAATCAAAGCCGAAGATAAAGTCAGCTTGATGTAGTTATACCTTCAAAATCCGACAATTTGTTTTGCAAATCAGAATATAAACGAAAGATGAAGCAAGGTCGGAAAGCAAATCGTCAGTTGAATCTCACGTAATTGTCGGTAAATTAGAGATGTGGCTAAGTATTCCTCAGAAAGATAGGCTGAATTTTCCATTCAGCATATACCAGTAAGATTGGAACAAATTTAAATCAATGATATCTAATCTCTATTAAGATAAATTTGAGTCCATCGTTCAGTTTTACTTCGAAATAATCCAGTTTCATTAATGCAAGCTAAAGCTTGGATCTAGTTTTGAATAGTAATTTTCACTGAGACATTTTGGTATCAAGGGGTTTTCATCGACATATTAAAGTTTTAAAAATTTTAAATAAAAGTATTTTATTTTTATTTTTATAGTAATGTTCATCCATAAATTTTGACTAATTAATTTAATTAGTCAAGTTTTTTAATAAATTAAGTTTTTAGATACTATCAAATTTCAGTTCATTCGATAACGGTGTGTTTATATTATTCTTCCTAAAAAATGAATTCAATTAATTATTATTTATCTCATTTGCATCAATTAGAACTGAGATACTCAGGAAATTGTCAAAAATGAAAATTTTAACCTAATATCTTTGCTTTTTCTTGATTTATTCTAAAATTACTTTTTTACTTTGTTTTTAATTATTTTCAGGATCAAAACTATTCTAAATGCTGTGTTTATATGCTTTCTTTACGTAATTCTCATCTTATTCAAAATAATGTTCTTTTAAACACTACTCACACGCTTATACGAGTATATGATGTTATTTATGTTTTGATCTTTGGGCCTTATTAACTGCCAGTCCAGGTAATACGGCCAGCTTGTACCTAAATAATGTTTGAATTCAATTGCTGTAATTGTTTGAATGCCTTTAATGCATTAGTGAACTAAAAACTAATCAATCAAGGCTTTTTAATAGAAATTTTTTCCTAACTCTTATCAAGCACTTTTCCTGTACATGGATCTATATACATATTTACAGGGTGATTCGTATAGAACTTCAACACAGTATTCTAGTGCCCACTGCAAGTTATAAAGCCCATAAGAACATTTCTCCAAATCATTAATAGAAGGTAGCTGTGAGAACTTAAACAGTCCAAATACATACCAATAAAATCAGACCTTACATGAGAAATCGAAATTCTTGAAAAAGTACTTGAAGACATGTTCAGATCACGGATGTTTGAAATTACCTCCTCTCACTCATGGTTCAAATTTCTTAGCAGTTAGAGAACAGTCTTTAGTGGCATCAGAGTTATTTTTTAGATGGGGGCAGCCTTAAATCATTGTATTAAAGCAATGATTTCGTTGTACATCAGGAATTCCAAAAATCCCTCCACAAAACAAACGTCATTTCTTGTTTTCTTGTGTATTTAATCTGATCAAACTCTTGTAATTGTATTTTTGTGTTTGTTTCTTTTAACCTCCCATAACTTCTTTGAAAAATTAGAATATACTTTTCAATAGCACAAGAACAAATACAAAATGACTTTATTAATATAATTAAATGGACACATGACTATAAATTAGCCATTAATAAAAATAAAACAAAATATATGATAATTACTTGAAAGAATAAAAAAATCAACATTATACCAAAAATAAAATATCATGAATTCCACTGCATACACAACCAACCAGAAGATATGAACACCTGTAACTGTGAAAATATAGAAATAATAAATAATTATAAATATCTAGGTCTATATATAAATAATAAATATACATGGCATACTCATTATATTCATATATTAAAAAGGTTAAATTACTTTTTATATATGTTTTATCATATTAAAGACATCTTTCCTAAAAAAACAAAAATTATATTATTCAAATCATATATTGACTCAATAATAAATTACGGTATAGATAATTGGATCTATATAAATAAAAATGAAATGAAAAATATCAACAGAATCTTGAAAAAAATAAAAAATTTCATTTTTCCTAACTTTAAAAAACTGCAAATTGAACAACAAAATCAAATTTGAATAAATAATAAAATATTATTTCCTCAACAAAGAGTTATTTTTAATTTAATTATGCAAAAATATTATATAATATGTTATAACATGCAGGAAGAAAATATCCATACAACAAGAAGTAATATAATATATACTAAACAAGTCTTTGATAATCCAAGAAATAACTTCGGATTACGAATTAAAAACAGACTTATTAATAAAATATTCGACCAATTTTCAATTGATATGAAAAAAATTCAAAAGATATCTATCTTAAAAAAAATAATATATAGAGATATAATATCTGGTAAAATTATTTGGGTCAACTAATTTTGAAAAAAAAAAAAAAAAAAAAAGGATTAATTTTGTATACTTTATGTACTTTACTTTACATTTATGATGTACTCATAAGTTATGCATTTATAAGATATCATAAAAGTTTATATATAACTTTTATTTTCAAATTTTGAAATATTGCTTATTCTTATTTTATTTGTAAAATTATTTACTCTAAATGTATATTAGGACCATTTTTGTTTCTGATATCATTTTAACTCACAGCACCTACAACACAGGTCAATTAACCTAGTAGGACTGTAATGTAATATTTTGATGAATAAAATAAAAAAAAAAAAAAAAATATGTTTATATGTAGTTTCTAGCTGTTCCGGTATGGCCTCATGGTCTAGGTGTCGGCCTCTTACGAGACAGAGGCATCGGAACCTGGGTTCGAATGCCGGCGTCGACATGGATGTTTACTTTCTTTCCTGTATTTGTCTGCTTCTTCGTCTGTCTATTCTTTCGCCGTTTATAGCATATTTGGTTCCACGCCCTCTAATGATTGATTGGCGTCAGGAATGTAAAACCGGCCGTAAAAACTCTGCCCTACTGATCTTTGACAAGCACAGTTGTTCACCTCCCCCCCCCCTGGGAAAGTTGGAAAGTGAAGAAGAAAAAGAAGAAGAGTTAATACGTACTTTCTGACTTATAATGTGTTCCAAATACTCTGTAACGATTATTCTGAAACACAGTGTATTTGAAACTCACGTTGTAGCCTCTAAATCCTGGACACCCTTTTATATTTGAATAAAATATAAATAAAAGATAAAAAAACAAAAACAAAAAAAAAACAAAAACAAAAAAAACAAACTTATTAACATGTGGGTTTTTTAAGAAGTTTATAAAAATTACTGGACGCACACAATGGTAATTAAAAAAGATTTTACATTAAAAATCTTAATTAAGAAGATAAATAAAATATAAATTTTAGAAATAAATATTTTTTTTATTTATTTATTTTATTTATCTTCTTAACTATGATTTTTAATATAAAATCTTTTTTAATTACCATTGTGTGTCTCCAGTAATTTTTGTAAATAAAAGATAAAGTCATTATCTAAAATCTTAGTGCCTCTCTCTATGATGTTTCGTGTCATATTGATGTATGTTTCATTAACTTACTTATTGGATAATGATTTTCAATATGTGTGAAAGAGTTGTACCAAGATACCACTTGTGAAATTAAAGTCTTGTTTAATAAATAATAGGAACGTTCTTGATTTATTGGAAGCAGATGATTTCATGATCAGAATTCATTCCGCCAATAGTCAATGACATATAGATGGCGCTCATTAGTAATCAACTAACAACAAATACCTAATATTGGTCATGATTAAGCGTAATAGAATGTTTTTCTATTAAGGTCTCAAATTAGAAGCGTCATTTGTTATAAATCTTTGATACAACCTAGATTAGTTGTTTACAATCTTAGATCAGCTTCTCAAATTTCCAATATTCTAAACAATCTCTATTTTAGACTTACAGAGTTATTTGATGCGTTGTTTGTTACGAAAGTCAGGGTGGATATATCCCACTCTGGCGCATGGGGACGCTGGAGATAAGGTTTCCTACGTTTCATTGACCTCGGTACTGAGATGATGTCAGGTGGTCAGTGCAACCCTCGCCCACCTGTACCCCGGGAAAGAACCCGGTATCCGTTCTACAGAGGGCTGGGTGGAGCCTAGGACCTGTTTGGAGAAGAATTCTTTTCCCGAGGTCGGGGATTGAACCCGCCACTCTCCCATCCGCAATCGTGCTTCTTCTTACTTGTCTACCATAAGCTTTAGATAAAAGGCTATAATCAGCATCAATATGACACCAATTTTCAAAGCAAATAAATGAATTACGTTAAAAAATCTTAAATAATGGATTTTTTTCATTACAGGCACTCCTCACTTTCAGACCGAGTTCCGTTCCGACGACTACGTCGTGAAGCGAATTGGTCGATAAGCCAGGAGCTTGCGCGGGGAATATAGCCGGGAATATAGCATCATTGTAAAATTATAAAATTATAAAAATTATGCAACAAACTTCAAATTTATTCCTAAAAAGACATATGTACATATTATCATTTGTTTATTTGATTATCTGAAGCTGTAAAGGGTCTCCGGGTAAGGGAGATGACGACGATGAAATAGAAGTTGTATCTTCAAGGGCGGAGGTCGTAAGCGCGAGCGGTAGTTAAGCAGATAGGTCGTAAAATGATGAGTACCTGTATACGGAATTAGGGAAACTGTTTTTCTAATCAGAATTTCAAATCTTCAGGTTTTCTTACATATTCAATTAAAAACTCGTATAATGAGCAATTTTATATAAATTTATTGTTACTAAATATCTTACAATCTTCAGTGAAAAGAAATTTTGCTTTCTATCTTAACTTTCCAGAGTTGGAAGGTTCTTTCGCTAACAATTTCAGTCATAAATACGATGTTAAAGCTGAATATTTGGTAATAAATTATTACTTTGAAAGGGAATGACAAAAAGCTATAACTGTTATCCAATGACTATAAAACATGAGTGATTAATTAGCCCATTGTGGAATATATTAGAGCCGCCATCTACTAAAATTTATATCAACAATAAATTATGTCTCAAGAGACTGGAAATAAGAATTTTGCCAATGATTTATCTTTGGAAACACTGAAAACACTTACCAAAAAAACATGTTAGACTTCCGTATTGATTTCTGTTGTTCTCTCACAGCCTGAAATGAGTCAGTGAAACCAATGTATCAACGCTTGGGAAGATACAAATATTTTAATAATGAAATACTCATAAAATTTAAGTACTCCTTAAATGTCACTTAAAGGAAAAGCATTATCAATATGTTAACACCAGGTCATTATTATTCAATTTTTTATGCATGTTACACTTCTGGGAAATTCGTTATATAGAAAGATAGTAAAGGCTCCTTTAACTCAAGCATAAGCGTTAAATATCTCTGTCGCGCATCTATCACGTTCACTGTACTTCCCACAGGTCACCACCTTGAGATTTGTGAATAGTATTTGTTAATAATATTTTAATAATAAAATTTGATATCAGTCATCCGAAGTCAAGATTAGTTTTAGCTTGAAAAGCCCAAAATTTACGGAAGTTATCCAAACTTTGAGGTCACGCCCCACTTCTAAGCTCCGCCCCGAAACCCATGAACAGATATCGACTTTATTATTACTTATTTGTAGTTACACCAATGCCCTTAAAGCTGAACAAAGTTTGTGGCAAAAGCTGTAAAGACAACGTCAGGATAAGGGTTAAAGAAAGAAAAAAATCAAAAAGTTGAAATTTCTATCGGCCGACATTTTGAAACGGCTGATCCGATTTGGCTGAAATACAATACCAGCCGAATCCTTAAAGGTATTCCAACACGCATGAAAGTTTTGCTGAAAAGCTCAAGATTTGCGGCAGTTATCCACATCACAACTTTGAGGTCAAGTCCCTATTCTAAGGCCCACCCCCTAAAAATCCGTGAACAGATTTAGAATTTTTTGATGCTTATTTTTGGAGTTCAACCAATGCCTTAAAAGCTCTGAAAAGTTTGTGGCAAAAACTCTAAAAACAAAATGACTATATGGTTTTGAAAATAGGAAAAATCGTCAAAAAGTGGAAGTAAAAAATATATACTTTATAACTTATAGTGGGAAGAAGAATTTGAATGGCATATATATAGGTGATCTACGACCCCTGCTCGGCGGTTATCACGAGGTCCCGGGGTCATCGGTTCAGTTAGACGAGAACGCAATAGTGTATTTTCCTTTGGAAAACACACAACAGTACCCTATGTTAATGAAATACCAGTAGGAAGTATAAAATCCGAAATTTCAGAGTTGTTTAATTTTTTTTCAATTAAAACCTGTAACTACTGAATGAACTTATGCTATTCTTTCACGCTAATACATCAATTTTTGGATGAAAAAAAACGAGATATAGTTGGCATAGTAACTTCAGAACATAAGGATGCTGAGCTCAAACAAATAGTTATTAAAAAAATTGTTATTAACTGTCCATTCTCTTATCTTGACAGTTTTTTACTAATTGAAGACTTCAGTATATTGAGCGGGTTATGAACCAAATCACAACTTTTCAGGAGAGCGTTTCACAATAACGTTTTACAGTAATTTTACATTTTACATTAATTTCAGTTTGGAATGCTAGAAGTGGATCCTGTGGAAATCAATGACAGAATCTATTCGCTGAGACGGAAATAATAAGAAAATACGAAAATAAGAAAATGCCATATTTGGTCGATAACCCATTTATTGATCTGAGGTTTTTATTTGTTATCTACTGGTGTGATTTTTACAAAATTCAATAGGAATATTCCTGATAAGTACCTCGATAATAAAAATTTTACCACTGCAAGACAAATGGTTTTACAGTTAATTTTGATCATAAACCGTCTGCAATGGATAAATGATTTTTCATCCCTACTTTTTATTAATCCCATATGTACCAGAAACAATACGGATAGTCCTGGTAAAATCACACTTATTCTAAATGTCAGTTTAAATTATACATGTATACATTGCATTTTATCGACACTGCATCTTATTTTAATTCCTCGCTCCGGCTCCTCATCTGATCGGATTTGTACCAATAGCTAACAGGAATATTTATTTAATAATTTAAGATTTTAGTTTTTAAGGTTAAAAAAAAAGTTTAATTTTATCTCTCTAACGCATATGAAGGGGTATAAAAAATTCAGAATGCGACTTAGGGGTTTTCATATAACAATTGTTCATTTTATATAAAAGTTTTTCATTCACTTATCTTAATGTTTTTTGTTTTGTTTTTCTGCCCCTAGTTTCTTACATACTGATTAATTTTCGAAGATTATTTCGAAAGTCAATTAGATTTCCTTCTAAGCTTGTTGCGTTTTATGAAAGTTTCAGTTTGTAAGACCAATGGCTTTTTAAGTATCGTGATCACAGACGAATGAGGAATCATTTTTGACCCTAGGTCCTTCCGTGTCATTAAAACCTAAGTTATTCTAAATCTAAACAGAATTTCTTTTTCAAGCTAATGATTAAGATAAAAAAAAAAAAAAAAAAATTCATCTTAATAACAAAAAAGGTCAATCTAGTTTTCCTAGATTAATGTAAATAAGGCAAGTTTCTGTGAATGTTTGTATCATTAATAACCTGTTTAACATTTCTTTAGTTCACTCCATTAAAAAATAATGATTGATTCCAATGTGCATACGGCGAACTTAAATATCACGTATTTCTCTATCATTTTTAAAATTTTTTTGTCTAGCTTTTTTCTGTAGTGTAAATTAAATGGCAGTAGATCAAACTTAACTACCATCCAAGGTATAAACATAATTGAAAAACAAAAGAACTTAAAATCAAATTACGAAAATGTTTATAACATACTACTGGCGTTGTCGTGCGGTCTTGGCGGCGGCCAGCCGTGGCGTCCAGTGCGCCAGTTCCTGGGTTCGAATCCCGGCAAGGGCATGGCTGTTTCAATTTCCTTTCCTGTGTTGTCCAGCCTCTTTTTCACTTTCTCTTCGGTCTGACGTCATTCCTTAATGGCGTCCTGGGGGAAGGCAACGGGAAACCACCCCCAGTATCTGTTCCCTAGTATATCTACGGCTTCTCCTAGGGGTTCGCCCTTCGGGGGTCACTAGGTTCCGTAGACCGCGTAACTTCGTATCTACGAAGATCGCACATCATGATGATGATTTTCTCTTCGTTCTTCTAATTTTCGCCTAAATATTAACTCCTTCATCGTGTTTCACCGACTCAATAAAAAGATGGATCTCTGGTGGATTATTTGTTCCAAAACATAACCATATTCATGTTGTGTCCATAAGGTTAAAAGGGGATACAGGAGTTTGATAGATGTGAATATCGACAATATATATGAATTTCATAAACATGAAAATGTTATAAATACATGGGAGAGATACAAGTTTCGTTCAAGGACTTGAACGTCAAACGGCTACAATGATAAAAATGACACTGGCTGTTATGACAGTACAAGATTGTGAAATGCAAATAGACGAGATCAAACCATCAGCTCCAGTCAGCAGATAAACCAGAATGCAACAAGTCATGTATTGGTATTTCATAATCTTATACTGTTGTTACAGCCAGTGTCAATTTCATCATTGTAACATGTCATGTATTGGCATTTCATAATCTTATACTGTTATAACAGCCAGTGTCAATTTCATCATTGTAGCTTTACGACCTTCAAGCCCTTGAACTAAACTTGTAGCTCTCCCTTGCTTTTATTACATTTTTTTTATTTTACCTCCAACTTTAATGGAACTTTCCTGACATTCTGAATAAGGGAAAAAAAATCCTGTGCCATAAGAATTCATAACACATTAGCAGATGTGATTTTATATTATTAAGTTCCTGGAACTTAATTGTATAGAAAATATTTACAAAAAAAAATTCGAATTGACGAGAAGTACAAAAGAACTGAAAATCTCCTTTCGTTAGACTGTTAATTCTGAAAACTTTTTTCTTTTTTTTTTCAAATTATGAAACGACAAAAACGAAAAACCAACATTTTTATTCCAATTCTACCGGTTGATTCATAAAGTACTTGAAAGTACTGGTGGTTTTCACCGCCCATATCTTTTAAACTACTGCTCATAAAAATCTGAAACTTTTTATATAAAATCGTCAAGCAGAATAAGAGTTATATTTTCATGTTATTATTTATTCATTATTATTGAAATTTATTTTATTTGAGTTCAAACACCCCTAATATATCATATATTTAAATGACTGTTGTGATGTTCTTTCAACTATAAAAGTTTGGAGCAAATTCAAATGACACAGAAACCAAATTATGAAAATTTAATCTAAACATTTTTGTCATTAATACCTTTGTATTTTTTTAAAAATGCATTCTGACAAATGACTTTTTTTGGGTAACAGACGAATAATTTTTTTTGGATAATAATTTCTATATATTGGGGGTGTTTCAACGCAAATACAATGAATTTCAATAATAATAATGAATAAATAACAATAGGAAAATATAACTCTTATATGTTTGATGATTTTATATAAAAAGTTCCAGATTTTTATGAGCAGTAGTTTAAAAGATATGGGGGTGGTGAAAACCACCAGTAATTTCAAGTACTTATGAATCACCCGGTACATAATATATTTATATATTTTACTAAATAAAAAGAATATAAATTTTCCAGTTTCTGAAAAAAAAAATCAATTAAATCTCGTATTAAATTAATAGGATTAAATTTAATCCTATTTACTTAAATTCTCTAAATAGGATTAATTTAAATGCTTTAAACCACGCGGAATGGATTAAGGACTTAATATCCATTATTTAAGACAACAAGATATTAATAGAAATAAGATAGAAATCCATTCATTAGATTCCAACGCTTTTCTATTTCTTTTGGAATTTTTGTCACCTCCTCGTGCTAATTTTCTCGAAAAGAACCCATTTGCAAAAGATTTCAAATCATCGAATTTTCTTTCCAAGTTACAATTAGATCTCTTCAGCATTTTAAAACTTATTAGTATAAAACACACACAGACAAACAGACTGATTTTCTTTCCTATTCTAATGGAAGCTAAAAACATATTACGAATATCTAAAGTAAATTTTTCATTTATTTCTGCTCACCTCTGCAAAAAAAAGTAGTACAAAAAAAGTCGTAATATATTCTTACGACATTCAGAAAACAATAACTTATAAATTGGAGACCTTGTTAAGATCACATTAATTAATACATTGCTTTTAAATATTTTAATTCTAAATTTTGCATTAAAAATCTTTAAACTACGAAATTAATGCATGTTGTTATTTGTTTCTTGTTTTCAAAACTATTTTAAAATTCACTGATTGCTAACAATTCATCAGATATTTATTTCCTCAAGTATTTAAAGATTTCGTAAAATTCCACTCTAATCACAGAAAATCCCATTTTTAAGCTTAATTATAAAAACCAAAGAATAAAAACATTCATTTCATTTAGATTTCTTCTTTCTGAATTCAAGAATAAATTAATGAAATGCAACCTTTTTTATTCACAATTTATAAGGAAATGAAAGTTAATGGAATTTATTAATGGTTATTTATTCACAAATTTCCTTAATAGTTTGAACTGGGAATTCAAGTTTCTGGAATTGCAATTTTTCAAATTCTTAGGTTTAATGATTTTTTTTTCTGTGTTTTTCTTAATTCAGATTAATAACAATGAATAAACGTTACTCCTCGTGTTTTTTTTTTTAAAAAAAATCTGCATTTGAAAATTGAATACCTATTGAAAAAAATACAGATTAAAAAAAAAAAAAAAGAATTAAATCTTCATTATTTACTTAAATTATCTGAATAAGATTTATTTTAATCGTATTTAAACCACTCGGAATGGATTAAGGACTTAATATCCATTATTTAAGACAATGAGATATTAATAGAAATAAGGTAGAAATCCATTCCTTGGATTCCAACGCTTTTCTATTTCTTTTGGAATTTTTGTCATCTCCTCTTGCTAATTTCTCGACAAGAACCCATTTGCAAAAGATTTCAAATCATCGAATTTTCTTACAAAGTTACAAAAAGATCTTTGCAGAATAAATGAAATGCAACCTTTTTAAAACACAATTTATAATATAAAAAAAAGTAATGGAATGTTATTAAGAGTAGATTATTCATTAGCTTCACTAATAGTTGAACTGGGAATTTAAGTTTCTGGAATTGCAATTTTTCAAATTCTTATGTATAAGATTTTCTTTGTTTTATTCTTAATTCAGGTTAATAACACTTAATGAACTCGACGGAAAATTTTAGTCAAATTCTTATTAACAAATTATCTGATCGCGATTAATAAACAATTATCGGTTAAAGTTTCATTCACCAAAATAAAATGGAGGGGTCAACTGCCCTTTTATTCTTAATTCATTCTTATATTATTGTTAGAATTTAGTTCGTGTTTTATTTTATGTAGAATTTATATTCACATAATTTTTGGGCTTGTGTAGGTTGTTATCGTCAGCTTAAAATGGTAAAACCTATTTCTGGGTAACCGATGACCCCTACCATAGCCAATCAGGGTAACAAGAGAAAAAAAAAGTGTTTTATTACACTCTTAGATCTTGAACATGAGACATCTTAACGAAATTTGAACTTGATTTTTAAATAAAAAATCCATTTTTTTTAGAATCGTAATTTTTTCTATTTCCTCCATTGAACGAATATTCCCACAGCTTCCACACTTTCCACAAACTCCTGTAAAAACATCCCTTCATCTTGATCTTCGAGATCTTGATCTTTATCCCTCCCAATCTTAATCTCCTCCCTACTTCGGGTTCTTTCAAATTTCAATATTAAACAATATGATCAGTTCATCTTAATACCGTTATCAGTTCACTCTTTTCTGTATGTAATCCTAGTCTTATATCCAGTTTATCCTTTCTCTTCTTGTAAATATTCTTCAAGATATTATTTCTAGCAGATGTTATTTTTATTATTTCAGATCATCAAATCAGTCAGTCTACGTGTATGTATGTGTGTGTCTATTTCCTAATAACTTTCGAACCACTGGATGAAACTTCTTGAAACTTGACATGATAATTTAACAGCAAGAGGCGATGGAACTTTTATATTTGAAAATTTCCCTGTGTTGATCGTTGTCGTGAAAGAACCGCGTGAAGGTAAAAAAAATTCCCTTCACAGAAACTCATTAAAACCGAAACTTTGGATACCTATCTCAGTCTTATTAAACAGTGGACATTAATTCACTTTTTAATGCTCTTAATATCTGCACGAGCTTCAATGTAATTAAAATTAATCATAGTTAAACAGTTTAAGTAGAGAAGTTTCATCATTTTTTATAACTTATGGAAAATTTCTACTGTTTGTATTCTGCATCTTTAGAATTTATAAAATAAAATTAAAATTTGTCGTTTGTGCTATTTTTCTTGATTTAAAAAAAAACAAAAAACAAACAAACCCCAGCAAGCTTCAAGTTCTTTCAGCAGGTTTAGAATTTATAAAATAAATTAAGATTTGTCGTTTGTGCTATTTTTCATGATTAAAAAAAAAAACTAGCAATATTAAAGGAAATATGCTTCAAGTTCTTTCAGGAAGTTCTTGTTTACCATTTGAGTTGTTATTCTTGAACCATCACAAGCAAAACATTCTAACAACAAAAAATTAACTTTCCCTTGCAGTATGACTGTCACAGTATCTTTTGAAGTAAATATATAAAGTGGACATTAATTCAGAAACACGGATAATTACCTCCATCACCAAGAACTTTGCATCCAATTACTTCTAGCTAATTCCAGCTAACTAAATGTAATTGAACACAAATATCTAATTTTAATTAGATATTATCAAGAATAATATTAATCAAGAAATAATATAATAATAATAATTCTTATTTATATTCAAGCTGAAATCATCTGAAAAAGTTTTATATGCATGGTTGATATGTAAAATTTTTAAAATGTTAAGATCATAATATTTCATAAAAACAGTTTATATAGAACTACTGAAATAGCAATTATGATATTTACCATTTTTATTATTTTTTTTTTTCAGAGGATGCAGTAATTCACTCTTTTAATAAATTTGTATTCTTTGGAGACATAGATTGAGGATTTTATTAGTAATTTCCAAGTAATTTAAAATTGTTAAACTACTGTATTTCAATATTTCTATTTATCAAACTATCAAATTACTATCAAATGTTTTGAAGATTATAGTACAAAACAAAAAATGTAGAATAAGATTTTGAAGTTGCAGTTTTCTGAAATTAAGAGCAGTTAAATTATAATTTGAATAATAAATAATCAGGTATAAGAAATTTACCTAAATTGAAATCAGTGGATTAATTCGAACAGAAGCTCAAAGTTTTTATAATACCTTTACCTTCATTTTAAATAAAGAATGGCATTACAGTGAAAATACAAGTTAATTACAAAAATCCAAAATTGACCTCCATAATTTCTTCCATCTTGTACTTGTTTTTTTAAATTCAAGCCTTCCTTCAAATCTTTATTAAGACAATGTCATATCAGTTTCGAAATTGTGAAGACAGAAATGCATACAGTTAACTGGTGCAATTATAGAATTCGGATCGGAATAAATGGATGGATGTAATTAATCTTGATAAATAACATTTGATGGACGTCAGATGCAGTACGGTATTTAAAGAGACAAAGGTCCCTAGATAAATTAGAGACAAAACAGGAAACTCTTTGACAAACACAACAAATACGATGATTTTTATAAGTACATTCAGAAAGTCTTGAAACACATCTCCTTTAGACATAATGTCTGGTGAAATTATTACATTAGCCAAGCATAGTACAGTCATCGCTAGAAATGAAATCTCGTAAGCACTAGATGTTACAATGCTATTGGGCAACATGCGGGAGACACAGAAACTGATCACCAAGACTGTGCTTAGAACGACAGCCATGTAACAGTTGGCGAATGGATTTGCTTCAGGATGCCTGATGAAAATGATGGCCACGATAATCGCAAGTACATCAAGAAGCAGAAGAATCACAGGTTTCAAGGCTCTGTTCAAATCAGGATTCTGCAGCAGAGAACGCTGCAGACGGCTTTCATTCGACGGAAACATACTGATCATCAGAAGTGACTGAAGGTCAAAATAAGATAGGCAATATTACTTTGAATTTTGAAATTTCTATCGAATATGAATTATGGAAGCACAGGAATGGAGGCGAAATAATTACTAAGAATGAAAAGTTCAGTTGCACATAAGTTATTGTTTCATTGGTGTAGATTTGCATTGTTTATTTCACGATCTCGTAATTGATAGTAAATAATTGTTCCAGTTTTCGTTAGCACGCTTTATTACAAAAGGTAATTATTTAATTCATTATGCTATTATTAAAGAGATTCATGTTTTGAAAAAAACTTATCAAATGACAGAGATAGATTCTTTTAATGTAACATTAGTTTTCGACATCATCAAGCAAGCAGTTCTAAAAACAAATGTGAACGTTTATTAATAAAATAGGTAGTCATTTGTTATATACAGTAGAACCTCATTATAACGGACTAATAGGGGCTGAAGGTTGTCCGTTTTAATGAAAGTCCGGTTTATAACAAATAATTCTTAATGGGGTGTAATGATAGGGTGTACATCAAAGTACAATAGTTAGCTATAAAAAGTGTTTATTATATATCAAATAGAAAACAGCCTTCAACATAGTAGGTTGAATTAAAAAGATGTGTACGTATATACTGCATTCATTTTTATAACAAGAAGGTCCTGGTTCATGTTGATTGCTTACCTTCATTGGTTTGAAAAAAATAATTTATTTCCTGCTGGGTTTGTTTGCTGCTGATTTCTTCAGTTAATAACTGATGGAGGTGTTCATAATATGCAAACACATTTTCATTTGCCGATTGTTCAACTTAATGAATAACAAAATTTAAATGGTCTTTCACTTCGCTCACCTTAATTGTAGGCTGCCAATTTTTTTTAAAACTGTCCGTTATAAGCGACGTCCGTTATAATAGGGTCCGTTATAATGAGGTTCTACTGTATTTGAATGGTATCTAATTTCAACATAAACATTCAGAACGGGATCTGATCAACATGTTCCAAACGATTGATGTGAATTAATTGGAAGTGCAGCTGTTACCTATGTTATCTACTATTACATGAAAATGCTTTCTTCATTTCCCTTCTCCTTACATTTCTGTTACCTTCAGCAGTTAAAAAGTTGAAGCTGTCCCCAAACAGGCCATACTGGCCCACGGGTGCGCGGGAGGTAAGGCTCCCGACGTTTCTTGTTCAGTTAGTAGTATTATGAGTAGTATGAGGTCGGGGGTCAGCCTGACGGCCGCTCGCCTTTAATTCCCGAGAAAGTAACCCGGTACCCATTCCACAGAGGATTGTGTAGGCCCTAGGAACCGTTTGGAGGAGAAATGAGCGAGGGAAAATTCCCGCCCTCCGCTGATGCCGGGAATCGAACTCGACAACTCCAACCTGCAACCAAACGCCTTTACCCACTGGGCTACCGGGCCCACAACTTCAGAAGTTGCTTCCACAATTTTCGTTGTACGATACCTTTTCTGTTTAGTTCAACTATTTATGGAAACTGTATTAACAAATAAATAACCAGTTAAACACCCCACTCACCTGATCAGTAGAGATGATGAGAAGGGAACAGAAAGGGGACAGCGAAGAAGCAGACAAATGCACGAAAGAAAGTTGAAACAGCCAAGCCACAAACGGGAGTGGAACCTGGGTGCCCGGGAATTGAACCCGAGTGCAGACAAACTGACCGCACGGCAGACAGCCGTCTAGATCGCTCGGCCAAGCCGGACACGCCTTATGTACAAATTATGCGATCATAATTTTCGTCATTATTTAAATCATTGACAAAATCATTGAAGGTCTTTCATCGTGTGAATTCATCGTTCCGAAATGGCTTCAGTGATTTCGTTCATGATCAAAACAATGACTGAAAACTATGATTGTGTGATTTGGATATTTCATCTTCTTTCTCATTTCTCCTGGATATTTTCAATTGACTAAAGATTGTTCCATTTTCACGATTTTGTTTAGTTTTCTATTTTGACTTTAGAAACTTCTTTAGTTGTGAAAACAGAAACATCCACAAATAAATTACTAGATAAAAGGAGTTACCACAATTTTAGAATTAGGCGAGAGGAGATAACTGACGTACGCAATTAGCAACGATAGTCACGGACAAATAAAGCAAAAATTGAGATAGATTTTGCCTTCAATAAAATTAAGCTAAGTTCATGTGGGTAAAGTCTTTTTAAATTGTGAACAAAATCCCTTCAAATTTTCATAGGAAAGCAGCTACCGTGCTCTTGGGAATGGATTGGTCTCAAATGAAAGTTTGATAACTGCCTTTCTTCGAATAAAAATGCATAGAAAATCATTGTATTCCATAACACTGCATTTTTAAGTTGCCACGTGACAATGGCACTGATTCTTTAATTGATGCGTCCATGTGAAAATTAATCAGATGTTAAAATACTTCTGAAATTTTGAATATTTTAATATCAGTCTATTCTGATTTAATAAATAAAAATTTAAATAAAAGCAAATATATAATTTTAATATTGGTTGACTTAGAAAAAGCATTTGATAGTGTAGACCATTAAATACTACTTAAGAAATATAATATTAGACTAAGAGCAAATATATATTCTTTATTAAAAAATTATCTCAGCAAAAGAAAATGTAAAATAAAAATAGAAAATAAACTCATCAAACTTTATAATTTGAAGAAGGGAATACCCCAGGATGCTAATTTACGACCAGTATTATTTACAGCCGAGCCGGCTCGGCCGAGCGCTCTGGGCGGCGGTCTGCCGTTTGGCCGTTGTGTCGGCACCTGGGTTCGATTCCCGGTTGTGGCTTGGTTGTTTCAATTTCCTTTCCTGTGTGTTTCAGCCTGTTCTTCAGTTTCTCTTCGAATCTGACGTCATTCCTTACTGGCGTCCTGGGGCAGGCAATGGGAAACCACCCCAGTATCTGTCCTTAGTCCTTCGACACTAAAGATCCTTCGCCGCGTACCTCGGGATCGGGGATCGCACTTAGTGGAGTGGATTATTTATAATTTATTACCCACCGTATTCAATTGTTTAATTAATTCAAACATTTTTGCATATGCTGAGGATCTTATATTAATTAACATAAATAATAATCTAGAAATAGCTATAAAACAAATACAAGCAGATTTTACAAACCTTATAAAATGGACTCATGATTACAAAATGAATATTAATAACGACAAAACAAAACTTATGGTAATTCACATGAAAAAAAAAAATAGGTATAATACCCCAAATTAAAATCCATAATTATCAGTGTTTGCATACGAATAAAAAAATTAAAATGAACTACTGTAATTATCAAAGCTAAATTTATTTTGTAATCATAAATATTTGGTTTATATATTAATAATAAAATCCAAAATTATTTTATATAAATCTGATGTAGATTCAATTATTGATTATGGTTTGTTAAGTTGGTTTTATCTAAGAGATAAAAAATATTAACAGAATTTCGTATAAAATTCTAAATACAATCTTTATAAATTATAAAAATTTAACTGAAAACCATCAACATCAAATCCCTACAGACAACAAAATACTATTACCCCAACCAAAAATAATTTATAATTTAATAATAAATTATCATAAAATGTGTTATAAAGATGACATCAATACAATTATTAATAAGACGAGATCAACACGTTTATTTAAGAAAATGCAGTTTGAAGCCGCCAAAAATAACTTTGGATTAGGAATTAAAAATAGAATTATTAATAATATCTTTGAACAATTCACTCTCAATATGACAAACATAGATAAAATATCTTTATTAAAAAATATTATAATAAAAAAATTATTACTGGAAAGCTGAAATGGATTCATTAATAAAAAAAATAAAAAAAAAAACTTATTTTGAACTTAAGTCTGGAAAATATTGTTTTAATTCCTTTTGATGACTATGTTATATAATTTACCTCTTCTACAAGTTAGATCTGCAATATCTGCAATACATATATTTATTCATATATTACATACAGGGCCATCGCGTGGTTTGTTGGCGCCCGGGGCAATATTTCGTCAGGCGCCCCTTAAATCTCCAATTCAACAACCAAAAAAAAAAAAAAAAAAAACGGAATCTCTTGTTGCCTTTGCCACGGCGCCCCTCTACCCGCCGCACCCTGGGCTAGATTTCGCCAGGCGCCCCCTCAATCTCCAATTCAACAACCAAAAAAAAGAAAAAAAAAAAAAAAACGGCATCTCCAATTCAACAAGCAAAATTAAAAAAAAAAAAAAACGGAATCTCCTGTTGCCGTTGCCACGGCGCCCAGGGCGATCGTCCCGGTCGCCCCGCCCATGCGACGGCCCTGATTATATATATGTATATTTTTTTTATATGGATTATTTTGTTGTGAAACTGTTGTAAGTTTTGTAAAATTTCTAGAATCAACACCAACACATACAAAACAGGTTTTTTTATGTCACCTAGTAAAACTGGACTTGTGTATTATTAAGTTACGAAAAAAAAAGGCAGTGACAGATGATCTGGTCATATTGTTCATTATTGATATTAAAAAGAACATGAAGCAAGGAGGAGATCAAGATGGAGGGATGCTTTTACAGGAGTCTGTGGAAAGTGTGGAGCCTGTGGGAATATTCGTCCAATGGAGGAAATATAAAAAAATTACGATTCTAAACAAATGGGTTTTTTATTTAACCAAATCAAGTTTAAATTTCGTTTAAATGTCTCAAGTGTAACATCTAAAAGTACAACACTATTCTGTTTGTAAGATACTCTGATTTGATTATGGTAGGAAAGATTGTAAATCATCGTTTACCCAGAAATAGGCGATACCATTTTAAGCAGACGATAACAATCTACACAAACCCAAAAATTATGTGAATATAAATTCTACATAAAATAAATAACGAACTAACTGAAAAAATTCTAACAATAATATAAGAATGAATTAATATAAAAGGACAGCTGACCCCTCCATTTCAACTCTACTATTTTCGTGAATGAAACTTTTTTTTTAAGTGATAGTTCCTCATGAATCGCGATCAGATATTTCGTTAATAAAAATTTGATTAAAATTTCCTAGAAATTCATTTTCAGTTATTGCTTTTCTTATTTAGTTTAAGTAAAATGAATATTATTTTTTTTAAAACACGAGGAGTTCATTCAGTGTTATTAACCTGAATTAAGAATAACACAGAAATAAAATCCTTATACATAAGAATTTGAAAAATTGCAATTCCAGAAACTTAATTTCCCAGTTAAACTATTAGTGAAGCTAATGAATAACCAACTCTTAATAACATTCCATTACTTTTTTTACATTATAAATTGTGTTTTAAAAAGGTTGCATTTCATTTATTCTGCAGAGATCTTCTTGTTACTTGGTAAGAAAATTCGATGATTTGAAATCTTTTGCAAATGGGTTCTTGTCGAGAAATTAGCAAAAGCAGGTGACAAAAATCTCAAAAGAAATAGAAAAGCGTTGGAATCTAAGGAATGGATTTCTAACTGATTTCTATTAATATCTCATTGTCTTAAATAATGGATTTTAAGTCCTTCATCCATTCCGCGTAGTTTAAAATAAAATAAATAAATACGATTAAAATAAATCCTATTCAGATAATTTAAGTAAATAATGAAATTTAATTTTTTTTTCAATTTATATTGTTTTAATTTAGTTTATTTACGTGTGATTAAATAAACGAGATGAAACCATCCGCTCCAGTCAGGAGATAACCCTGAATTCAACAACTCATCTATGGACCACTTGAGAATAGGCGGGGCTTCGTAGTTCTAAACTATCCCACCAGCCTACTTTTTGGCTTGTGGGATAAACAAAGCCATGTGCTTCGTTTTAACCCTAGTAGATATAGGGCTGAACTAAAAGATTTGATTTGGATGCAACGATTGTAAGCCTTCCAAAATTTTCAGATTGGCTGTAGAGTTGATTATCGCCTATTGAAGAAGACGACAGAAATATATTTTCAAAGAAGGATATAATTTAATGGACCACTTGAGGATAGGCGGGGCTTCATAGTTACAACAAATCCCACCAGGCTACTGGTTCGCATGTGGGATAAACAAAGCAATGTGCTTTGTTTTAACCGGTGCAGATAAAGAAGAAATATTATATTAAGAAGGATATTCTAAGCGTTTTTACAGAATTATTACAATTAGGATCTGCACAGTAAAAAACCATCCGTCTTGAAATATCAAAAATATTAAAATACGATTTTTTAAAGTAATTCACTCAAAGTTATATGTTTGTTTATCCCACAAGGTCTCGCCGCATGTGGGATACACGTCATATGTGACGTCGATAGGGCCGTAAACCTCAAGTGGTCCATTGGCATTTCATAATCTTATACTGTTATAACAGCCAATGTATTGCAGTCTTTTTATCATTGCAGTCTTATGACGTTCAAGCCCTTCAACTTAACTTGGAGCTCTCCCATGTTTTTTTTATATTTTTTTTTGGTGAAATTCATGTTTGTAATGTCGTTATTCACATCAATCAACGGAACACACGCTAAAAACCTTTTGTTTGATAGATGTTTAATGAAAACTTTAAAAGTAATAATGAGAAAAACGTGAAAAGTATACGTTTCACAACTGCCCTTTTATGTTAATTCATTCTCATATTACTTATTTCGGGTTTTATTTTATGTAGAATTTATATGCACATAATTTTTGGGATTGTGTAGGTTGTTATCGTCTGCTTAAAATGGTATGGTCTATTTCTGGGTAACCAATGAGTATCAATCATCCCTACCATAGCGAAATCAGGATAACATAAAAAGAAAAATTGTGTTTTATTGTAGTTTCAGTACTTTTAAGAAAATTTAAACTTGATTTGGTTAAATAAAAAATCCAGTTTTCTGTAATTTTTTTTTATTTCCTCCATTGGTCGAATAATCCCACAGGCTCCACACTTTACACAGACTCCTCTAAAAGCATCCCTCTATCTTGATCTTGATCTTGATCCCTCCCAATCTTAATCTCCTCCTTAGTTCTTGTTCTTTTTAATATCAGTAATAAACACTTTGACCAGATCATCTCAATCCCGTTATAAGTTCACTGTTTTTTCTATATATAATCCTTGTCTTATATCCAGTTTTTCTTTTCTCTTCTTGTAAATATTCTTTAAGATATCGTTTCTAGCAGATGATATTTTTATTATTTCAGATCATCAAATCAGTCAGTCTACGTGTATATAAATGTGTGTCTATTTCCTAAGAACTTTCGAACCGCTGGATGAAACTTCTTGAAACTTGACATGATAACTTAACAGCAAGAGGCGATGTAACTTTTTTATTTGAAATTTTCCCCGTGTTGATCCTTGTCGTGAAAGAAGCGCGTGAAAGTAAAAAAAGATCCCTTAATAGAGACTCATTAAAACCGAAACTTTGAATTCCTATCTATGTCTTATTAAAGGTTTTTTTTTTCACTTTTTAATGCTTTTAATATCTTCGCGAGTTTTGATGTAATTAAAATTAGTCAGAGTTAAACAATTTAAGTAGATAAGATGGATTTAAATACTGTTCTCTGAATGAGGAAAATTTGTACTGTTTGTATTCAGCAGGTTTAGAATTTATAAAATAATTTCAGATTTGTTGTTTGTGCTATTTTGCATGATTAAAAAAAAAAAAAACTAGCTATATTAAAGGAAATATGCTTATATGACAGTCACAGTATTCTTTGAAATAAATGTATAAAGTGGAGATTAACTCAGAAACACGGATAACTATTCCATCCAAAAACTTATAGCTAATTCCAGATAACTAAATGTAATTGAACAGAAATCCCTAATTTTATTTAGATATTATCAATAATAATAATAATAATCAAGAAAACAATAATTCTTATTTATATTCGACTTGAAATTATCATGAAAAAGTTTTATATGTATGCTTAATAAGTAAAGTTCTTAAAATTTATGATCATAACACTTCAGTTTATATTGTATAGAACTACTGAAACAATAATTACCAAAATTATAATTTTTAATATATCTTTTTTTTAGAGGATAAAGTAACTCATTGTTTTAATAAATTTGAATTCTTTGGAGACATTGATAGATTGAGGATTTTATTTGTAATTTTCAAGCACTAATTTAAAATTGTTAATCTACTGTATATCGCCGTGCTGGCGTGGCCGTGCGGTCTAGACGGTGGTCTACCGTTGTGGCCAGAGTGCCAGTACCCGGGTTCGAATCCCGGTCGTGGCGTGGATGTTTCACTTTCCTTTCCTGTGTTTGTCTGCTTCTTCTCTGTCCCTTGTCTCTTCTCTTTCCATCACCCCATTCACCTGGTCAGTCGGGGTAATTATGACCAGTGCTCCCGCCGTTCTTAGGGGGAACGCATTGCGTCCCGCGGTGGACTGAAATACAAGGCCGAAATGCAACGAAAGGAAACTATATATCAATATTTCTATTTTTCACACTATCGAATTACTCTCAAAAATTGGACATTAAATAGTATAAAACAAAAACGTAGAATAAGGATTTGAACTTACAGTATTCTAAAATTAAGAGCTTTTAAAGTATAATTGAATAATAAATAATTATGCATAATTAATTTATCTAATTTTAAATCAGTGGATTATTTCGTTCGGAAGCTCAAGTTTTCAGAATACTTTTACCTTCATTTTCAATAGAGAACGACATTTCAGTGAAAATACAGGTTAATTACACAAACACTAAATTGACGTCCATACTTTTTTCGATTTTATCCTTGTTTTAAAACCAAGCCTTCCTTCCAGTCTTTATTTACACTATGTCATATCAGTTTCGAAATGTGTGAAGACACAAATGGGTACAGTTCACTGGTACAATTATGGATGGATGTAATTAATCTCGATAAAATAACATTTAATGCACATAGGATGCAGCACCATATTTAAAGAGACTAAGGTCCAAAGAAGAAGTAGACACACAACAGGAAAGTTTTTCATAACTACAACAAATATTTTGCTTTTTATCACTATATTCGGGAAGTCTTGAAATACTTTGAACACAATGTCCGGTGAAATTAATGCATCAGCCGGGCCTTGTACGTTTATCCTAAATATATTAATCTCGTAAACACGAGATGTTGCAATTCTATTCTCTAACATGAGGGAGACACAGAAACTAATCACCAAGGCTATGGTTAGAACGATAGGCATTGAAGAGTTGGCAAATGGATTTGCTTCAGGATGCCTGATGAAAACGATGGCCACGATTATAGCAAGTGCATCAAGAAACAGAAGGATCACATTTTTCAAGACTCTTTGCAAATCAGGATTCTGTAGCTGAGAAAGTTGGTTCACACTTTGCTGATGGCTTTCATTTGGTGGAAGCATTTTGAGCAGCAGAAGTGACTGATGGTCAAAATTAAACAGCTAATATTACTTTGAATTTTGAAATTTATATCGAATTGGAGTTATGGAAACACAGTAATGAAAGTAATTACTAAGAATGAAAAGTTTAATTGAACATAAGTTATTCTTTTATTGGGATAGATTTGCATTGTGTACTTCATGATCTCGTAATTGATTGTAAGTAATTGTTCCAGTTTTTGTTAGCACGCGTTATTACAGAAGATAATTATTTGATTCCTTAAGCAATTGTTAAAGAGATTCATGTTTTGAAAAAAACAAGGAAGGGACAGCGATTATTAAACCAGTCACAATGATTCGAACTGCTTCTGATATCTCATTTCTGTTGCATTATTCCTTTAAATTCCTTATTATTATAAATGTGATTGCTGCGAATGCCAAAGACGCAATTGTTGTGATTATGGGGATTGTTGTGATTGCTGCTGAGCTGTATTATAGATGTGATTGTTGCGAATGCAAAAGGCGCAATTATTGCGATTCTTATAATTGTTGTGCTTAATGATAATTTATGAGATTGAGTTTTTAATGATACTTGTCCACAGACAGACGGACCACCTTGGAATTAGTAGGTTTCGTATCAGAAGCCAATAACCTTGTTATCAAATGACAGTATCAAGTTCAGAAATAGGTTCTTTTAATGTAACATTTGTTATCGAAATCATCAAGCAAGCACTTCTAAAAATAAATATGAACGCAAGATTTTAACTGATTGGACGTGTAGCTGTTACCTACGTTATCTATTTTTACATGAAAATGCTTTTTGCATTCAATTGTTTATGTATTTCCATTCTCCTTACATTTTGCACCTTATTGTAAAAGAGATTCATGTTTTGAAAAAAACAAAACCTGTTATCAAATGACAGTATCAAATTCAGAGATAGGTTCATTTAATATAACACTTGTTTTCGACATCATCAAGCACTGTGTACTTCGTGTTTTCAGTTGCTGTGTGATTACTGTAGGTCATATTTCACAGTTTTGAGAAAGACAAAAACAACTTGAATATTTGCTTTATCCAACTGTACCATTCGTCGCATCATAACTGAATGTGAGTTTTGCATTTGAATGAAGACGAGGAACCTGACGACGTCTTATGGCGTTGTCAGGATCCAAGTCGTATAAGAATTAGAAATAAAGAACAACAGCAAGCCTGCATGGGACATGGCCTAATAGTGAAAGTGACCCATTTGAGGTCAGAAATAGATTAAGGCGACTTAATAAGGAATAATATCTATGGGCCCACGACTCCAGCTCTTATCGTTTCCTAGATAAGAACGCCCATTTCAAGATACAATTTTGATTGGAAATTGCTCGGCCATCGTAATAGATAGAACTCTGGTTTTTGCTTCATTCATCTGTCCTGGAGATACTTACTTTAACAGTCTGCCACATGACCCCCAACTACCCCAGAACCATGTGACCTGGACAACTGGTTATGGGCCCATAAGGCAAGATTTTGGACTTGGTATCGCTTAGGTTTATACATGGTATATGGTATATGCATGCCAAGTTTGAAGTTCTTAGCGTCTTCCTAAGTTGGTATGTTTGTCAAGTGAAGTTTTAACTTTGAAGTCGAATTTAAGGATGATACCAAAGTTTCCGAATATGGGTGCTAGAGGATAAAATGATCCTCTCCTAGAACACTATCGATTGAGTGGGTCCAATTGTCCCCATTAATATGTCTCCCCACTATTAGATCACTTTCATTATTAGGTCATGTCTCTGTACCAACTTAGAAAAACGCTGCTAAATTCAATCTTCGCATATCATGTATAAACCTAAGAGGTACCTACTCCAAAGTCTTGACTTATGGATCCATAGCCAGTAAGTTGCCTATGTCTAGGTCACGTGGTTCTGGGATAGATGCGAGAGTCAAGTGGCATACTGTTACAATCAGTATCTCCATGATGAATGCCACAAAAACCAGAGCTCTAGCTACTACGATGGCCGAGCAATTTGCAATCAAAATTGTATCTAGACATGGGCGTTATCTACGAAACGGCAAGAGCTGGAGACGTGTGCCCATAGACATTATTCCGTATTAAGACCCCTTAATCTATTTCTGACTTCAAACAGGTTACTTTCAGTATTAGGCAATGTCCCTTTGCAGGCTTGGTGATGTCCTTTAAGGCGATTCTTTTAAATAAAGGTTTTACATTTCCGGGTAATGACAAGGAACTAAAGATAATTAATAAGAACTTCTTTAACTTTGTTCATAAAATTCGGTCCTTCTTCTAAACCACTCATTGGAATCATATGTTTTTTTGTTTTGTTTTTTTTCCTTCCACCTTACATATACATTTTAAAATATTAGTGTGGAAGGCAACCAATTTTTCTTTTGCTTCTGTCGTTTGATACTGGCCGACAGATGAGGTCTTCTTTCTTTTTTATTGGGGACATTTTGTTAATTGGTTTATAAGTTATCCTCCTGTTTTCTTCATTTTTATATTCAGGCTGCCTTCTTGGAATGGTAAATTGGGAGGGTCGAGCCCGAAATGTACCGGGCTCAATGGATAGGGCCTTTGGCGGTCCATGGAGCAGTACTAGGAGTGCTTCTGCCGACCAGATGACACCCATTCTTCGGGGTTGCCTGAATTCTTTAATTTTTAATTTTTTGGGTTTGTTTTTTTAATTGAAGTGTGCTTTAGTTTTTTTTTTGTAAGTTGAATGGTTTTTTTTCTCTTATTCTCCATTTTTATATATGTTCGTCCTTTGTCATTGTTTTTTTTTTTGTTTGTTTGTTGTGTATGTTGGAGACCCGACATCTCCTTTGTAGGTAGTGGTCTCCATTTGCCTTTTATGTTTCGTTTTTTTAGGCTAAAGTTCTCTATACAACGCTACTTGACATTAGAAACCATTTCAATTGTGAAAACAGAAAAATTCACAAAGAAATTTCCAGGTAAAAGGAGTTAGCACAATTTTAGAATAAGGCGAGTGGAGATGACTGACATATGCACTTAGTGACGATAGTCACGGATGAATAAAGCGATGGAATTGAGATATATTTTGCCTTCTATAGATTAAGCTTAGTTCATATCGGATAAGTTTTTTGGAATCGTGAACAAATTTTCGTAAGAAAGCAGCTATGGTGCTTTTGGGATTGGATTGGTCTCAAATGACGTTTTGTAACTGCCTTTCTTCGAATAAAAATGCATATATTGTTATTGTATTTTATAACCAATGCATTTTTCAGTTACCAGGTGACAATGACAGAGATTCTGTAATTGATGCGTCCATGTTGAAATTAATCAGATACAAAAATACTTTTGAATTTTGAATACTTTAGTATCATTCTATTCTGATTTGCTTCATATGAATTGAAAGAATAAAGTGTGAAAAGAAGTTTTCGTACTGTTTCAGATTTTGTAAAAGACTTATTCTTCGTATTGTAAAAGAGTTATCTTGTTTTCAATCTAAATATCCCAAACAATTTAATGAAAAAAGCATTTTCATGTAAAAGTAGATAACATAGCTAACAGTTGCGTTTGGAATCAGTGAACATCTAGTATTTTGAGCATGTTGATCAGATCCCGTTCTGAATGTTTATGTTGAAATTAGATTCGAATATATAACAAATGACTACTATTTTTAAAATTTCACATTTGTTTTTTAGAACTGCTTGCTTGATGATGCCGAAAACAAATGTTACATTAAAGAACCTATCACTGAAATTGATACTGTCATTTGATAACAAAATTTTTTTCAAAACCTGAATCTCTTTAACAATAGCATAATAAATTAAATAATTATCTTCTGTAATAAAGCGTGCTAACAAAAACTGGAACAATTATTTACTATCAATTACGAGACCGTAAAGTACACAATGGAAAGCTACCCCAATAAAACAATAACTTATGTTTAACTAAACTATTCATTCTTAGTAATTATTTCGCCTCCATTACTGAGCTTCCATAATTCATATTCGTAGAAATTTCAAAATTCAAAGTAATATTGCGATTTAATTTTGACCTTCAGTCACTTCTGCTGCTCAATATGTTTCCATTGAACAGAGGATTGGAACCTGTGGTCCTTCTGCTTCTTGATGCACTTGCGATCATCCTGGCCATCATTTTCATCAAGCATCCTGAAGCAAATCCATTCGCCAACTGTTACATGGCTGTCGTTCTAAGCTTAGTCTTGGTGATCAGTTTCTGTGTCTCCCTCATCTTGCCGAAGAGCATTGTAACATCTAGTGCTTGCGAGATCTCAATACTTACGATAGCAGTACTATGCTTGGCTAGTATAACAATTTCACCAGACATTCTGTCAAAAGGAGATGTGTTTCAAGACTTCCTGAATATTGTAATAAACATCATGGTATTTGGTGTGTTTGTGAAAGATTATCCTGTTCTGTGTCTAATTCTTTTAGGGACCGTAGTCTCTTTAAATATTTTGCTGCATCTTGTGTGCATCAAATGTTATTCACCAAGATTGATTACATTCATTCATTTTGTCCGATCCGAATTCTATAATTGAACCAGTTTAACTGTACCTATTTGTGTCTTCACAGATTTCGAAACTGATATGGTATTATCTTAATAAAGACTAGAAGAATGTCTTGATTCTAAAAACAAGTACAAGATGTAAGAAAGTAAGGAGGTCAATTCTGTTTGTGTAATTAACCTGTATTTTCACTATAATGTTGTTCTCTATTGAAAATGAAGGTAAATATATTATGAAATTCTGTTGGAGCTTCGGTTGGAATTAATCCACTGATTTCAAATTAGATAAATAATTATGCATAATAAAGTTATTATTCAAATTATACTTTAACTGCTCTTAATTTCAGAAAACTAACTTGAAATCCTTATGCTACATTATAAGGTGCAAAACATTTGATAATAATGCGATAGTTTGATAAAAAGAAATATTGATATATAGTAGATTAACAATTTAAAATTAGTGCTTGAAAATTACTAATAAAATCCTGAATCTGTCAATGTCTCCAAAGAATACAAATTTATTAAAAGAGTGAATTACAGTATCTTTTACAAAAAAAATATATATTAAAAATGGTAAATCTGCTAATTGCTATTGCAGTAGTAATATACAACTTACACTGTTTTTATGAAGTTTTAGGATCATAACATTTTAAAAACTTTACATATTAAGGTGGTATATAAAACTTATAAGTTACATAAAACTTCATGATGATTTCAGCTTGAATGTAAATAAGAATTAATATCGACTGTTTAATAAGACATAGATAAGAATTCAAAGTTTCGGTTTTAATGAGTTTCTGTGGGATTTTTTTTACCTTCACTCGCTTCTTTCACGACAACGATCAACACTGGGAAATTTCAAATATAAAAGTTCCATCGCCTCTTGCTGTTAAATTATCATGTCAAGTTTCAAGAAGTTTCATCCAGTGGTTCGAAAGTTCTTAGGAAATAGACGCACATATACATGCACGTAGACTGACTGATTTGATGATCTGAAATAATAGAAATAACATCCAACTAGAAATAATATCTATAGCAATATTTACAAGAAGAGAAAGGATAAACTGGTTATAAGACCAGGATTACATATAGAAAAACACAGTGACCTTCTAACGGGATTGAGATAAACTGATCATATTGTTTATTATTGATATTTAAAAGAATACGAAGTAGGGAGGAGATTAAGATTTATGAGGGGTCAAGATCAAGATATGGAAGATCAAGATGGAGGGATGCTCTTACAGGAGTCTATGGAAAGTGTAGAGGCTGTGGAAATATTCGTCCAATGGAGGTAATAGAAAAGCTCACGTTTCTATAAAAAAATGGATTTTTTATTTAACCAAATCAAGTTCAAATTTCGTTAAAATTTCTGAAGTTTGAGATCTAATAGTACAATGAAACAGTATTTTTTCTATGTTACCCTGGTTTGGCTTTGGTAGGGAAGAATCATCGGTTGCCCAGAAATAGGCCATACCATTTTAAGCAGACGATAACAACCTACACAAGTCCAAAAATTATGTGCATATGAATTCTTCATAAAAGAAAGCAGGAACTAACTGAAAAAATTCTAACAATAATATATGAATGAATTAACATAAAAGAGCAGTTTACCCTTCTATTTCAACCCCTACTATTTTGGTGAATGAAACTTTTTGCAAATTAAAATATAAATTAACAATTTTCGTTGACAGTCTAGGCGTTGAGATTGCATATAAGTTCTCTTATATTCCTTCCTCTTGTTCGTCGCTGCTTGCTTTTCTTCCGCCGACTTCTTTCGAGGAGCCATTATGGGGATAATATTGGAATATCAGGATAATATGGGGATAATATACATAAACATACCCTGTATTATGCTATGTTATTGATATGAGAATAACATAGGGTATGGTTATGTATTACTGGCGATTAAATAGAGAAACACATGGTCTAGAAGCTGAGGTTAATAAATTGAATAAAAATCGAAAGAGGATGGTCTAGAAAATGCGCGCGCGAGTCTGTTTGGGACCCCTTGCTATCTTACCTAACTCATTTACATAGAATAATCGTCATTCTTAACTCAAACCTTGTGAATCGACTGAATTCCTAATAATGATGTAAAAAAAGAAATGCAATTAGCACCTATCTACATTACGTAAAATACAGAAAAATCCCTATTTACATGGAATAATCGTCATTCTTAGCTCAAACCTTGCTAATGGACTGACTTCAATAACTTTTGAATAATTATCTTCATTCACTTATCAGAAGTCTTTGCGTAGTATTGTGATTGGTTTAGTAATCGCTATCGCTATCTTGGAGCCCGACCGGCTAGAGACACAAACTCTACGGCTCTGAACTACTCTTGGCAAGACCTTTTCAACGACACCCTAAACAAGTCTCTAGCTCTCGTTCTTGTCCACAGACAGACAGACAAACCGGGGATATTAGGCTTTCAGAAGCCTAAAAATTGGATTTTCTGTGTTCAATTTGCTAATTCCACTATGAATTGAAATCAATGAGTAAATTTTAAAATAGTTTTGAAATCAAGTAACAAATAACAACATGTATTAATTTCATAGTTTAAAGATTTTGAATGCAAAATTTAGATTTAAATATTAAATATTTTAGAATTAAAATATTTAAAAGCAGTGTATTAAATAAGACGTTAACAGGGTCTCCAATTTATAATTTTTTTTTTAACTTAACGTTCTAAGAATATATTACGACTATCTTTAAGTAAAAATGTATTTTTTTTATTGCAGAGGGGAGTAGAAATAAATAAAAAAATTACTTTAGATATTCCTAATATGTTTTTAGCTTACATTACAACAGGAAAGAAAGGCTTATCAAATCAGTCAGTTTGTCTGTGTGTGTTTTACACTAATAAGTTTTAAAACGCAGCAGAGATCTTCTTGTAACTTGAAAAGAAAATTCGATGATTTGAAATCTTTTGCAAATGGGTTCCTGTCGAGAAATTAGCACGAGGAGGTGACAAAAATTCCAAAAGAAATAGAAAAGCTTTGAAATCTAAGAAATGGATTTCTATCTTATTTCTATTAATATCTCATTGTCTTATACAATGGATATTAAGTCCTTAATCCATTCCGCATGGTTTAATACGAGTAAAATAAAGCGTATTTAGAAATTTAAGTAAATAATGAAAATTTAATTCAATTTTTTTCAGAAAATGGAAAAATTATATTGTTTTTATTTAGTAGATATTAAATAGAATTGGAATAAAAATGTTTGTTTTTCGCTTCTATCATATCGTTTGAATTAAAGAAAAGAAAATTTTCAGAAATAACATACTGACGAAAGTAGGTTTTCAGTTCTTTCGAACGTTTCGTCAATTGGATTTTTTTTTGTAAATGTTTCCTATATAAGTCAGTTCCAGGCACTTTATAAAGAGAATCACATCCTTTAATGTTTCTGTGAATTCTTAAGGCACAGGATTTTTTTACCTTCTTCGGAAAGTCAGTAAAGTTCCATTAAAGTTGGAGGTAAAAGGAAGTGTTTTGAAATGGATAAAACTATCCACTCGTTTCTGGTTTCAATAGGGCGATTTACTGGACAATACATGGTCAGGGCGTGGCTTAGTTACCTAACTTCAATCTAGAAGGGAAAAAAAAATCAATCCTGCTACTTGCTGGTGTCAAAAAAAAGTTTCTTTTAAAAAGCTATTCTAAGTACTTCATTTTTGGAATAACTACGTCTTTACAGAAAGATTAATTCGTTCAGTCATTGTGAAACATACACTTTTAAGGTTTTTAACGTTATTACTTTTAAGATTTTCATTGAACATCTATCAAACAAAACCTTTTCAATGTGTGTTCCGTTGATTGATGTTATTAAAGACATTACACACATGAATTTCACAAAAAAAATAGGTAATAAAAACATGGGTTAGTTTAGTTCGACGGATCGAACGTCATACGATTGCAATGATAAAAATGACATTGGCTGTTATAACAGCATAAGATTATAAAATGCAAATAGATGAGGTGTTAAATTCTGGGTTATCTGGTGACTGGAGCGGATGGTTTCACCTCATTTATTTAATCACTCTTAAATAAAAACATTTTTTTTCCAATCTATATAATCTCTATTAAATTAAAACAATATAAATTGAAAGAAAATGAATTAAATCTTTATTATTTACTTAAATTATCTAAATAGGATTTATTTTTATCGTATTAAACCAGGCGGAAAGGATTAAGGACTTAATATCCATTATTTAAGACAATGAGATATTATTAGAAATCAGATAGAAATCCATTCCTTAGATTCCAACGCTTTTCTATTTCTTTTGCAATTTTTGTCACTTCCTCGTGCTAATTTCTCGACAAGAACCCATTCGCAAAAGATTTCAAATCATCGAATTTTCTTCCCAAGTTACAAGAAGATCTCTGCAGAATAAATGAAATACAACCTTTTTGAAACACAATTTATAATGTAAAAAAAAGTAATGGAATGTTATTAGGGTAAAGTGCACCACATAGTACCAAACAAACAACTTAGCATAAGGATTTCAACTTACAGTTTTCTGAAATTAAGAACAGTTAAAGTATAATTTGAATAATAAATAATTATGTATAATAAATTTACCTAATTTTAAATCAGTGGATTAATTCGAACAGAAACTCAAGTTTTCATAATACTTTTACCTTCATTTCCAATAGAGTCAAAACACTTTACAGTGAAAATACAAAACACCTGCAAAATACACCTGCTGAATACAAAAGCAATAATTTCAAATTGTTAATCTACTTTATATCAATATTTCTATTTATCAGCCTATCGAGTTACTATCAAATGTTTTTCACATTATAGTAGAAAACAAAAAGTTAGCATTAGGAGTTGAACTTACAGTTTTCATAAATTACGAGCAATTAAATTATAATTTGTATAGTAAATAATTATGTATCAAAAATTTACTTTGTTTGAAATCAGTGGATGAATTCGAACAGATGCTAAAGTTTTTATTATACTTTTATCATCATTTTCAATAGGGAACGACATTAATGTGAAAATACAGGTTAATTATACAACCACAGAGTTGACCTCCATATTATGTTCCATTTTTTACTTCTTTTAAAATCAAGCATTTTTTCTAGGCTTTATTAGGACAATGTCATATCAGTTTCGAAATATGTGAAGACACAAATGGGTACAGTTAACTGGTACAATTATAGAATTCGGATCGGAATTAATGGTTGGATGTAATTAATCTAGGTAAGTGATTTACGTAAGATGCAGTACGATACCTAATGGGACTACGATCCGAAGAAAAATTAGAGACACAAGAGGATAGTCTTTCACAAAAACAAAAAATTCGATGATTTTTATTATTATATTCAGGAAGTTTGAAACTCATCTTCTTTGGACAGAAAGTGTGGTGAAATTATTACATTAGCCAAGCATAGTACTGCTATCGTTAGAAATGAAATCTCGGAAGCACTAAATGTTACAATGCTGTTCTGCAAAATGAGTTAGATCACAGAAACTGAACGACAGCCATGTAACAGTTGGCGAATGGATTTGCTTTAGGATACTTGATGAAATGATGCAAATGCATCAAGAAGCAGAAGGATAACATTTTTCAAGACTCTGTTCAAATCAGGATTCTGTAGCTATGAACGGCTTTCATTCATTTGGAAACAAACAAAAAACGTAGCATAAGGATTTAAACTTACAGTTTTCTGAAATTAAGAACAATTAAAGTATAATTTAAATAATAAATAATTATATATAATAAATTTACCTAATTTGAAATCAGTGGGTTAATACGAACAAAAGCTCAAATTTTCATAATACTTTTACCTTCATTTCCAATAGAGAACGACATTACAGTGAAAGTACAGGTTAATTACACAAACACAGAATTGACCTTCATACTTGTACTTGTTCTCAAAATCTAGCCTTTCTTCTAGTTCTTAATTAAGACAATGTCATACCAGTTTCGAAATTTTGAAGACTCAAAAAGCTACACTTAACTGGTAAAATTTTAGAATTCGGATTGGAATAAACGGATGGATGTAATTAATCTAGATAAATAACATTTGATGCACGTAAGATGCAGCACGATACTTAAAGAGACTAAGATCACTAGATTAATAAATTAGAGACAGAATAGGAAAGTCTTTCGCAAACACAACAAATACGATGATTTTTATAAGTATATTCAGGAAGTCTTGAACATATCTCCTTTCGACAGAATATCTGGTGAAATTATTACATTAGCCAAGCATAGTACTGCTATCGTTAGAAATGAAATCTCGTAAGCACTAGATGCTATAATGCTGTTCGGCAACATGAGGGAGACACAGAAACTGATCACGATGACTGTACTTAGAACGACAGCCATGTAACAGTTGGCGAATGGATTTGCTTGGCCTGATGAAAATGATGTCCACGATAATCGCAATTCCGCCAAGAAGGAGAAGGATCACAGGTTCCAAGATTGTTCAAATGAGGATTCTGTAGCTGAGAACTTTAGGCAATATTACTTTGAACTTCCGAATTGGAATTACGTAAGCATAGTAATGGAGGCGAAATTATTACTAAGAATGAAAAGTTTAGTTGAACTTAAGTTAATCAATAACTGTTCAGTTTTAGCACACTTTATTACAGAAGATAATTATTTAATTCATTATGGAATATAATGACTTTCTATGGATTTTTACTCGAAGAAAGACAGTTAGAAAACATCATTTGAGACCTATACATTCTCAAAAACACGATAGCCTTTTTCATATGAAAATTTGAAGGGATTTTGTTCACGATTCCAAAAGACTTAACTTACATGAACTTAGCTTAATCTTAATGAAGGCAAAATCTATCTCAATTCCCTCGCTTTATTCATACGCGACTATCATTGCTAAGTGCATATGTCAGTCATCTCCACTGACCTTATTCTAAAATTGTGCTAACTTCTTTTACCTGGTAATTTTGTGAATTTTTCTGTTTTCGCAGCTGAAAAGATTTCTAAAGTCAAGTACGGTTGCATAGAGAACTTTAGCCTAGAAAAAAGAAACATACAGGACCAATGAGGACCACTATGTTCAGAGCAGATTTCGGGTCCCAACATACACAAAGAAAACATTGACAAAGGATATGACATCTATAAAAATGGAGAATAAGAGGAAAAAAAAACAATCAAATTTCAAAAAAACAAAAAACAAACCTAAAGAACACCTCAATTGAAAAAACAAAGCAAAAAAAAAAAAAAATGAAAGAATTCAGGCAACCCCCAAAAATGGTAGTGATCTCTTTGGCACTAGCCCGCTCCGAACAGCTCCATGGATCGCCAAAGGCCTTATACTTGCAGCCGGGTACAGTTCGGGCTCCATCCTCCCCATTGATCCCTCCAAGAGGGCACACTGAAGATAAAAAATGAAGAAAACAGGAGGACCACTTGGAAACCAATTAAAAAAAATGTTCCCAATAAAAATGAATACTTCACGTTTGGCAACCACTCCCAAACGACGGAAGCAAAAGTAAAATTGTTAGCCTGGCACCCTAATGTTATTAAAATGTAACTGTAAAGTGGAAGGAAAAAAAAAAACAAAACAAAAAAACATATAACCCCAATAAGTGTTTTAGAAGGAGGAATCAATTTCATGGAACAAATTAAAAGAAATTCTTATTAATTATCATTAGTTCCTTGTCATTACCCGGAAATATAAAACATTTATTTCCAAGTCTTACACGACTTGGATCCTGACAACTCCATAAGACGTGGTCGGGATCCTGGTCTTCATTCGAAGTGCAAAACTCATATTCACGGTCATTCTTGATTCCAAATCTACTCAAATAAAAATTGCTGTGGTTAGTTAAGAATTGATTGTTTATAAAATCAGAAAGAAGGTGTTAATGCTCACATTTTTTACATATCTGCCCTCTTCAGAAGAATCCCAATGATGGTGACAAAGGGAAATTTCCTCCTGGAATTAAATTGGTTTGGAATGGGTTATAGGCAAATGACAACGGAAAGTGATTTTGTCACCATGAGATGCTTTCTTGGCTTCTTTATCTGCTGCTTCGTTACCAGAGATGCCAGTGTGGGGTTCAACCCAAAAAAGCTGAATCGATATGTCTTCAGAAAGAATTTCTTTATAATTTATGTGAAGGTCTTAGGCAGTCTTATTAGGCTTTTCCTTTAATAACAGTGTTTTACTGAGGTGTTAGTTAAAACATTTCGAATAAAAATTAATGTTTTTTGACAAAAAAAATAAAAATACTAAATTACTGTTATTATAAAGCGAGTTCTATAAATTTCAAAATTAATAACTAATAGTTATGCAGGACAAAATATCTAAAGCACCCATTTTTTTTCTCGCTTTCTTTTCAAAATAGTTTCCGTATTTTTAGTTTTGAATCATATAATTGTGGAAAGGGCGGGAATGACTTTTACTTTCTGCATGAGGCCGGGTCCTGTCACTTTAGATTTTAGGGGTTGAGTTTCCTATCAAAATTTCATTAATGTAAATTGTAAGAAATTTCGATAATAAAACCAAAAATACGGAAACATTTTTGAAACAAAAATACGAAAATATTTTGAAAAGAAAGCAAGAAAAAAAAATGTTTGCTTTAAATATTTTGTGCTAAATAACTATTAGTGAATAATTTTGAAATTTATAGAACTCGCTATATAATAACAGTAGTTTTGTATTTTTATTTATTTTATTGTCAAAAAAAAATTAAGTTTAATTCCAGATATTTTACGTAACACCTCAGTAAAACACTTTTATTAAAGGAAATGAAGTTAATGAAAAGGCCTATAATTTTTCAATAACATTTTTCATCATTACGGTGGCTAGCATCGGCGATTGAAAAGGATGAATTTTCTGTTTGAATCGCCGTATTATCAAACTATATTCAGTTTGAAAATACATGGCTATAAGTGAGAGTTACTGCTTACAGAGCTATGACTAAAGAAAGGATAACTTGAATTTACTAAATAAATATGAAGTGACAAAGTAATAATTGTTGGATACGCCATTTAAGCGATTAAAAAAGAATGCCAACTTTGCGATTTTTTTTCCAAGCTCTGCAGCAAAACACCATCTTGATTTTTTTTTTTTTACCAGTTACTTTAGACATTTTTTTAGACTTGGGAAAAAATCTCAAATTTTTAAATGTTGTCCCATATGGCCATTTAAATTTTTTCCTAAATGCTTACATGCTTTCTATTACAACTAAATTTTTAGTCCTAGACTAATTTCGTTGGAATTTTTGGATTCAACATAAAAAAATACATGGGGAAAACAAATTTGGTTCCATTTTATTGATTAGGAGATGAGATATTCAAAAAAATACGTCAAAAAAGGGGCTTGCCCCCCCCCCCTCTAAAAAAAAAACTTCAAAAATTCGTATCTCCGCAAATATTTAACCAAAAAATCCCATATTTTGCAGAATGGGTTATCTTATGACCCTTTACATGCAAATAAATTTTCATAAAAATCTGTGATGGTGTGGTGAACTCATCAGGTGATCTGACGTGGAATAACCCAACTCCTTTTACCCAGGGGTGGTCTTGCCAGGTCGGCAGGTCGGCGATCGACGGCGGCCTCGAACCCAGAGAGCCCAAGGAGGGTCCTCGACAGGGTACTGAGCAGATGAGTGAAAGTAAAATTAGTATGTTCACTCTCGAAAGTTACAAACAATCGAGAACATCCGAGGGATATAATATTTTTTACCCAGATTTATCTTTTCTTTTATTTTCTGATTATTCATTTTCCTATATCGGGTACAATGTTTACAATTACTCGTTAATTTTAACAGACTAGAAGAGAAGTTCGACTAGAAGCGCATCTCACGTTAACTGACTTCCTCATCAGTTAATGGGCGGGTATGGACCTACTACCAGACTGTACTAATCTTAATTAGTACAGTCCGTTGGAAAGTAAAGTTAAAGTGGCTTCTGCATTTGGATTGCTACGCTCCTCATAAAAATTACACTGTTAGGGCCCCAACATAGCCTTCATTACTGAGCACTAGGATGGGGCCCTGAACGGCGATTTACGTATTACTGCCGGACAGAATTTTTTTTTAATTTTGCATTCAGGGCCCCAAAATTAACATAACTGTCTTAAGCTCTATAGGATTAAACTTTGTTTAAGAGAATTAATATAGGTAGATAGTAATTAATATGGATGGTCTTAAAATCCATGAAACCGAAGGATGCGAAATCAATGTGTTTATAAACACAGACAGTCTTAAACCCCAGCAACCGGGAAGAGCGAGTTCAAGTTGTCTACAATTTATTTAAATGTTTGGTCGGCAAGAGCTCAATGTCACAACAAGTACTGAAGAAAGATTCGTACCCAACAAAGACATTTTAAAAGCTTGCTCTTGGTTAGACCCTAAAAAGTTTCGTGAAGTACCAAACACAGGCCAAAACCCACCCAAGGTTGTAGCTCCAGGAAAGAAGAACAAACATAGATACTTTCCCTCCGGGCATTGAAATATCCAAATCACACAATCATAGTTTTCAGTCATTGTTTTGATCATGAACGAACTCATTGAAGCCATTTCAAAACGATGAATTCACACGATGAAAGACATTCAATGATTTTTGTCAATGATTAAAACAAGGACGAAAATTATGATTGCGTAATTTGGACATATCCAAACTTTTTGATTAGAATAAACTAGTAAACTTGTGATCACGTGATCTTGGATTCTGAGATAATTCTTACCAGCCGTGACGGCGACCGCTTTCTCACAACCCACGAGCACGTATCGGAAACCTCATGTTTCATCCTAAGTCATGAGACTTCCGGTTGACCTACATAATAAATAAAATAAAATAGATAAAAATGAAAATTTGAACATCCTCAATACTATACATAACACTTGCCACCTTATTTCAATTTCTGTCTTATTGTTTCGGAGGAGATGGGGTCAGAAAAAAAATCAACTTTTCATTTAATAGTAAACAGAATATAGATTTTTACAAATTGATTTGGTTATTTCAACAACATTAACAAAAGCATGTTAATTTTTAGTAATAACACCTGCTGAATACAAAAACACAAATTTTATGAAAAAAAAATTAGATCTACATTATTTAAGTTGTCAAAATCAAACGCAAAAGGATAGTTAAAAGGATTAATTATTATTTTTCAAACACCCCCAACGCCAAATATACAAAAAACAAACAAACATATATACAGGATGATTAAAAAAGACTTAAACGATTTCAAAAATTTCCTGTAAAATCGCTATTGCAGTTATGATGCGAGGAATGGTAAAGTTGGATACAGCACTTGTTCAAGCTGTTTTTGTATTTCTCAGAACTGTGAAATATGACCTACATTAGTCTCACGACAACTGGAAACCCGATGTATACAGTGCTTGATGATGTCGAAAACAAATGTTATATTAAAAGAACCAATCTCCGAAATTAATACTGTCAATTGATAACAAGGTTTTTTTCCTAACATGAATCTCTTTTACAATAAGGTGCAACATGTAAAGAGAATGGAAATACATACAAAATTTAATAAAAAATGCATTTTCATGTAAAAGTAAGTAACATAGCTAACAGCTGCACTTGCAATCAGTTAACATCTAGCGTTTGCAGCATGTTGATCACATCCCGTTCTGAATGTTTGTTTCAATTAGATACCATTGAAATATATAACAAATGACTACTATTTTTAAAAGTTCACATTTGTTTTTAGCACTGCTTGCTTGATGATGTCGAAAACAAATGTTACATTAAACCCTATCTCTGAGCTTGATCTGTTATTTGATAATAAGGTTTTATGCTTCTGATAAGAAACCTACTAATGTTCGTCTGTCTGTGGAAAAGTATCATTAAAAACTCATTACAATCCATTAAGCGCCTTTTGCATTCGCAACACTCACAGCAATAATACAGCACAGCAACAATCACCATAATCACAACAATTGTGCCTTTGGCATGCGCAGCAATCACATTTATAATAATAAGGAAATTGAAGGAATAATGCAACAGAAATGACGTATCAGAAGCCGTTGCAAGCATTATGATTGCTTGACTAATTATTATTGTTGCCTTAATTTTTCAAAACATGAATCTCTTTAACAGTAGCATAATGAATTAAATAATTATCTTCTGTAATAAAGCGTGCTAACAAAACTGGAACAATTATTTGCTATCAATTACGAGATCGTGAAGTACAGAATGCAAATCTACACCAATAAAACAATAGCTTATGTTCAACTAAACTTTTCGTTCTTAGTAATAATTTTGCCTCCACGACTGTGCTTCCATATTTCCAATTCGATATAAATTTGAAAATTGAAAGCAAAATTACCTGTCTAATTTTGACCTTCAGTCACTTCTGCTGCTCAATATGCTTCTAACGACTGAAAGCCATCAGCAAAGTGTGAACCAACGACCTCAAATATGTAATTTCCACAGAGTTTTGGCAAGTGTGCTCATTCTGCTTCTAGATGGACTTGGGATCGCCGCAGCCATGAATTTCCTAAGGTATCCTATAGGTATTTCATTCGACAACTGTATCATGGCAGTCGTTCTAAGCACAGTCTTGTTGATCAGTTTCGGTATTTCCCTCAAGTTGCAGAACATCATGAACATCATTGTAACGTCTACAGTTTACGAGATTACAATGTTTTTGATAAACGTAAAAGGCCAGCCTGATGGTGTAATTCCAGCATACATTCTGTCGAAAGTAGATGTATTTCAAGATTTCCTGAATATGATGATAAAAATCATTGTATTTGTTGTGCTTATGAAACACTTTCCAGTTCTGTGTCTAATTCTTCTAGGGACCTTAGTCTCTTTATATATCGTGCTGTATCCTACGTGCATCAAATTTTATTTTATCAAGATTGAAATCCATTAAGATTAAGATCCATCCAGTTAGTCCGATCCGAATTCTATAATTGTACTAGTTATCTGTAGCCATTTCTGTCTTCACGCACTTCGAAACTGATATGGCACTGTCCTAATAAAGACTAGAAGAAAGGCTTCATTTGAAAACAAGTATAAAAGGAAGGAAAGTTATGGAGGTCAATTTAGTGTATGTGTAATTAACCTGTATTTTCACTGTAATGTAATTCTGTATTGAAAGTCAAGTTAACAATAGAGAAAACTATTATGAAAACTTTGTACTTAGTATTAAGAAAACTTGAACTTCAGTTGGAATTAATCCACTCCTTTCCAATTAGATAAATTTATCATGCACAATTATTTAATATTCAATTGTACTTTAACTGCTCGAAATTTCTGAGAACTTAGAAAAGGTCAAATCATTATTCTGTTTTTTGTTTGGTACTAAAATGTACCAAACCTTTGATAGTAATTCGATAGTTTGATAAATAGAAATATTGATAAACAGTAGATTAACAATTTTAAATTAGTGCTTGAAAATTACTAATTAAATTCT
Organism: Thereuonema tuberculata; assembly: GCA_023159025.1. Classification (NCBI taxonomy): domain Eukaryota; kingdom Metazoa; phylum Arthropoda; class Chilopoda; order Scutigeromorpha; family Scutigeridae; genus Thereuonema; species Thereuonema tuberculata. The sequence goes on along the minus strand of JAFIDM010002131.1, from coordinate 27,203,164 downwards.
CAATATTTCGAAACAATACAAATTTATTAAATCAGTGAATTACTGTATCCTCTGAAAAAAAAAGATATATTAAAAATTGTAAATGTGGTAATTGCTATTTGAATAGTTCTATACAATATATACTGTTTTTATTAAGTAGTATGATCAAATCATTTTAAAAACTTTACTTATTAAGCATTCATAAAAAACTCTTCATGATAATTTAAGCATCAATATAAATAAGAATTTTTTTCTTTATTATTATTATTCTTGATAATATCTAAAGAAAATTTGATATTTCTGTTGAATTACAGTTAGTTATCTGGAATTTGCTAGAAGTTATTGGATGGAATGTTCTTGGTGATGCAGAAAATTATCCGTTTTTCTCAATGTCACTTTATATATTTATTTCAAAAAAATACCGTGACAGTAATACTGCAAGGGACCGTAAATTTTTTGTTTTTAGAATGTTTTTTTTTTTTCAAACCAAGAAAAAAAGCACAAACGACATATCTTAATTCATTTTTTAAATTTTAAATCTGAAGAATACAAACAGTAGAAATTTTCCACATTCCGAAAAAAATAATGAAATCCGTCTAATCTACTTTAATTAATTAATTCTGACTAATTTTAATTACATAAAAGCTCGCGCAGATTTTAAGAGCATTAAAAAGTGAATTAATGTCGACTGTTTATTAAGACATCGGTAGGAATCCAAAGTTTCAGTTTTAATGAGTTTCTGAGGGAATTTCTTTTACCTTCACGCGCTTCTTTCACGACAACGATCAACACGAGGAAATTTTCCAATATTCTCTTCCATCGCCTCTTGATGTTAAATTATCATGTCAAGTTTCAAGAAGTTTCATCCAGCGGTTCGAAAGTTCTTAGGAAATAGACACACATATACATACACGTAGACTGACTGATTTGATGATCTGAAATAATAGAAATAACACCTGCTACAAATAATAACTTGAAGAATATTTACAAGAAGAGAAAAGTAAAACTAGGATTACATATAGAAAAGGGATTGAGAAGAACTGGTCACATTTTTTATTATTGATATTTTAAAGAACACGAAGTAAGGAGGGGATTAAGATTGAGTCTCAAAGATCAAGATGGAGGGATGCTTTCACAGAAGTCCGTGGAAAGTGTGGAGCCTGTGGGAATATTCGTCCAATGGAGGAAATATAAAAAATTACGAGTCCAAAAAAATGGATGTTTTATTTAACCAAATCAAGTTTAAATTTTGCTAAAAGTCTCGAGTTTAAGATTTAATAGTAGAATAAAACACTATCTTTTTTCTATGTTGCCCTGATTCGGCTTTGGTAGGGAGGAATCATCGTTTGCCATCCCATTTTAAATCCCATTTTAAGAACACGATGACAATTTACACAAGTCCAAAACTTATGTGCATGTAAATTCTATATAAAATAAAGCACGAACTATACGAATGAATTAACAAAAAAAGGGCAGTTGACCCCTCTATTTCAACCCCTATTTTTTTGGTGAATGAAACCTTTTTTTTAACTGATCATTCTTTATTAATCGCGATCAGATAATTTGTTAATAATAATTTCAGTAAAATTTCCTAGAAATTCATTTTCAGTTATTGCTTTTCTTATTTAGTTTAAGTAAAATGGAGATTTTTTTTTTTAAAACACGATGAGTTTATTCAGTGTTATTAACCTGAATTAAGAATAGCACAGAAAGAAAATCCTTATACATAAGAATTTGAAAAATTGGAATTCCAGAAACTTAAATTCCCAGTTCAACTATAAGGGAAGTTTATGAATAATCAACTCTTAATAACACTCCATTACTTTTTTTTATATTATAAATTGTGTTTTCAAAAGGTTGCATTTCATTTATTCTGCAGAGATCTTCTTGTAACTTAGTAAGAAAATTCGATGATTTGAATCTTTTGCAAATGGGTTCTTGTCGAGAAATTATCACGAGGAGGTGACAAAAATCTCAAAAGAAATAGAAAAGCGTTGGAATCTAAGGAATGGATTTCTATCTTATTTCTATTAATTTCTCACTATCTTAAATAGTGGATAGTATGTCCTTAATCCATACCGCATTGTTTAATACGATTAAAATAAATCTTATTCAGATAATTTAAGTAAATAATGAAGATTTTGTTTCAATTTATATTTTTTGTTTTGTAGATATTATTTAGTGGGCCCGGTAGCCGAGTGGGTAAGGGCGCTTGGCTGCGGGTTGGAGGTGGCGGGTTCGGTTCCCGGCCTCGGCGGAGGATGGGAATTTTTCCACGCTTCTTTCTCCTCCAAACGGGCCCTAGGGTCTACCCAGCCCTCTATAGAATGGGTACCGGGTTTCTTTCCCGGGAGTTAAAGGCGGGCGAGCGACGGGCCGACCCCCCGTCCTCAACTTTGTCCCGTTGGTTTCTGAACACTGGAGCCTACCCTCCAGCTGCATTGCGCGGTCCTCTGGGCCTGATCGCAACTTTAACTTTAACTTAGATATTATTTAGATTACAATAAAAATGTTTTTATTTAAGAGTGAATAAATAAATAAGGTGAAACCATCCGCTCCAGTCAGAAGATAACCCAGAATGCAACACTTCATCTATTGGTATTTCATAATTTTATACTGTTATAGCAGTCAATGTCATTTTTATCAGTGCAGTCTAATAACGTTCAAACTCTTGAACTAAACTTCTAGCTCTCCCATGTTTTATCACATTTTTTTTTGTGAAATTCATATGTTTAATGTCGTTATTCACATCAATCAACGGAAGACACGTTAAAAACCTTTTGTTTGATAGATCTTTAAGGAAAACCTTAAAAGTATATGTTTCATACTGACTGAATGATTTAATTTTTCGTTTAACGTAGCTATTCCAAAAATGTAGTGTTTTGGATAGCTTTTTAAACGAAGCTTCTTTTTGAGACTAGGAAGCAGCACGATCGATTTTTTTCCCTTCTAGATTGAACTTAGATAACTGTGCCACACCCTGACCATGTATTGTCCAGTAAATCGCCCTATTGAAACTAGGAACGAGTGGATAGTTTTATCCATTTCAAAGCACTTCACTTACCTCCAACTTTAATGGAACTTTCCTGACTTTCTGAATATGGGAAAAAAATCCTGTGACATAAGAATTCATAGAAACATTAGCACATGTGATTTTATTTATGAAGTGCCTGAATTGTAGAAAATATTTACAAAAAAATCCCAATTGCCGAGAAGTTCGAAAGATATTTTATTTTGTAAGTTATGATTGTATGGAATAGAGAAGGTTTTCTCTTCCATTTTCCTTATTTTTTGTTTATTTTCTTGCTATTATATCCTGAAGAAGTCTTTTAAATAGGAAGAAATATTTGATTTCATTTGAAGTAAAGAGTTGGTGGATTTTTCATCATTATGTATGTATAAATATATTCCTTATATATTTTTAGCTTCCATTGGAATAAGAAAGAAAGGCTTATCAAATCAGTCGGACTGTCTGTGTGTTTTTTACACTAAAAAGTTTTAAAACGCTGCAGAGATCTTCTTGTAGCTTGGTAAGAAAATTCGATGATTTGATATCTTTTGCAAATGGGTTCTTGTCGAGAAATTATCACGAGGAGGTGACAAAAATCTCAAAAGAAATAGAAAAGCGTTGGAATCTAAGGAATGGATTTCTATCTTATTTCAAATAATACCTTATTGTCTTAAATAATGAATATTAAGTCCTTAATCCGTTCCGCGTGGTTTAATACGATTACAATAAAGCGTCATCTTAAAAAAAAAAACCATCAAAAATCAAATCAAGAATAAAAGTGTGTTAAAACAAATCCACGCTAGCAAATCGCATAGCTTAGTAAGAATTTCTTGGAATAAATTGTTAGTTGTCAAATCAAAATTAAAGTGCGTACCAGATTAAGTCATCACTGAAAAAAACAAACAAACAAAATAAAAAAAAACAAAATCGCACAATAACTAGACAAAAATCAATGAGCCTATTTTGGATTTTTGCTGGGAATTTTGCATTAATTTTGATTGGATTACTAACATTTTATTCCAAAATAAAGCATTTTTAGACAATTTCAGTGAATAATGAAGATTCCTTCCTTTCTTTTTTTTCAGACAATGGAAAATTTATATTGCTTTGATTTAGTAGATATTATATAGAATTGGAATAAAAATGTTGAACGCTTTTCGTTTTTGTCGTTTCACAATTCTAAAAAAAAAAAAAAAAGAAAAGAGTTTTCAGAAATAACATTCTAAAGAAAGTAGGTTTTCAGTTCTTTCGAACTTGGAATTTTTTTTTTGTAAACTAGTTGACCCGTGCGAATAATTCGCAACAAAAAAAACCACCTTTGAGAAATAATAAACAAATCCAACAGCTGTCGTACATGTTAGTTAAACATATTGTCAATAGCTGGCGCCTTTTCCATTTTTATAAAAAGGTTGACACTTGCAAGTAATTCGCATGGTATATTGAAATAATTCGGTATATTAGTATACTGGAATATTTACATAGTATATTGGAATAATTCGCATAATTCAGACACCGAATGGTAATGTGGAAATAAATAAATGAACAGATTGCCTTCTACATTTTTATAAAAAGATTTTTAAATAAAGTTTTTTAATGAAAACGTTAATTTTGAACAATTTGTTTATTTTTGTCATTAGCGGTGAACGTAATCTTCAAAATGATATCTCAATCATTTGATTTTGATGAAGTATTAAGGGAAATAAAAAAAAACACACACACCTTTAAAAAATAATGTATGAGAAATTGATAAATTTTTATGTTTATGTTCTAGACTATCGAATGCTTTTTCTAAGTCAACGAATATTATAAGTATATATTTGCTTTTATTTAAAGTTTTATTTATTAACTCAGTTCAGTCATTAAGTAAAGAAGTTACCCTTTTATTTGTTTGATAAGCTTGTGTTGATATATAATTTTATATTTTTGAATATAATTATTATTTTTTGAGCTAGTTAAACACGTTTCAACTATTTTAAGTTGATTTAATAGTATGGATATTGGTCTATAATTAATACTTAATAAATGATTTCCATTTTTCCAAAGAACTTTCGAACCGCTGGATGAAACTTCATAAACTTGACGTAATAAATTAACAGCAATAGGCGATGGAACTTTTATATTTGAAAATTTCCCCGTGTTGATCGTTGTCGTGAAAGAAGCGCATGAAGGTAAAAAAAAATCCCACAGAAACTCATTAAAACCGAAACTTTGGATTCCTATCTATGTCTTAGTAAACAGTCGACATTAACTCTCTTTTTAATATCTGCGCGAGCTTTAATACAATTAAAATTAGTCAGAGTTAGGCAATTTAAGTAGATACGGCGAATTTAAATTTTTTATTTTTCAGAATGTGGAAAATTTCTACTGTTTGTATTCAGCAGGTTTAGAATTTAGAAATAAATTAAGGTTTGTCATTTGTGCTTTTATTCATAATTTAAAAAAAAAAGAAACCAAACAAAAAAAAAAACCCAGCAAGATTTGAGGAAATATGCTTCAAGTTTTTTCAGGAAGTTCTTGTTTACCATTTGAGTTGTTATTCTTGAACCATCACAAGCAAAAGATTTAAAAAAAAAATAACTGTCTCTTGCAGTTCGACTGTCACAATATTCTTTGAAGTAAATGTATAAAGTGGACATTAATTCAGAAACATGGATAATTATCTGCATCACCAAACATTCCATCCAATAACTTCTAGCTAATTCCAAGTATCTAAATGTAATTGAACACAAATATCAAATTTTATTTAGATATTATCAAATAATAAGAATCAAGAAAACAATAATTCTTATTTATATTCAAGATTAAAATTATTATGCAAAGTTGTATATGTTATGTGCTTAATAAGTAAAAGTTTTAAAATGTTATGATTTTAATCCTGAATAAAAACAGTATATATTGTATAGAACTACTGAAATAGCAATTAACACATTTACCATTTTTAATATATCTTTTTTTTTTCAGAGGATACAGTAATAGACTCGTTTACTAAATTCGTATTCTTTAGAGATATTGAGAGATTGAGAATTTTTTTTATAATTTTCAAGCACTAATTTAAAATTGATAAATCTATATCAATATTTATATTTACCAAACTATCGAATTACTATCAAATGTTTTGTAGATTACAGTACAAATCAAAAACGTAGAATAAGGATTTGAACTTACAGTTTTCTGAAATTAAGAGCAGTTAAAGTGTAATTTGAATAATAAATAATTAGGTGTAATAAATTTACCTAATTTGAAATCAGTGGATTAATTCGAACGAAGCTCAAGTTTTCATAATACTTTTACCTTCATTTCCAATAGAAAACTACATTACTGTGAAAAGACAGGTTAATTATACAAACATAGAATTGACCTCCATACTTTCTTCCATCTTTTACTTGTTTTTAAAATTAATGCTTCCTTCTAGGCTTTCGGATCGGAATAAATGGATGGATGTAATTAATCTTGATAAATAACATTTGATGCCACGTAAGATGCAGCACGATACTTAAAGAGACTAAGATCTCTAGATAAATTAGACACAGAACAGGATAGTCTTTCACAAACATAACAAATACGATGATTTTTATTACTATATTCAAGAAGTCTTGAAACACATCTCCTTTCGAGAGAATGTCTAAGTGTAATTATTACATTAGCCAAGCATAGTACTGTTATCGTTAAAAGTGAAATCTCTGGATATTACAATGCTGTTCGGCAAGATGAGGGAGACACAAAAACTGATCACCAAGACTATGCTTAGAACGACAGCCATGTAACAGTTGGCGAATGGATTTGCTTCAGGATGC
>JAFIDM010002131.1:27164074-27189180 GCA_023159025.1 Thereuonema tuberculata | reverse complement strand
CTGTACCTTGTGTCCCTAATATTGCTTTTCAAGTCTCCGTCTTTGTTCTCCGAATTCCCTAACAACTGTATCTACTGTGTAATCATGACTGCTGCTGAAGCATTTTTCTTGACGATCATGAATAGTCTTTTGGCTTCCTTCCCTCTGACCTTTGCAATGTTTCTACTGCTGGTATTCAATGTTATTTTCTTCGCTTTGACGATATATACTGCTCCTTTGCTCAATCTCAGAGAATTATTCTAACATGTGCCTGAAAAAAATCGAAGCATGGTAAGTGAAAGTAACAGTAAAACTGCGAAACTTTTAAATCCTTGTATTTTATTTTATGAATCTGTTGGTAACTGTAAGAGTTAAAGTTTATTACTGCTAGATGGCAACTTGTGAAAATATCAAGTAAATTTATTGCAGAAGTTTATGATGATCTAGCAAATTTTTAAATATTTATATGGTACCAAAAAATATAATTTCTGTTCAACTTATTTTTCATATTTAATTTTTTTTTTTGAAAAACAGTTCAGTGACGTAACAGTGACTGGATATTAATTGTTAATTAGTTTGGAATAACAAGGTTTAGATTTTGTCTTGCAAGTGTCTTGCTTGAATCCAGTTTTTAAAATGTATTTTAAGTCTACATGCAACCAAAACGAATAGAATAATTACAAAATAGCCTAGTAACAAATCCTATGAATTTTATGGATTCATTTCTTTCAGTAAAATGTTAATGGTGTATTGCTATGATTTATATTGCTGTAGAGTTGCTCCTGTTGATGTAATTTTTATATCTTTTTGCGGTTAAAATATTTAAAGTAAATTGATTACAATACATTTTCTTATTAAAAAAAAGTAACCAATTTGAAATATGATAGTACGTACCTTCCGATTACTTTTCATTCTATAATACCATTTGCGATTTGTTTTTGACTTCTTATGTTTGTTACATTATGATTTACATAAACTACCCTAACCGATACCATGGATTTTTCAGGATTCCAGTAGGCCCAAGAAATACGTGACAGTTCGATTTATAAAGGAGTTAAGTAATTAGGTCCAAGGAACTACCGTATTTATGTCGTAACAATTAGCCGTTTGAAGTAATAATACACGTTAATTATAATAAAAACAATAATTTTACTTACTTCAAAATGTGTAAAAATTAAATAAACTACAAACTCTTTCTTCATCTAGATAAGGAAAGAAAACTATTTGGTTTCACTCCGTAATGTACCTGAAGAAGAAGACAGTTTATGTTTTCGGAATAGCCTGAGTTATTCTTGAAGAAGAAAGAGTTTGTCGTTTATTTAATATTTTTACTTCATTTTCGAAAATTTTAAATATCCCACGGAGCCTCTTGTGATTTCGCTACTGCTCTCTAACCGCTTATTAAATAATATTATATTATCTTAAAAAATTTTTCGTGGTTGGTGCAAAATAATACCCACGTTTCTGGTGGCTTTGAATTGTTTTAATAAGGTAAAGTCGCCAAATACCGCACCCCATTTTGTTTTTTCATTGTAATTTTTCTAAATTTTCGTATAAAACTTCAAAAACAACACCATTTTACTAGTTATTTATTAGTGTATTAATAAAAAGAAACAATATCGTGCTTTTTAAGCAAATAATTGTAACTATGAGCTCGAAACGTAAACAATAATTTTCCTAAATTTGTAATAGTGTGTTCCTAATCTCGCCCCCGGGTACGGTATTAGGGACACATAAGTAATATACTAAGAACAAGTTGAAGTACTGCAAATGTTTTTAATTATTTTCTATATTAAAGTTACAAAGTCATGTTTTAGTCAAACAAAGTAACAAAGTAAGTAATTCTCCAAGCATGCAGCACAAATGAACCTAGGATTGTCGCAGTCTTCTGCACAGTCTTCATGGCACCAAGTAAAACATTTAGTGCATCTTATTCACTTTTCTCCATCTCGATCTTCCGAAAAGTTTTTCTCACAGAAAGGGCAAGTAGCATCGTTGTCATCGTTGTCTTCGTCGTCTGTGGAAATCACTGGAGATTCCTCATCTGTCTCGTCTTCCGACGAAGACTGTATTTTCGAACATATCTTTTTTTGGCAGGTGATTTTTTATCGTTACTATCAGTTCGCCTCTTTCTTGTACGTTTTTGTTTTTGCGCTGTCAGTTATTTTCTCTTGCTTCTTCTTTTCTGATTCTTCTAATTGTTTTTTATGAGGTTTATAAGCCATCGCTCGTTTATAACCCATCTCCTTCTTTCTCACTGCGTTCACTGCTTTAATCATAGCATCTGAATCCCATGTCTTCTTCTTTGGCATCGAAAGTAGAAAAAAATAACAAAAAATGAAACAAAAATGTGTCATTGACAACACACGATTCATTTCTAATGGTGTGCCTAATACCGCACCCGGAGCAGTATTAGGGAAACCAGTGGGTGCGATATTAGGCTGTTTGACATTTTTCCTTGACCAAACAAAAAAAAAAATTTACAAAATGTAACCTAAAATTTGGATGAATCCGTTTAAATCTTTGAAAACGGTCTAAAACTGTAGTTAACTATATTGTGTTATAGACAAACCCTTATGCTATATGTTACTGCAAAGATTTTGGAAAACTTACATTTTCAATATAATGTTATTTTTCTTCTGCACGCGATAATTTCTGTAGCTCCTTCCTTCACAAATCAAAATGTCCTAATCAGGTGACCTGTTAATTAGTTCCACAACTGGATTCCACATGGCACTGCCTATTTTCAAGAAACCAAGGGGTACGGAAATAGGGCCGGGTGCGGTATCTGGCGACCTTACCTTGACCAAACCATTGCAAATTTGGCAATGATGTTATACCTTTCAAGCTTTGTAAGTCTATATTAATTACTTCACTTATGTCTACATAGACTTCATATAGATTGTATATTGTATTAATTTTTATTCAATGTATATCTTCTCTTCAAGATTTGTGGTGAATATTTGTGGCGACTGGTTCTTAAAATTAGACTTGAGTCCACTTGAAATAAGATCTGGTAAGAACTTTCTCTGTTTAGTCACATGATGCAGGGATTTAAATAGGCTATGTACAAAGGCTGTGATTGGTTTCCGTGCTTTACAAATTGATTGAGGGATTTAAATTAAACGTGGGATTTAACTGATGTTTAACTGTCTTTTTTATATTAACGAATCAGAAATAAGAAGTACGGTCAACGAAAAATTTGAATAAAATAATAGAATTAAATAAGAAACAGTAAAAATTAGAATATACAATCGATAATAAAATAAAAGCTGATTAAAGATTATTACAATTATAATCGTAAGATAGTTAAGAATATATAATGATTAAATAGGGCTAATACAAAGAGATAAATGAGAATATTTACAGTTAATAAAAATCATTACAATATAATAGAGTCTAGAGTCAATAGAGTCAAGATTGTATTGATTTCGTTCTGATTTGAAGCCATCTAAGGTTAAATTGATAGGTCAGATTAGATCTGAATCTCTTCATTCTTTCTTTCGTGTCAGTTATACTACTTTTCGAAAGCCTTCACATCGGAAAGAAGAAGAAGAAAATATCGAACTATATATCGAGACAACATTCCCAAGATTCGAAGAATTTTCTGAAATAAACAATACTGAAATATTCAGCATTACAGAAATTCATGCAGTGAAAACAAAATTTACTGCTGTATTTACTTTTAATTACATCTTAAATTAAGTCGCGTAATGTGAAATAACTTATAATCTTTACCTGTATTGCAATGATTGCATATTGATATGAAGCACATTAGATTTTGGTCTTCTCCTGAGAATTTAAATGACACAATTAAGTTGTAAAAAATCCCCTTAATGACATTGACAGAACGTAATAAGAAGGCATTAGGGTTAGAGCGAACAACATACGAAGCTTAGCAAAGACCAACAAGTTAACCGCTTGACTGCTGCCCTCACACCTTGAAGAAGTGATTGGATCAATTCATTAGAAAATTTAGTGGCACAACGTGATATTCGTATAACATACATAAATAATGTAAAGTTTAATTGATAAATTACGCATAGTATGATATTACAAAAATTAAATAAAAAATCATTTGAACGTGTGACAAAAAAATATTTTTTTAATAAAAAAATAATTAAGACACACATAATAAAGTTAATATAAGTTACATTAAAATAAAACTGTACAGTTATGTAGTAATGTGTTTACATCCACGTAGCATCATCAGCACTGAATGATAAAAAATAATTTTTTTCTTATTCTCTGCTGAAGATGGTATGGGGTTGATAAATAGACCGAAACTTTAAAATGAAGTTTATTTTAATGGATATTTTATGAACTTTATTGTGTGTGTACTAATTATTTTATATTAAAAAATATGATCTCCAGAGTTTTCACTTCTTAGTAATGGAAAGGATTTCAAGGCTTTTTCGTAGGTTTTGAAGCACTACCAGATTCACTACTCTTATGCATTAATGCCGTTATTATGGTAAATAAAGGCTTTCTACACAAAGACACAAACACTACAATAACGCGACTACTAATGCGAAAAGCGAGAACGCTAAAAAGCAAGAGTGGAGGTAAGTTCTGCAGTGTTGCGTCCGTACGGGAAGAAAGGAAGATGACTGGAGTACTGAACGCATTTCGGCAGCTGATTTCACCATGTTACGGCCCGTTCTCACTTGGCGCACGTTTTGAAACTTAAGAATCTTTTTTTTTTTTTAATTTTCCAACTTTTTTTCGGGCCGCATAATAACAGAAACCGTGGATACTAAATCAATGGATAGAGGGTTCTTTGTTTTTCTGTTTTCTTTTTTCAATTGTTTTTCTCTTTATTCATTTTCAATATTTTTCTCTTTTTGTTTTGTTTTCAATGGCTTTTCTCTTTTTTTTGTTTTGGTTTAAGTAGTGTTTCCCTTTCTTGGTTTTCAAAATTTTTTTCTCTTTTTTCGTATTCAATGGTTTCTTTTTTTTTATTTTCAATATTATTTCTTTTTTTTTTGTTTTCAATGTTTTTTCTTTTTTTTTGTTTTAAATAGTTTTTCTGTTTTTTGGTTTTCAAGTGTTTTTCTATTTTTTTTTTGGTTTTCATTGGCTTTTCTCTTTTTGTTTTGTTTTCAACAGTTTTACTCTTTTTTGGTTTTGAATGGTTTTTCTCTTTTTTGGTTTTCAATTTCTTCAAAGTTTTCAAATTTTTTGGGAAAAAAAGCTAAAGTACTTTTAAAAAACAAAAGAAAAACAATCATTAAAAATTTCTAGTTATTTAATTAAAATGTATTAATTTAAATTATTTGAGCATACTTTTAAGTTCAGTTGACCACGATTTATTATAAAATTATTATAGTAAACAATTAAATAAAATTATTGATTTTCAATAGTTGAAAGTCTATCAAAGTTCTAGATATAAATACATTTAAATTGTATGATCGTGATTTATTAATGAATAATGTAAAGAAGAAATAATTATTTACAAGTTCTGAAGAATTTTTTATTGTTATCTTTTTAGGAAATGAAACCTGAGCCGTTAAATCCTCAGTAACAAAAGAAATAAATATATCGCAGAAAGTATCATTGTTTGAATGGATCGGCTTGTTCTTGAGAAAAAAGCAATTGGCTTCGACGTAAAAATTGGAATTTCCCAGATATTTCTAAAAGGAGGTAGGCATTAGTTCGGCGCATCAATTAACAGCTAGATTTTGTTTTAATTTCAACAAAATGGTATTGAAACACACATTTCTTCTTCGAACATTACTATATTTCACAGAGAGTAAAAATGCTTATATTTGTTAGTTTAAATTACCTATCTTTGCTTAAAATTGAACTATTTGAACGATAAATTATGTCTAAAGATGGAGCATAAGTTACTTTCTGTGAAATATAGTAATGTTTGAAGAAGAATTTGTATAACATAATTATATGATTTATATATTTAAATTGGTAGTGATTAAAAATCTTTAATTTTTATTAAATTAAATATGTAAACAATTCCTATAAAACAGTGCTGTGATATCTGAATTATTTAAATTTTATTAATTGCAAAATTTAACGTTAATAAGAATGTTAGTAATAAACAATAAAGATAAAAATACACAATATTTAAAGATCCACTCAGCTATTTTTGGAATTTTCGTACCGGGAATCAAAAACATAGTACTCATGTCTCACATAATTCATAACAAAAACAAGCCCAATACTCATAACTCAGTGGGATCAAAAATATAAATTAAGAATAAAAAAAGCATTTAATTAATAGAATGTATATTTAAATCCTATTGAAAATAGAAAATTATTACTGTTTTAAGTCAGTATTATACTAGTTGGGAATAGGCTTATTTTTGTTTACGTGTGACATGAATTCTAGGATGATTTTAATATAAATATCGAATTGCTTTCAAGTGTTTGATTATTCGTATCAAGAAACTTATTATGCATTACGGTTTTCACTGTCTCAGAATCCACAGCCCTGACCTCTGAACTCCTGCTTTGAGAATAAGAAAAAAGCATTTTTTGTAGCATTCAGAAACGAATAAAAGAATAAAAGAATAATTTTCTAAAAGACATTAGCACAAAAGAACATGAGAAAAAAAAGGAAAATGAACATCAGGAATTAAAATGAACATCAGGAATTAAAATGAACAGAATAGAAGGTAATACCATAAGTACTCATGCTTAATAATTAGAAAAAAATATTCTTTTTTTTAATTAATCAGAACGGAAGATACATTGCAATTGAAACTACAACTAGATTTTTGTTTTAATTTCAACAATTTGGTCTTGCTGGAAAATCTTTAGGCAGAATTCTGGGCTTCGTTACATTATATGCTACAAAAAGTCATCTTAGTTCACCCATGGCCAGCTAGTTGGCGCTTGATAACCTACGCTACTTCAGCTGCAGATAACAAGCGTAATCTAAGGTGGCCGTTAATTTCAACTTGAAATCATTACTTTTAACTAAATAAATCGTAGAGGACATCTTTGCAGAAGTAATTCACAACTTTAATAACATTTTGCTTGAGCTCTTTTTGAGTTAATTTTTTTTCTTAAGTTATCAAATAATTCTCTTCATTTTAAATTTGCTTTTTCGCTAATAATAATAGGAGCAACGGTAGATGCCCATTTTTGCGTCCTAATTATATCCAGCTTAAAACGAAATACAAAAACGTATATAATTTATCATAAAAGGTAAATTCATCCATGTAAAAAACGGTAAAATGGCAATCAATTATCAATAAATTTAGTTTGATGCTGTTCCGGGATAGCTTAGTTGTCTAATCGGGAAGGCGGCCTGTCATGAGGCAGGCGTCGGAACCTGGTTTCAAATCCTGGCGTCGACACGGATGTAATTTTCTCCTGTGTTTCGCCCGTTCTGCGGGCGAACGTCTTTGTCTCTTATAAGGTTTCAGGGGCAACGATTATTCAGCCAAACTTCGTAACGCTCGCCCCTTGTCGAGGCTAATGGCAAAAGTCCAAAGAGTCTGAAAACAAAAAATTGTTCATTAAAATTTATCTTCGTTCAGACAAGCTTAACTGTTTTTCACACAAATCTTCAAAACCCTGATTACTATGATTGTTCTAAAATAACCGAGTACAACTGTAAGCGAGATGATGACCAAAAAACATAAAGTTATGTAAAAGATTTAAGACATCAAGAAAGTCTTAGTATTTTTTTTTCCTTATTTCAGGGAATTTTTGATAAAACATCGATACGAATGAAACGGTAATTTTGCATATTGTTCAGGTTTTTCTACCATATCCATATTACACCTGATCAGAAAAGCTATTAATTTGTACGTTGGCAAATAAAAAATTACTTATACTTCTGCAGTCTTACTTAAAAAACAAGTTTCAGTATTTGAAATTAGAAGATTACTGTTGGAAATTAAATAACTTCAGTGCGCAATTGAACAGCTCTTGTGATTTGGTATAAGTAATTTTTTATTTGCCAATTTACAAATTAATAGCTCTCCTGAGCAGGTGAAATATGGGGATGGCAGTACAAATCTGAAAAATTTGCAAAACTGCAGTTTCCTTCGTATTGAAGTTTTCCTAAATTCTAAAAAACATTGGGAAAAGAAAACCCCAACCACTAATGGGTGGAGGGACTTTCTTAAAGTATTAAAACAGCTTTGAGATTATTTGTTGGTTTGTCTTCTTCTCAAAGAAAAACTACGATAAACAAGAGCATGCTGTAGTACTCAGGTTTTCTAACAAAGGATATTTAGATTGTGAAGTCATGTCACGTGGCTTGTGGCAACATCACTTAAACAATCTAATTTGGTAAATTTGAAAAAAGTAAATATTAAAATTGCATTCTTCGATTACTTTTATTTATGAAAAAGTTTTTGTAAATTATATTTTTAATAGATACAAATATTGAAACAATTTACAATTTAATACAGTGGCCAGTAATTAATTTTTACATAATTTACTGAATACGCTTCTCAGAGCAGTATTTTTAGTCAAGTCTACGATTTTGATGGATAATTGTTGACAACTATGATGGCACTGAGGTATGCTATCTATTATGTCACAACTATATCTACTGTGGAATCATGACTGCTGGCGAAGCATTGATCTTGATCATCATCGATATTCTTTTTGCTTCCCTCTCTCTGACCTTTGTCATGTTTCTACAGCTGGTATGCAATGTTCTTTTCTTCGCTTTGACGATATACTGCTCCTTTGCTCAATCTTTAGAGAATTCTTCTAACATGTTGATGTAAATATCGACGCATGGTAAGTGAAAGTAACAGGAAAACTGGGAAACATTTAAATACTCGTATTTTATTTTATGAATCTAATGAATTTTATTGAATTCTTTCTTTCAGTAAAGTGTTGGATTTGTTCCACTATGATTTATATTGCTGTAGAATTGCTCCTCTTGATATAATTTTGATATCTTTTCGTGGTTAAAATATTTAAAGTAAATTGATTACTATACATTTTCGTATTAAGAAAAGGCAAATATATGATAGTACGTACCTTCCGATTACTTTTTCATTCTATAATACCATTTGGGATTTGTTTTTGACTCCTTATGTTTGTTACATTATAATATACAGAAATTATAAAAAACTGATATCATGGATTTTGTAGGATTCCAGTTGGCCAAAGAAATACCTGACATTTCGATTTATCAAGGAACTAATGTATTTATGTCCTAAAAATTAGCTGTTTGAAGGATTAAAAAAAAATTATAAAAAAAAAATTTTTTTTCTTCATTCTAGGAAATTTTAAATATCCCACGCAGCCTCTGTGAGTTCGCTACTGCGCTCTAACAACTCAATCATTTGAACGTATGACAAAGATAAAAAATAATTTGGACACATAAAAAAGTTAATGAAAATTACATTAAAATAAAACTATATAGTTATGTAGTTACGTAGCATCTTCAGCACTGAATGATAAAAACTAATTTTTTCTAATTCCCTGCTGAAGATGGCTACGGGACAGTTAAAATGAGCCGAAACTGTACAAGTTTCTTTTAATGTATATTTTATAAATTTCATGGTGTGTGTACTAATTATTTTATATTGAAAAGTGTTAAATGAAGTAATAATAAAGTGTATTTTTGTTCTCTATTTCAATGATATCCAGAATTTTCACTTCTCAGTAATGGAAAGGACTTGAAGGTTTTTTTTTCATAGGCTTAGAAGCACAACCAGATTCACTACTCTTACGCATTGGTGCCATTATTATGGTTAATAAAAGCTTTCTGAACACAAATACTACGATAACGCGACAACTAGTGCGAGCAGAGAGAACGCAAGATAATAGAATGGAGGCAAGTTCTGCTGGGAAGCGTCCGAACAAAGGAAGATAGACTCGAATATTTGGGCAGCTGATTTCACTATATTTCGGCCCATTCTACATTTGGCGCACATTTTTGAATCTTCTGAATCGTTTTCTTTTTTAATTTTCCAACCTTTTTCGGGGCGCGAAATAACTGAAACCACGGACACTTAATCAGCGGATACGGAGGTTTAACTGTAATAGGTTTTTCTCTTTTGTTTTCGACGGTTTTTGTCTTTTTTGGTTTTTCTCATTTTTGGTGTTCACTGAGTTCTTTCTCTTTTCTGCTTTTCAATGTCTTGAAAGTTCTGAGATTTTTGGAAAAAAATAACTTCTTTTAAAAGAAGCTAACTTCTTTTAAAAAACACAAAAACAAAAACAAACAAATACATATTTTTAGTTATTTAATCAAAGTTTATTAATTCAAATTATTTGAGCAGACTTTTAACTTCAGCAGACCACGATTTAGTATGAAATTATTACAATAAATAATTAAGTAAAATTATTGATTTTCATTAACGGAAAGTCCTTGAAAGTTCTGGAAATTAATACTTTTAAATTGTATGTTCTTGATTTATTTCTTAATGATGTATAGAAGAAAAAATAACTATTTTCAAGATGTGAAGAATATTTTTTTTTATCTTTTTAGGAAATGAAACCTGAAATAATAAATTCTCAGTAACAAAAGAAATAAAAATATCGCAGAAGGTATCATTGTTTGATAGGAACGGCGTGTTCTTGAGAAAAAACGAATTGACTTCCCCATAAAAATTGGAATTTCCCAGATCTTTGCAAAAGCAGACAGGCTTTAATTCGGCGCATCTGAAGAATCAGTGAAAGCTATGGCTGCAAAATCAACACAGTTCCAGAATTGGCCATTATCACAGAATTTGCATTATGTCTAATAGTGTGGTTTGTAGGAATACAGCATCTGAGGCTTACTGATGAATTACTAAAGTATAGGTTGGTTTTATATAAAAATATTTGTTGTTTCCTTGGCGACCTGTCTGTCTTTTACCAGTTATTCCCTCTCTGTGTCAAAGTCCCTACCAACAACATCACTGGTATCCTGATTATTGCTCAGTTGCAGATGTCTAATCTCTTTTCTTGACTGTAATACTGTATTGTTTGTGATTGGTTCTGTTTCGTGAAATAAGTTGTGTAAAAAGGACTTCAAAAAATTGGAAGCCTGGTAAATCAGAAAACCTTCTTAAAATTTTCAGGATTTTAATAAAAAAAGTTGGTGAAATCTGGATGAAATTAATCAATTTATTTATGAAAAATTTATTAATTAAAACCAATAGATAATATTAGCGCAAAATTCACTTTTAAAATGTAAATTGTCTTTATATTTGTAGGGAATGTGATAACCAAATTATTACTAAATTGTCTGTTGATTCTAAATTGTAATTATTGTAAGAAAATGCAGGTTATAAATAAATTTACGACTTTCTTACATTCTGTTATAATTTCTATTTTCACTTTCCAATCATTTCACAGCTAGATTTTGTTTTAATTTCAACAATTTGGTATTGAAACACACATTTCTTCTTAAAACATTACTATATTTCACAGAAAGTAAATATTGCCTATATTTGTTTTTTAAATTACTTATATTTGTTTACAATTAAACCATTTAAAAAATAAATTATGTCTAAATATGCAGAATAAGTTACTGTCTGTGAAGTATAGTAATGTTTGAAGAAGAATGTGTATATAAAAATGACCCGACAACCCTTTCATAGTATTTAAAATAATTTATTTAAATACTAATTAGTAATCTCTTTACTTGACTGTAATTTTTATATATTATACGAGATGAAAAGAAGGGAGATAGTAGAAGAATTTGTTATAAGAATTTGTATATCATAATTATGTGCTTTATATATTTAATTTGGTATTGATTAAAAATCTTCAATTTTGAATAAATTAAATACAGTCGGACCTCTATTTAACGAACCTCTATTTTGCGAATTTCTCTATTTTGCGAACTTTTCTTTGAAACCAAGAACATTTTGCAAATTTCTTCGTAAAATAACCTCCAAATAGCGAAGTGTATTTTCTATTTACCGAACATTTTCGTAGTATCTATTTTTTTTCCTCCTTGAAATATTTTTACGTTTTCTAGATTGTTAAACTTGATCAGTCGTGGTGGTAATTTGGGTTGTTGTAGCTCGAAAATGTCAAAGCGAATGTGCTTGAGCATCAAAGAAAAAAAATCAATTCTTGATGAGGTGGATAAAGACGTGAAGAAAAAGGATATTGCTTTAAATTTGGTATTCCTCCAAACAACTTATCAACCATAATAAAAAATCATGATAAGGTAGTACAAACTTTTGATTCATTGAGTTCTTGTTCCAAACGTTTAAAAAATGTGTCTATGAAGATGTGGATTGAAGAAATTACGCCTGAAGGGGTTTTTGTTTCATTGGAAAGAAGCGAGACGTACTATGAGCGAAAACACTTTTTCAAAAAAAAAAAAAAAACTCAGACAAAATTAACAGATTTTATTAGTAAAATTTAAGTACGCATGTGATAATGTAGGCTTTATGTCATTAAAATTATTACTTTTTTAAATAATATTTATTGTTTATTGTATTTTAAATCTCTTTTATGTAGTTTAAAGTAATTTTAAAAGATGAATCTCTATTTAACGAATTTTCCATGTAACGAACTTTTATTTTGGGATTTAGCACTACTTTAAATAGAGGTCCGACTGTATGTAAACAATTCATATAAAACAGTGCTTTGATATCTGAATTGTTTAAATTCTATCAATTGCAAAATTTAACATGTATAAGAATTTTAGTAAGCAACAACAAAGATGAAAACGCACAACAATTAAAGATCCACTAAGCTATTTTGGGATTGTTTTTTAGCAGTAAACAAAAACATACTGTTTCGATCTTACTAGGTATCATCAGTGTGATTCGACCACTACTCATAACTCTGTGGGATCAAAAGATACATATACAAAGGATAAGCATAAACAAAATAATGACCCTTCAAAATATGAATTAAGAACAAAGAGTGCATGAAATTAATAGAATCTATATTTAAATTCTTTTGAAAATAGAAAATTATTACTGTTTTAAGTCAGTATTATACTAGTTGGGAATAGGCTTATTTTTGTTAGCGTTTGACATACCAATTCTAGTATGATTTTAACCTAATAATAGAATTGCTATCAAGGATTTGATTATTCCTATC
The DNA here is from genome assembly GCA_023159025.1 of Thereuonema tuberculata. Classification (NCBI taxonomy): domain Eukaryota; kingdom Metazoa; phylum Arthropoda; class Chilopoda; order Scutigeromorpha; family Scutigeridae; genus Thereuonema; species Thereuonema tuberculata. The sequence goes on along the minus strand of JAFIDM010002131.1, from coordinate 27,176,214 downwards.
AAGTGTGAAGAAAGCTGTCGGTTTTCACTGTCTCTGAATCCACAGCCCTGACCCCTGAACTCCTGAGAGAATTAGAAAGAATGCTTTTCTGCAGCGTGCAGAAACGAATAAGATGTACTAACAGACGTAAGCACAAAAAAACACGAGGAAACACGGAAAATGAACATCAAGAAGTAAAATGAAAAGAACAGAAGAAAACACCATAAGTACTCATGTTTAATAATTAGAAAAAAAAATATTCTTTTTTTTTTTTTTCAATTAATCAGAATTGGAGATACATTAAAATAAAATATTGCAGTTGAAACTACGACTAAGATTTTATTTTAAATTAAGTAACTTAGAAAATCTTTAATTTTTATTATATTAAATATTAAAACAATTCCTAATAAATAGTCCTTTGATATCTGGATTGTGTAAATTCTATTAAAATTCAAAAATTATTACTGTTTTAAATCAGTATTAAACTAACTGGGAATAGTTTTTTTACATTTGATATGAATTCGAGGATAATTTTAACTTCAGAATAGAATTACAATCAAGGGCAGACGGTTTGATTATTCGTTCCAGGGATGAAGAACCGTGTTACGGATTACGGTTTTCACTGTTTCTTATTGATTACAAATTTATTTGATGAATGTCACCGGAATAGCATTTACTAATCCCTGCCCTGAACCCTGAAGTCCTGCTTTGGGAATTACATAGATTGCTTTTTTTAAAGAAAGCTTTTTGTGCATTGCATAAAATAAATTGCTGATAAAACAGTACAACAAAATTTTAACTTTTTTATGCCATGAAATGAAAATATGTTACTTTTACTAATTCGGATCTGCTAAATTCGAATTTGAAGTTAAAAATATTCTATCATGTACCATTTTCTTTGGCAAACATATTCAATACTTTGATTAAAAATTTGATGTTTTTACATAGTTGTGTTCCAGATTCAAAATGATTCTACACTCAGCGTTGAAAAGTATATTTTATTAAAAGGGATGTGCTGAATACTGATAAAATGTCAAAGAGTTTAAAAAACAAAAAACAAAAAATTATTACATGAAAGTAACTTTAAAAAAAAATGTCAAAAACTTACAATTTTAGAATGTTTTTCTGGGAGACTTTCTTTTGTGTCTGGGCCCGGAACACTCAGAGACAAGAAACCAACATTAGTCAGAAAGCATGCTAGAAAACCATTTTCCTACATATCGCCTTTCCATTTGGGATATTTGCTGGTGAAACCTTTCTCTGTGCTCGTTGCTGACCATTCCCCGGTTCGTTGGAAAGAAGTTAAGATGGGAGTGCAGGAAATGAATTTTAAGGGACATATTGCAGCCCATTACATCGTAAACCCTTAACAAATCTTCCACAACTTCGAAGTAGTTATCTGCTCTTAAACTTCCAGGAATTTCGAACATACCTCTTCGAACGCACACTATGCCACATTTTCTGTTTCCAGTTTTTCCTCGAATATAGGATCCTGCTGGATTCATTATACACTATTTGATTTTGATGAAAAACCATAAAGTTTGCCACTTTGTATGAGTTTTACAAACTAAAAAAGTCTCTTAAAGCTACTTCTCACTGTTAAAAGCACTGTTATTCACAACCACAAAATTAACATCTGAACTCACAATAAATGCGAAAACACAACTTTACATAAAAACATTTTGCACAATAGCAAGTCACTATACTATCTGAATTTCATTGATACTAATATGTGTATATTCATCAGTGGAGTAAACAGGAAATCTGTCATATAACCGTTAACTTCCATTAGCGTCTGCCTGGAATTTTATCTTCTGTTTACAATCAGACGCAGGAGTGCCCACCCGGCGTGTTTTAGCAGAAAGCAGGATTGCATTACTGAACAAAAATCTCATGTGATACGAAAAAATAGAATGCATTTTCGCATTCACCGCACACAACAACATAAATATTTCATAGTTTCAAGGTTCGGCATTTTTTTTGTTGTACTGTGTAACATGCAAGAAGTAATAAAAGGATAAGGTAATAAAAAATATAAATACAAGAATGTGTGCAAAAATGCAAAATGGAAGTAAAAAGAACAGTACAGAAGGAAACATCATACATAACGGATGTTAATAATTAGAAATTTTGTTATTTTTTTTTATTTTCAATTAAGGGATCGTCCATTAATCACGTAAGGCTCGAAAGGGGGGGGGGGTTCGGAAAAAAATCACGAAAAATCCAAAGGGGGGGGGGGGGGTTAGAGCGAGATATCACGTGTTTTTTTTTTTGACACGTCTGGAGGTTTTTTTTTTTTTTTTTTTTTTGGTTGAACAGATAGGTTGGGAGGTTTTTTTTTTAACCAAAAAAACCTCACGTGATTAATGGACGACCCCTAATCACAATTGCAGATACATTTAAGTATAAGAATGCAATTGAAACTACAACTTATAATAATCAGTGCCACATGAGAAATTAACAAATCTAGGATTTTTATCATAACTTCCAAAGTTAATTATAGGCATGTAACTTTACACTATTTAATATACAAAGAGAAAATTAAAAGAATTAGATTAAATAATTTTAGAATAAAATTTTAAATAAAATTTTCAGGCAGAATTCTGGGCATAGATACATGACAAGCTAACAAAAGTCATCTTACTTCACCCATGGCCAACTAGATGGCACTTGCTAACATGCATTACTTCAGGTGCTGGTAACATCCGTAATCTAAGGTGGCCGTTCTTTGCAACTTTAAATCATTAGTTTTAACTAAATAAATCGTAGAGGACATCTTTGCACAAGTGACTCACAACTTTAATAACATTTAGCTTGAGCTCTTTTTAAGTTAATTTTTCTCTTAAATTATCCGAAAATTCTCTTTATTTTTATATTCTTTTTTCGCTTACAAAACTAGAAGCAATGGTAGATGCCCATTTTAGTGTCCCAATTATTTAGGAATTATTATCCGGCTTAAAAAAGCAATATAAAAACGTATATAATCTATCATAAAACGAAAGGTAAATTAATCCATGTAACGATAATCAGGGTATAAGAAATAATTAACGACGCTAAAACGCCCATCAATCATAAATCAATTTAACTTAATGACGTTCCGGCACAGCCTAGATTTCTAATCGGGTAGGCGGCCTGCAATGAAGCAGATATCGGAACCTGGGTTCGAATCCCGGCGTCGGCATGGATGTAACTTTCTCCTGTATTTCGTCCGTTCTGCGGACGAACGTCTGTTGTCTCCTATGATGTTTCCTGGGCAACGATTATTCAGCCAAAACCTCATAATGTCGAGGCTCCTTGTCGAGGCCATTGGCAGAAGCACAAAAAGATCTAAGCATTGAAAACAAAACATTGTTCATTAGAATTTATCTTCATTCAGACAAGCAATACTGTTATTCACACAAATCTTCAAAACAATGATTACTATGATCGTTCTAAAATAGCCTAGTACCACCGTAAGCGAGATGATGACCCCAAAACAGAAATTTATCTAAAGGTTTTAAGACATCAAGAAAGTCCATTTTTTTCTTTATTTCTGGGAATTTTAGATAAAGCATCAATACGAAGCAAGTTGTATTTTTGGATATTTTTTGGAAATACTGAAACTCGTTTTTTAAATAAGACTGTAGAAGTATAAGTAATTTTTTATTTGCCAACGTACAAATTATTAGCTCTCCTGATCAGGCGCAATATGGGTAAGGCAGACAAACCGAAAAATATGCAAAATTATAGTTTCCTTCGTATTGAAATTTTCCTAAATTCTAAAAAGCATGGGGAAAAAAAAACCCAAACCACTATTGGGTGGGGAGACTTTCTTAAAGTCTTAAAACGGCTTTCAGATAATTTGTTGGTATGTCTTCTTCTTAAAGAAAAACGACGATAAACAAGAACATGTTGTAATACACAGCTATTCTAACAAAGGAAATTTAAACTGTGAAGTCATATCATGTGACTTGTGACAACGTCACTTTAAACGACCTACTTTGCTAAATTTGAAAAAAGTAAGTACAGTAAAATTGCATCATTCGTTTGTTTTTATTTCAAAAAAAAGTTTTTGTAAATTATATTTTTATTAGATACAAATCTTGAAACATTTTAACCAGGAACCAGTAATTAATTATTACTGATTTTACTGAATACGCTTCTCAGAGCACTATTTTTAGTCAGGTCTATGATTTCTGTGGATCTATGTAGACAACGATGATGACACTGAGGTATACTTTCTATTATGTCATTGCTATTTAAAGTAAATTGTTATTGGGATGTAACAGATAGAAATCATGTATCATTACCATTGTTAGCCACCTAACAATGATTCACCGATATCTGACAGGGACTACATTAGCTTTACATAGTGGATATTCGGTCATGAATGAATGTGCAAGAATTTGTTGCAATACGTGCTGTTAATTATTTATGAATGGCTGAATAATAAAGCACTATTGCTGTATTATTCATAACATTTCCATTATTTATTTCATGTATTCTTAACAACCTAGTAACGGAATCTGCACTTCACTTTACATAGAAGAAAGCATTACTATTTTGGCGAAAAATAAAAGATCCTTAATGTAAAAGTGGGGTAGTCTTAATAGATTTCACAATGGATCTTTCAGAGGAGTCTTGGACTGGTTATTTCCTAAGTCGAGTGAGCACTCAAGCTTTCGCTATAAACGTAGTTCGACTGCTGTTCGTCATGGGTATAATGTTAATACTGATGGCGAACTTTAACGGAATCGTTATAGTCTTTTTTTGACGTCGGAGAGTTGGCAATACCTGTCTTTCTGTACCTTGTGTTCCTAATGTTTCTTTTCATGTTTCCGTCTGCGTTCTCCAAATCCCCTGTTAACTATATCTATTGTGTAATCATGACTGCTGCCGAAGCATTTTTCTTGACGATCATCAATATTCTTTTTGCTTCCCTCACTCTGACCTGTGCAATGTTTCTGCAGCTGGTATTTAATGTTCTTTTCTTCGCTTTGACGATATATGCTGCTCCTTTGCTCAGTTCAGAGAATTCTTCTAGCATGCGCCTGATAAAATCGAAGCATGGTAAGTGAAAGTAACAGTAAAACTGCAAAACATTAAAATACTCGTATTTTATTTTATGAAGCTGTTGGGAACGATAATAGTTAAAGTTAGTACCGCTAGATGACGTCTTGTGAAAATATATTTTAAAATATTAAGTAGATTATTGCATAAGTTTATGATGATCTAGCAAATTTTTAAATATTTATATGGTATAAAAGAATATAATTTCTGTTCAACTTATTTTTCATATTTAATTTTTTTTTGAAAAACAGTTCAGTGGATGTAACAGTGACTGGATATGAATTGTTAATTAGTTTGGAATAACAAGGTTTAGATTTTGTCTCGCAAGTGTCTTGCTTGTATCCAGTTTTTAAATGGTACTCGCAAGCAAAACGAATAGAATAATTATAAAATAGACCAGTAACAATTGGTGACTCTGGTCTTTAACATTTTTTGCCATGAACAACGATAAAACTGTTCAGCAGGCTGTCGAAGCTAACAAGGTGAGCATAAAATTCTGCCATTTTGGGTTGTGAAAGACCGGAGGTGTGGTTTCAACAAATAGAGGTCCAATTTCTAAATTAGTGGCATCAGAAGAGAAGAAACGATTTTCAATTATTTGGTCGCCCAATTACAATCTAGATAGACATCTGGGATATCATGAATGATTCTAGGAGCAACAAAATACTCGGCCGCTAAGGAAAGATTACTCAACACTTTTAAAGAAAGTGAAAATTATCGCATTAGACGTATGCTCATCGGATTGGAACTTGGCAACATGAAACCCATCAGCTCTCAGAATGAAATCTCAGGGCGTAGACATGTTGGAGAATATATTACCATCTCTCTAGCTGGAAAGGATGCCAGACGCTGTGAAACACTTTCCTTAGTGGTTTGCGATTAGACTCTGGACAAATTGGTTGATGAAATTGTGGACCTAAATTCACGCCAGGAGTTGGCTGCTGTGGACAAGAATATAGTAGTGGAAGAAGTTCAGCAGAAAATTGCCACATTAGAGCTCCAAATTGCCAGCAGGACTGCCCGCAACTCCAGACCAGGAACCCGCAACTTCAATAGGAACTGCAGTAGCCGCTCGAGGTCAGGAAAGAGATTTGATGAAAACGGTAAATATTGTTATTACCATTTTAAATTTGGCGAAAATTGTTAACCTGAAAAATGCAAGCAACCGTGTGAGTGGAAAGAGTCGGGAAACGCGAGTCAGCAGTATACTCCGCGGCCAGTTCTGCTGCAAGGAATTATACGTTGCCGGAAATCGGAATTACGGTTTTTAGTGGACAGCGGAGCTGATGCGTCCCTGATTCCAACGACTAAATCAGAAACTACTCCTTGTTCCTATACATTATATGCTGCCAATGGCACAGAGATCCCAACCTATGATGTAAGAACTCGAAATCTTGACTTGGGACTCAGATGACAATTTTAATGGCCATTTATCGTCGCCAAAGTTATTAGAGGTATCATTGGGGTTGTATTTCTCTATCAATTTCTCCTACTTATTGATATTCGTAATAGAAAATTGATTGATGATATTACTCAGGTATCCGATAAGCAATCTCAGATGAACACATCATCAGTACTACTGAATAATAACCTTAAAAAAAAGTTTTGGTGAACTATGAAGATCATATGCAGACTTAACTAAGCCTTACGTTTTCAATATCTCAAGTAAATATGATGCGAAGCATTACCTAACAACCAAAGGGGTGCCTGTGCATTCACGAGCACGTCCACTCGTTCCTGTAAAACTTGTCTTAGCCAATCAAGAATTTCAGTTCAGGTTGGACAAGGGTATCATTCGGCCATCAAAGTCTCAATGGGCTAGTCCCCTACATTTAGTCGGAAAAAAGGATAGAACATTTAGAGGCTGCGGGTACTATAGACGGTTAAATGACCAAACCATACCTGACTGTTACCCGATTCCTAGAATTGAGGTCTTTCATCTTATCTTGAGGGGTAAAGTTATAATTTCAAAGATTGATCTAGTAAATGTATACTATCAAGATACCAATCGCGGAAGAGGACAAGCCAAAGACCGCCATAATTACCCCTTTCGGGTTATTTGAATTCAATTTCATGAGTTTCGGCCTCACAAATGCGCCAGCTACCTTTCAGCGTTTCATCAATGAAGTTTTCTTTGGTTTGGATTTTCTATTCCCATATTTAGACGATGTGTTGATCGCATCATCATCTGAGGATGAACACAAACGACATCTGCAGATGATGTTTGAAAGACTGAGTAAATATGGTCTTCTTATTAATGTATCGAAATCTATTCTGGGAGTAGACAAATTGAGTTTCTGGGTTATTTGATTACTGCTAAAGGATCATGTCCCCTGCCTAGCAAGGTTCAAGTCATCCTAGAGTACCCACTGCCAATGACCATACAAGACTTGCGTACATTCTTGGGTATGATAAATTTTTATTGCAGTATTTGAGAAACGCTGCCCAAACACAGGCACTACTTCATGATTTTTTAAAGGGTGCAAAAAAAAAAAAGATAAAAGAAAAGTTCCATGGACTGAGGAGGCAATATAACAATTTAAGAGATGTATACACGATTTAGCTAATGCTGCCCCGTTTCTGTTTTCCCACACCTGGACTCCCAATATCTTTGTGCACTGATGCATCAGATCGGGCTATCGGCTCGGGACTACAACAATTTGAAGCAGAAAATTGGAGACCAATTGCTATCTACTCCAAGAAATTGAACGATGCTCAGAAATCTTATAGCACCTTCGATAGTGAACTCTTGGGTATGTATATTTCAGTGAAACATTTCAAGTATATGTTGGAAGGCAGAGAATTTGTATATGTTACGGATCACAAACCATTGGCCTTCGCCTTTAAACAAAAAAATGCGAAGGCATCTCCGAGACAATGCGTCAACTAGAGTACATTTGTGAGTTCACCAAAGATATCTGCCATATTATTATTTATGGTGTGAAACTTCTCAAAAAAAGCTTCGGCCTTATATTCCACCTAGTTTCAGAAGAAAACATTTTGATCAAATTCACGGTTTTTCACACCCTGGCATTAAATCTACCATTAAACAGTTGACTGTTATGTTTGTTTGGCCTGGAACGAAAACCAAATTAAAGAATACGCTCAAGCATCTATCAGATGCCAAAAATTTAAATTACTAGGCACACCAAATCCAAATCTAAATTTTCGGAATATTAAGAATCAGATACTCGATTCAGTGTGGTGCATATCGACCTCATTGGCCCATTACTTCCTTGAAAAGGGAAAGTATCGTATTGTTTTAAAACTTTTGATTAGCCCACACTAAAAACCCCTGTTTCCGCGGCGAGTGGCTCCAGGACCTCTCTCTGTTACATATAACCGTGGATAATACCGAATTCTATAATGTGATATTTGTGTAACATACATAAATAGTGTAAAGTTTAATTGATAAATTACGTGTAGTAAGATATTACCGATATTAAATAAAAAATCATTTTAACGTGTGACAAAGTAAAATACGTTTTTAATAAAAAATAATCAGGACACAAATAATAAATTTATTAATAAAATTACATTAAAATAAAACTGTACAGCCACGTAGCATCTTCAGTACTGAATGAAAAAAAATTTTTTTTTTCCTCATTCCCTGCTAAAGATGACTACGTGCTGATACAATGGATCGAAACTGAACAAGTTTATTTTAATATATCTTTTAATAATTTTATTTTTTATGTGTACTAATTGTTATATTAAAAAATATTAAATAAAATAATGATAAAGCGTATTTTTGCGTTTTTATTTCAATGATATCCAGAATTTTTAATTCTTAGTAATGAAAAGGACTTCAAGGCTTTTTCTTAGGCTTAGAAGCACAACCAGATTCACTACTCTTAGGCATTTGTGCCATTATTATGGTTAATAAAAGCTTTCTGAACATAAATACTACGATAACGCGACAACTAATGCGAAAAGCGAGAACGCCAGAAAGCAAGAGTGGAGGCAAGTTCTGCAGGGAAGCATCCATACGGGAACAAAGGAAGATGACTTGAGTACTGGACGCATTTGGGCAGCTGATTTCACCATATTTCGGCCCGTTCTCACTTGGCGGATGTTTTAAAACTGATGAATGGTTTTTTCTGTTATTTTCCAACTTTTTTTCGGGCAGCGGAAAAACTGAACCACGGATATTGAATAAGCTGATACGGGGGTCAAACTGTACTTGGTATACGGGGGTCAAACTGTACTTGGTTTTTCTCTTTTTTTGTTTTCCATTGTTTTTCTGTTTTTTAATTTTCAATGGTTTTCTCTTCTTTGGTTTTCCATTGTTTTTCTCTTTTTTTATTTCAACAGTTTTTCTCTGGTTTTGAATGGTTTTTATCTGTTTTGGTTTTCAACAGTTTTTCTCTTTTCTGCCTTTCAATGTCTTGAGAGTTCTCAAATTTTATGAAAAAAAAAAAAAAGCTAAAGCACTTTCAAAAAACAAAACGAAAACAATTTCCAATTATTTAATCACAGTAAATTATTTGAGCAGACTTTTAAGTTCAGTTGACCACGATTTAGTATAAAATTACTGTAATAAATAATTCAATGAAATTATTGATTTTCATTAGTTGAAAGTCCTCGAAAGTTCTGGAAATTAATACTTTTAAATTGTACGATCGTGATTTATTACTTTCTCAGTAATAAAAGAAATAAATATATCGTAGAAGGTATCATTGTTTGATTGGAACTGCTTGTTCTTGCGAAAAAAGCAATTGACTTCCACATAAAAATTGGAATTTCCCAGATCTTTTCTGAAGAAGGTAGGCTTTAATTCGGTGCATTTGAAGATACAATGAAAGCTATGGCAGCCAAATCAACAGTGTTCCAGAATTGACCATTATCACAGAATTTGCATTATGTCTAATAGTGTGGTTTGTAGGAATAGAGGATATGAGTCTTACTGAAGAATTACTAAAATGTAGGTTGGTTTTATATAAAAAATTTTATACTTTTCCATCGGACCCTTCTTTCTTTTAGTAGTTTTCCCTCTTTCTGTGTCAAAGTCACTACCAACTACATCACTGGTATACTGATTATTGCTGAGTTCGAGATATAAAATTTGTTTCTTGACTGTAGTGTTGTGTAGCTTGTCACTGGTTTTGTTCTGTGAAAGTTGTGGAAAACCATCAGAAAATTTTCAGTATTTTAATAATTGTAAAAAAAAAATTGGTTAAATCCGACTGAAATTAATTAATTTAAATTTATTTATGAAATAATTTTTAATAATTAAAACCAATAGATAATATTAGCGTAAATTCATTGTTAAAATGTATATTATCATTGTTTGCAATGAACGTGGTAACCAAATTATTACTAAATTGTCTATTAATACTAAATTGGGATTATTGTAAGAAAATGAAGGTTATAAATAAATTTACGACTTTCTTACATTCTGTTGTAATTTCTTTTTTCACTTTCCAATCATTTAATAGCTAGATTTTGTTTTAATTTCAACAATTTGATATTGAAACACATTTCTTCTTCAAGCATTACTATATTTTAAAGAAAGTAAATATTGCCTATATTTGTTTGTTTAAATTACCTACATTTGTTTACAATTTAATTATTTAAAAGATAAATTATGTCTGAAGAAGCAGAATAAGTTACTTTCTGTGAAATATAGTAATGTTTAAAGAAGAATTTGTATATCATAAATGTATGGTTTATATATTTAATTTGGTAGTGATTAAAAATCTTTAATTTTTATTAAATGAAATATGTAAACAATTCCTATAAAATAGTGCTTTGATATCTGAATTGTTTAAATTCTATTAATTGCAAAATTTAACCTGCGTAAGAATGTTAGTAAGAAACAAGAAACATAAAAATGGACAACAGTTAATGATCCACTGAGCTATTTTGGGAATTTTCTTACAGGTAAACAAAAAGGTGTCATCAATTTGATTCATCAGTGTCATCAGTACTCATAACTCAAGTATCAAGTGTCAAGAAACCTATTATGCATTGCGGTTTTCACTGTCTCAGAATCCACAGCCCTGATCTCCGAACTCCTGTTTTGAGAATTACAAAAAAGCATTCTTTGTAGCATTCAGAAACGAATAAAAGAATAATGTACTTAAAGACATTAGCACAAAAGAACATGAGGAAAAACGGAAAATGAACATCAGGAATTAAAATGAACAGAATAGAAGGTAACACCATAAGTACTCATGCTTTTTCTCCTCCCAGCGTAAAGAACGACCGTGGACACCAGATGGCGCAATAGTAGAATTTGAATCGATTGTATACGTCAGTGTTTATGGCGGAAAAGTTATGGCTTCTGATAGATTTGCCTCGCTTGAGAGTCGCCATTGTGAATAGTTTCTCTCGACAAACTTCAGTCCTGGAATGATTAAGAGATCATGGGTGTAGTTCAAGGTCAGAGTCATTCTTTCGCTGGGCGGGGAATAATAATTAGAAAAAAATATTCTTGTTTTTTAATTAATCAGAATGGCAGATACATTGCAATTGAAACTACAACTAGATTTTTGTTTTAATTGCAACAATTTGGTCTTGCTGGAAAATCTTTAGGCTGAATTCTGGGCATCGATACATTATATGCTACAAAAAGTCATCTTAGTTCACCCATGGCCAACTAGATGGCGCTTGCTAACATGCGCTACTTCAGCTGTAGATAAGAAGTGTAATCTGAGGTGGCCGTTATTTGCAACTTGAAATCATTAGTTTTAACCTAATAAATCGTAGAGCACATCTTTGCAGAAGTGAGTCACAGTTTTAATAACATTTAGCTTGAGCTCTTTTAAGTTAATTTACTTAAGTTATCCGATAATTCTCTTCATTTTAAATTTGCTTTTTCGCTAACAATAATAAGAGCAATGGTAGATGCCCATTTTTGCGTCCTAATTATATCCAGCTTAAAAAATAAAAAAACATATAATTTATAGAAAGCAAGTTTAACGTCCGTAATCATTCATAAATGGAGAGAGATACGCGAGCCGGACAATAAATATGCTTTCGCCCATTGAGCCAACATCAACGAGAATTCTGTACAATTGTTTCATCCTTATTGTGGAATCATCAGCAGAATATACTCGTTGGCGTTTGGCTCGCTGCGCGAAAGCTTACCCAAAAGCATTCATGGTCCC
>JAFIDM010002131.1:27133811-27150267 GCA_023159025.1 Thereuonema tuberculata | reverse complement strand
AATTTTTTTTCGGGCGGTGGAAAAACAGAAACCACGGATACTGAATCGGCGGATACAGTATTCCAACTGTACTTGGTTTTTCTCTTTTTATTGTTTTCAATGTTTTTTCTCTTTTTTGGTTTTCCATGATTTTTCCCTTTTTTGGTTTTCAGTTGTTTTTCTCTGTTTTGGTTTTTAATGGTTTTTCTCTGTTTTAGTTTTTAATGGTTTTTCTCATTTTTGGTTTTCAATGTTTTTTATCTTTTTTGGTTTTTAAAAGGTTTCTTTTTTTTGTTTTGAAAGGTTTTTCTCTTTTTTTTTGTTTTCAATTATTTTTCTCTTGTTTTGTTTTCAATGGTTTTTCTCTTTTTTGGTGTTCAATGGTGCTTTTTTTGTTTTTTTTGTTTTCAATGGTTTTTCTCGTTTTTGGTTATCAATAATTTTTCTCTTTTTTGGTTATCAATGGTTTTGTTCTCGTTTTTGATTTTCAACGGTTTTTTTTCTCGTTTTTGGTTTTCAATGGTGTTTCTCGTTTTTGGTTTTTAATGTCTTGAAAGTTCTAAAATTTTTGGAAAAAATAAAAGCTAAAGTAATTTTAAAAAACAAAACAAAAAAAACAATCAAATAAATATTTCTAGTTCTTTAATCAAAATATATGAATTTAAATTAACTAATTACTTAATTTAAGCACATCTTTTAATTTGAGTTGACCATGATTAAGTATAAAAATACTATAATTAAATAATTAAATAAAATTATTGATTTTCAGTTGGAATGTCCTTGAAAGTTCTGGAAATTATACTTTTGAATTCTTCGATCGTGATTTATTATTTAATAATGTAAAGAAGAAATAACTATTTACAAGATGTGAACAATATATTTTTTTTTATCTTTTTAGGAAATGAAACCTCGACCATTAAATCCTCAGTAACAAAAGAAATAAATGTATCGCAGAAGGTATCATTGTTTGATAGGGACGGCATGTTCTTGAGAAAAAACCAATTGGCTTCGACATAAAAATTGGAATTTCTCAGATCTTTCTAAAAGCAGACAGGCTTTAATTCGGCGCATCTGAAGAATCAGTGAAAGCTATGGCAGCCAAATCAAAAGTTTTCCAGAAGTGGCCATTATCACAGAATTTGCATTTTGTCTAATAGTGTGGTTTGTGGTAATACAGCATCTGAGGCTTACTGACGAATTACTAAAGTGTAGGTTGGTTTTATATAAAAATATTTGTTCTTTCCCTGGCGACTCATCTGTCTTTTATCAGTTATCCCCTTCTCTGTGTCAAAGTCCCTACCAACTACATCAGTGGTATCCTGTTTATTGCTCAGTTGCAGATATATAATCTCTTTTCTTGATTGTAATGCTGCGTAGTTTCTCATTGGTTTTGTTCTGTGAAATAAGTTGGGTAGAACGGTTCTGAAAAAATTGGAAGCCTAGGAAATTGACCATCAGAAAATTTTCATGATTTTAATAACTGCAAAAAATTTGGTTAAATCCGGCTGAAATTTATCATTGTAAAGTTATTTATGAAATAATTAATAATTAAAACCAATAGATAATAATAGCTTAAAATCACTTTTAAAATGTAAATTGTCATTATGTTTGCAATGAATAACCAAATTATTACTAAATTTTCAGTTGAATCTAAATTGTAATTATTGTATGAAAAAGGAGATTATAAATAAATTTACGACTTTCTTACATTTTTTTGTAATTTCTAGTTTCACTTTCGAATTATTTAACAGCTAGATTTTGTTTTAATTTCAACAATTTGGTATTGAAACATTCTCCTTCAAGCATTACTATATTTCACAGAAAGTAAATATTGCCTATATTTGTTTGTTTAAATTACTTATATTTGTTTAAAAATTAAGCTATTTAAAAGATAAATTATGTCTGAAGGAGCGAAATAAGTTACTTTCTGTGAAATATAGTAATGTTTGAAGAAAAATGTGTGTATCATAGTTATGTGCTTTATGTATTTAATTTGGTATTGATTAAAAATCTTTAATTAAATATGTAAACAATTCCTATTTAATATTGCTTTGATATCTGAATTGTTTAAATTCAATTAATTGCAAAATATAAAATTTTCATGTTAAATTTTAGTTAGAAACAATGCACAACTTTAAATTTCCTTGGTTTGAATCAAAAACATAGTGTTTCAATCTTCCTAGATCTCATCAGTTTGATTCGCCCAGTAATCATAACTCAGTGGGATCATAAGAAACATATATAAAGGATAAGCATAAACAAAATAATGGCCCTTCAATTAAATAATATCAAAATATAAATTAAGAATAAAAAGGGCAGAAAATTAATCCAATGTATATTTAAATTCTATTCAAAAAAAAAAAATTATTACTGTTTCAAGTCTTAAGTGTACTTGTTGGGAATAGGCTTATTTTTGTTAGGGTGTGACATATCGATTCTACGATGATTTGAACCTAAGTATCGAATTGCTATCAAGGATTTTATTATTCGTATGAAATGTGAGGAAACCTATTATGCATTACGGTTTTCAATGTCTCAGAATCCACAGCCCTGACCTCCGAACTCCTGCTTTGAGAATTACAAAAAAGCATTCTTTGTAGCATTCAGAAACGAATAAAAGGTTAATGTACTAAAAGACATAAGCACAAAAGAACATGAGGAAAAACGGAAAATGAACATCAGGAATTAAAATGAACAGAACAGATAGTAACAACATACCAAAGCATGTTTATTCTATATTACTATAATCTTTTATTTCTCTGTCTATCTGTCCGGGCGCAATTTCCTGAGCGAATGGAAAATAGAAATAATTTTTACAACGAAACGTCCGCGACAGGAATCGACTATTTGTAACTCAAAAAACCACTGAAAAGTATATCTATATCACTAAAATCTTTTATTTCTCTGTCTGTCTGGTACAATTGTTGTAATTATAGTACAATTGTTGTGAAAATAGAAATAATTTCTACAATGTCGCTACGGGAATCGATCATGCAGCGAAATGTATCATAGATATATGATTCACACCCTAGTTCTAAAGGCAGTCGTGGATTGAGAGAATATAGACATCAGAAATTAAATTAAAAAAAGAAAAAACTTTTAAAACATTTTAGTTTTATTTTACTTGATGTAATTTGTGTGTGTATGTGTGTGTGTGTTTTTTTTTAATAAATAAAAAGTTGTTTTCCGTTACATGAGCGAGGCTTCTGGACGAAGCAACGGGTAGCCGACTAGTAATTAGAAAAAATATTCTTTGTTTTTCAATTAATTAGAATTGGAGATACAGTAAAACATTATTGCAATTGAAACTATGTTTAAGATTTTGTTTTAAATTAAGCAATTTGGAAAATCTTTAATTCCATCTTAGATAAAAAATCTTTAATTTTTATTAGTACAGTAAAACCTCGTTAAGTCGTCACTCAAGGGACCAAACATTTTTGACGACTTACGCGGAGTGACGACTTAAGCGGAGTGGGCATTTTTGAAAAAAAAAACAAAACAAAAAAAAAAAAAAACACTGAACTACAATATTTTCATGAATTGCGGTGAGAAAAACAAGATTTTCAGAAATCAATACATGCAAATGAATGAGTGGAAAATAAATTAATAAAAAAAAACCACTTTATACTTACCAAATTTCATTTTCTTTTACTGGCTTAAAAATAATCCAACAGTGTTGTTTGATGAAGGTGCTGACTACTGGAAATAAATAATTGTGGGCGGTAAAGTTATCGACAATGATGGCAACATTTCTTTTCTGACGCGAAAACTGAGAATCAAGTTTACGAATATGTCGTTCCCAAATCGTTGTAGTCATCCATGCATTTGAATTTGCTTCATATTCAACTGGCAGGGATCTACCGTTTTTAAAGCACCGTGGCTTTTTGCTGTTGCCTATCACAAGTGGTTTAAGTTTCTCATTTCCACTCATATTACCTCAAGCAGAAGTATCAGGCGTTGTTTCCTTGCTTTTCCAGAAGTGCACTATCACCCTTAAATGACAGAGTTTTATCAGGCAAAAGACAGTAAAATAAGCCTGTTTCATCCAGATTTGATGCATCAAACCTAGGTAAAATGTCCTTGAGAACACTGTTCTTTCAGTCTTTTATAGCATCACCATCAACAGCTGCTGCTTCTCCGCAAATCGTTTTAAAAGAAAGGCAATGTCTGTCTTTGAAACGTTCCAGCCAACCATTGCTGCCGCCGAAATCTTCCATGCTCAACTCCTTAGCAATTTCAATGGCTTTTTTTTCTTTGATAATAACGACAGAAATCGGCACATTTTGCGATCTGGCATGTTTTAGCCATCGAACTAAAACCTCCTCGATTTCGTCAAACTTCGATTTCCTCATTCTCTTTCTTTTGTCTTTGCAGTCAGCTTCTTCAATTACTTGTTTCGATGAAAGAATATCGTTTCTTCTCATCAAAAAATGATGTTCTTTGGC
Organism: Thereuonema tuberculata; assembly: GCA_023159025.1. Classification (NCBI taxonomy): domain Eukaryota; kingdom Metazoa; phylum Arthropoda; class Chilopoda; order Scutigeromorpha; family Scutigeridae; genus Thereuonema; species Thereuonema tuberculata. Next base: position 27,145,843 of record JAFIDM010002131.1, on the reverse strand, counting down.
AAAAGCTGTTTTCGAAACATTTGATTTTTCAAAAAGTGCAATTAAGTCTTTTTTTTCTTTAAAAGAGAACGAGGTAAGTTTTCGTTTCCTTGACATGTTACAAATATAATCAAACCACGAAATTGCAAGATAAAAAATAGCCCTTATAGCGGAGCTTTTTCGCTATGAAATGAAATCACACTCAGTAGCGATCAAGAAAAACGTTTACACTTGACAAGAGTCGCAGCGAGAAGTGTGTAATTTCCCACGTGAAAATCCCCGTAAAGGCTAGGCTTTCTTAGAGTGAAGGGGCGGGGCTAAAAAGATAGCAGGCAAAATTGAGAATAAAGACGCTTTTCGCCATTTTTGAGGATGACGAGTTATCCGGAGTAGAATTAAATTTGGTGACGAGTAAAAGAGGGTTATTTTACATTACCGTCTATGAGACTTTGTCTGGACCAAAGGAAAACGATGACTTAAACGGAGTGACGACTTATCCGGGTGACGACTTAACGAGGTTTTACTGTATATATTAAATATTAAAAAATTCCTAATAAATAGTCCTTTCTCTAAATTCTATTAAACTTCTAAAATTATTACCGTTTTTTAATTAGTATTATACTAGTTGGGAACAGGTTGATTTTTCAAATTTGATAAGAATTCTAGGATGATTTAAACTTCAGAATAGAATTAATATCAAGGGCAGCCGGTTTGATTATTCGTTCCAGGGGTAAAGACACTTGTTAAGGATTACGGTTTTCACTGTTTCTTATTGATTACAAATTTATTTGATGAATGCCACCGGAATCGTATTTAATAATCCCCTGCCTTGAACCCTGAAGTCCTGCTTTGGGAATTACATAGATTGTTTTTTTTAAAGAATGCTTTTTGTGCATTGCATAAAATAAATTGCTGATAACACTGTACAACAAAATTTTAACTTTTTTCATGCCATGAAATGAAAATATGTTACAAACTCCACGGCTTGCAAATAACATTTAATAACATTTAAAAACTAATAACGAACTACAATATTTAAAGAATGATTTTCTAATAATTGTTATTTGGTTTTATAATTTGAACGTGTTTAAGTGTCACGTTATATTATTGTAAAATTTTTGAATTCTTGAGTTGTGATATTATTGTTTTAGTTTAGAAGAAAAATGGCTCGTTAAAGTCCTGTAAAAAGGACGAAATATCGCCATGGAGTTTGTAGTTCGTTTGTAGTTCGTTATTAGTTTTTAAATGTTATGAAAATATGTTACTTTTACTAATTCGGTCTCCTAAAATCAAATTTGAAGTCAAAAATATTCTTTCACGTACCGTTTTTTTTGGCAACCATATTCAATAATTTGATTAAAAATTTGATGTTTTTTCATAGTTGTGATTTTTGAACTCAAGAGTTCAAAAGTACCCGTTTTATTAAAAAGGATGTGCTGAATACTGATAAAATGTCAAAAGAGTTTAAAAAACTAAAAAAAAAAATTACATGCAAATAACCTTAAAATTTTTTTTAAAAACTTACAGTATTAGAATGTCTTTCTTTTGTGGCTGGGCCCGAAACACTCAGAGACAAGAATCAAACACTAGTCAGAAAGCGTCCTAGAAGACCATTTTCCTGCATATCGCCTTTCCATTTGGGATATTTTCTGGTGAAACCTTTCTCCGTGCTCGTCGCTGACCATTCCCAGGTTCGGTGGAAAGAAGTTAAGATGGGAGTGCAGGAAATGAATTTTAAGGGACATATTGCAGCCCTTTATCACGTAAACACTTAGCAAATCTTCCCACAACTTCGAAGTAGTTATCTGGTCTGTAATTTCCCAGAAATTTTGAACATACGTCTTTGAACGCACACCACGCCACATTTTCTGTTTTTCCTCTTATGTAGGATCCTCCTGGATTCATTATACACTGTTTGGTTTTTGATGAGAAACCAGAAATTTTGGTTAAACAAAAATAACAGTCCAAGAGGTAGTCCTTCTGCTCTGTCCATTTCGTAGGAACAGCAAACGGCATAAAAGGGCGTGTGCCTTTTAACGAGCCTCTCAAATCACGAGAACATCCGCTGCAACAATGTTTAGGTGCAAAACTTTTGTCCTTAACTACTTTAGAATTGAAGTACAAGTCGTATGCTATAATATTTAATAATATTTTCTCTTTGCAATTTTGTAGTGAATTCCCAACACACAAATCAAAATACATTCGGAGAATTTACGCTGTGATGCGACATCGTTGCTGTAAATTGCCACTTTCTATGAGTTTTACAAACTAAAAGTCTGTTTAACGTACTTCTCACTGTTACAAGCACTGTTATTCACAACCACAAAATTAACATCTGAACTCACAATAAATGCGAATACACAACTTTACGTAAAAACGTTTTGCACAATAGCAAGTCTCTAGTTCATTGCTTCAAGATTCGGTATTTTTTTTGTTTGTGCTGTGTAACGTGCATAAACGAATAAAAAGATAATGTAATAAAAATATGAATACAAGAATATGTGGAAAAATGCAAAATGGAAGTAAAAAGAACAGTACAGAAGGAAACACCATACACAGCGAATGTTTAATAATTAGAATCTTTTTTTATATCAATTAATCACAATTGCAGATACCTTTAAGTAAAAGAATGCAATTGAAACTATAAGTTATAATAATGAGTGCGACATGAGAAATTACCAAATCTAGGACTTTATCATAACTTCCAAAGTTAATTATAGGCATGTAACTTTATACTATAGTAAAACCTCGTTAAGTCGTCACTCAAGGAACCAAATCTTTTTGACGACTTAAGCGGAGTGACGACTTAGGCGGTGTGGGAATTTTTGAAAAAAAGAAGTGAAATACAGTATTTTCATGAATTGCTGTAGGATTCGGTGAGAAAAACAAGATTTTCAGAAATCAATACATGCAAACGAATGAGTGGAAAATAATAAAAAATAAAATACTTTTTATAGTTACCACATTTTATTTTATTTTGCTTTGGTACATTAAAATAATTCAACAGTGTTGATTGATGAAGGTGCTGATTACTGGAAATAACTTTCTTTTCTAAAATACTTAAGGCTTTAAATTCTTCGTCTGTTGTACCTTGAATGGATTAAGTACTGTCGAACTTTCTCCAGGGTTTCGATTGTTTCTGTCTTGTTGGGTGGGGTTTGATCTATATTCTCGACATCGCTATCCTCATTTGAACTGTTTGTTTTTCTTCCAAAAATTCAGATGTCAAAGCTTTTACAGTCGCTTGTGAGCAGATTGCGATGTCATTATCAATGTTTACAATTGCATTAACGTCATTGATGCTGCACCCTTTTTCATTTGCGATTTGCAGCAAAGTCTTTAATGGTTCCGGGTCGTTGATGTCTTCGCTGAGGATTTCTTCTGTTTCTGCGCTTGCTATGAACCCTGCATAATGGAAACAATTCGAAACACTTGGTAATGAAACGGAACTCCAACTTTTGTGTACATGTTGTACTTTCGTTTAAAGTCAAGAATTATCCCTTGATCTTAAGGCTGAAGAAATGCAGTTACATTTGCAGGAAGAAAAACAATTTCGATCGGTTTTAAATTTTTGGTTTAACTCTGGGCAGTAGTTATCGACAATGACGGCCACATTTCTTTTCTGACACGAAAACTGAGATTCAAGTTTACGAATATGTCGTTCCCAAATCGTTGTAGTCATCCATGCATTTGAATTGCTTTATATTCAACTGGCAGGGATTTAACGATTTTAAAGCAGCATGGCTTTTTGTTTTTGTCTATCACAAGTGGTTTAAGTTTCTCATTTCCACTCATATTAGCTCCAAGCAGAAGTGTCAGGCGTTGCTTGCTTGCTTTTCTGGAAGTGCACTTTCCACCCTTAAATAACAGAGTTTTATCAGGCAAAAGAAGGAAAATAAGCCTATTTCATCCAGATTAAAAACATTTGATGCATCAAACCTAGATAAAATCTATAGCATCACCATCAACAGCTGCTGCTTCTCCGCAATTCATTTTAAAAGAAAGGCAATATCTGTCTTTGAAACGTTCCAGCCAAACATTGCTGCCGCCGAAATCTTCAATGTTCAACTCCTAAGCATTTTTCATGGCTTTTTCTTCAAGAATCATGTGAGAAATCGAACAAATCGTCATCGAACTAAAATCTCCTCGATCTCGTCAAACTTCAATTTCCTCATTCTCTATCTTTTGTCTTTGCAGTCAGCTTCTTCAATTACTTGTTCCGATGAAAGAATATCGTTTAATGTAGTCCTGGGAATATGGTGTTCTTTGGCAAAAGCTGTTTTCGAAACATTTGATTTTTCAAAAAGTGTAACGAAGTCTTTTTTTTCTTTAAAAGATAACGAGGTAAATTTTCGTATCCCTAGCATGTTAAAAACGTAATCGAACCACGAAATTGCAAGAGAGAAAATAGCCCTTATACCGGGCCTTACTCGCTATGAAATGAAGTCACTCAGGAGCTATCAAGAAAAACGTCTACACTCAAAAGAGTCGCAGCGAGAAGTGTGCATTGAATAATTAGCAGCGAGATTCCAAGAACTCAAATCCCCGGAAGGGATAGAAAAGGAATGAAGTGACATGCGTTGTCGAAAATTCCCCGTAAAGGCTTGACTTTTTTAAAGTAAAGGGGCGGGGCTGAAAAGACAACATGATGGCATGCAAAATGGAGAAGAAAGATGTTTTTGGTTATTTTCGAGGGTGACGATTTATCCAGAGTAGAATTAAATTTGGTGACGGGTAAAGGAGGGTTATTTTACATTGTTGTGTATGAGACCTTGTCGGGACCAAAGGAAAACGATGACTTATCCGGGTGACGACTTAACGAAGTTTTACTGTATTTAATATACAAAGAGAAAATTAAAAGAATTAGATTAAATAATTATAGAATAAAATTTGAAATAAAATTTTTAGGCTGAATTCTGGGCGTAGATACATGACATGCTAAAAATGTCGTCTTACTTCACCATGGCCAACTAGATGGCGCTTGCTAACATGCGCTATTTCAGCTGCTGATAACAAGCGTAATCTAAGGGGGCCGTTCTTTGCAACTCAGATATAGTCTATGAAGGGCATGGGAAGAAGAATTGTGCAAAAAAAAAAAAATTAGTACCAAAAGTCACCGATAGGAGAAAATTCGGCGCTGCTGTCACTCTAAACGTAGATTATGCAAATTTTCTAGGGCAGAAGTGACAGCAGCGCTACTCAGTCCTTTTAAAAAGGGAAGAGCGAACGTTGAGTCAAGCAGTTCGTTGAATAACTGTTGAGTTGTGTACTCAATTTGCGGCCTACCTTACCTCAACGTGCGTTACTTGTAAGCTGTTTTACACTAAAGAGCGCAATGCAGCGGCGGCTCTTCGGGACTTTCGAAGGCTTCATAACCTATGTAAAGGTCCAAAGTCGGCTGTAGCACTGCGAGCTATGATTCATAAAGTCGAGAAAACTTCATCGCTAGGAGTAAGAGCCGGCAGAGGACGAAAACCAGTACAAGACAAAACAGTAACAGATGTTGTCACTGGAGTGTTCGACTGCACAGGGACTAGTAATGGTCCAAGCGCTCGTGCAATAGCTCACCAAACTGATATTCCTTATTGGACTGTCTGTTGCCTGTACCATTAATGCAGAGAGATAAGTGCAAATGCTGCAAACGTTTGTCATTCCTGAATTGCAACAAATACAATGATCCCACTTGACATATTATATGCAAGATGGAGCTCGACCACATATTGTTCTGCAGTACAGAACCTGTTTCGCCAGCATTTCGGGAATGACAGGGTTATCAGTCAGTATTTTCCCATGAAATGGCCGCTCCGTTCCCCGGACATAACCCCATGTGACTTTTGGTTGTGGGAATACCTCAAATCCATTGTGTATACTGGTGGCGTTACAAACCTGAATTGAAAGATAACATCGGACGGGCTGTTATAAACATCCAAACTGACACTTTACGCGCAGCAGTACAGAACGTCATACACCGGATGCAATATATTTTACACAAGAAAGGTCAGTATATTGAAAATGTTGCATGTGGTCCAGAGCACCCGAATGATTGATTAATGTCGGTAAGGTTGATAACAGATTGTTAACAAACAATTGATGATTAAAGATTGTTGCGTGGTTTCAGAACGTTTTCTAAGAGTCTCAAACTCCATTCATTACTGTACTGTATGTTCATAAACTGTCATAATCCTTTTTGCGTGCGTTCATTCTAATTATTCATCAATTTACTGGCTTCGACAGTGCCAAATTTTCTTTTATCGGCGACATTTGGAACTAATTTTTTTTTTTGCACAATTCTTCTGCCCATGCTCTCAGTAGACTTTACCTGAATTTTGGTCTCATTCCCCTCATTAGTTTTCACTGCAGATGCCTCCAAACAGGGAAAGTTACTTTATGGCCACCTTGTATTTTTTTTCCTTATTTCTGAGAATTTCAGATAAAACATCAATACGAAGCAAGCTGTATTTTTGCTTATTTTTCAGGTTTATACTGCCATAGCACATTGTATCCGATCACTTGAGCCGTTGATTTTCCACTGTAGTTATTTAATTTCCAACATCAATCTTCTAATTTCAAATACTGAAACTCGTTTTTTAATTACACTGCAGAAGTATAAGTAATTTTTAGCGGCCCCTAGATTACAGCTTGCCTGTAAAACATAGGGGACCATTCTTGCTTTTTTTGCATGCTGGATATCCCATTCTGTAGTGGCCAATCGGTTAAAGATATTAGAATGAAACCTTCACCCTTGTGTTCAGCATCCAAAAGTAGATGACCAGCTGCAAAAAGTCAGAACTCTAGGACCACTCCCTGACCGGATGTGGGAGGCCAAAAATCGGTGCTTCAGTACGTTTTTCTTTTATCATATCTCAGCAACCGATCGTCAGGCAAAAACGTGACCATCACCAATAATTTCAGAAGGGTCGATATTGGGGGGACGTCTATCGTCGTTTTCCAGTTTATTGGAAGCGACAACTTTGGACCCCAGAACTTCCGGCTTGCTGTAACCGTCCATTAGATTCATTGTAAACGCTGGTTCGGTATACTCTACTTTTGTTTGTAATATTGTGCATATTATGGGGCCGCTTGCTTTTGACACTGTACCGTTATTCTTGAACGTGCAAGACTTTGCTGTAGAAAATATTATATCTTGTTTTATTTAGCAACTAGCTGTACCCGGCATGCGTTGCAATGCCACTCAAAGAAAGAAAGGGCTCGTGAGAAAGGGCCGTAAATATAAGGTCCCAGTGTCGATCGGGGGTGGGACTCTTAGGCCCCTGTGCGCCATCCCCACCCAAGTGTGATGGACCTGTCCCCCGTAGAAGAGCGAATTTTTCTCTTTTTCCAGTTGACTTAGGGGCCCCGAGAAGGGGCCCTAAATATAAGGTCCCGGTGTCGATCGGGGGTGGGACACTTAGGCCCTTGTGTCGCCATCCCCCCACCCAAGTGTGGTGTCCCTGCCCCCCATAGGAGAGTGAAGTTTTGCCTTTTTGCAATAGACTTGGGGGGGGGCGAGAAAGGGCCCTAAATATAAGGTCCCGGTGTTGGTCGGGGGTGGGACACTTAGGCCCTTGTGTCGCATTCCCCCCACCCAAGTGTGGTGTCCCTGCCCCTATAGGATAGTGAAGTTTACCCTTTTTGCAATTGACTTGGGGGGGGGGGCCGAGAAAGGGCCCTGAATATAAGGTCCCGATGTCGATCGGGGGTGGGACACTTAGGCCCTTGTGTCGCATCCCCCCACCCAAGTGTGGTGTCCCTGCCTCTCATAGGAAAGCGAATTTTTCCTTATTTGCAATTGACTTGGGGGGCCCGAGAAGGGGCCCTAAATATAAGGTACCGGTGCCGGTCGGGGGTGGGACACTTTAGCCTTTGTGCTGGCTTCCTCCCACCCAAGTGTGGTGTCCCTGCCCCAAATAGGAGAGCGAATTTTTCCCTTTTTTGCAATTGACTTGGGGGGCCCGAGAAGGGGCCCTAAATATAAGGTCCCGGTGTCGATCGGGAGTGGGACACTTAGGCCCATGTGTCGCCATTCCCCCACCCAAGTGGTGTGTCCCTGCCCCCCATAGGAGAGCGAATTTTTCCTTATTTGCATTTGAATTGGGGGCCCGAGAAGGGGCCCTAAATATAAGGTCCCGGTGTCGGTCGGGGTGGGACACTTCAGCCTTTGTGTTGGCTTCCTCCTACCCAAGTGTGGTGTCCCTGGCCCCCATAGGAGAGCGAATTTTTCACTTTACACAATATTTGTGTAGTTCTTATTTTGACCACCAGATGGATATTGGGTTTTTCAGGGCTTTTACCCCTTTTCAACCCCTTTGGGGGAGTGGGTCCGAGTTCTAAGGTAGCCTATCTTTTCCGCAGTGTCCTAAAGAGTAATTCTGTTTGGTCCAGATAGGTCAAAGGGCCTAGGAGCGTATACAGGACAAAGGGACATAGAGACAAAGAAACAAAGAAAGAAAGAAAGACACATTCATTTTTATATATATAGATGTACAAATTAATAGCTCTCCTGTTTACGCGTAATGTGGGTAAAGCAGTACAAACCTGAAAAATATGCAGAACTACAGTTTCCTTCGTATTGAAGTTTTCCTAAAATTCTAAATAACATGGAGGGTATACTTTCTATTATGTCACTGCTATTTAAAGTACATTGTTATTGGGAAATAACAGATGAAAATCATGTATCAGTACCATTGTTAGCCACCTAACAATGATTCACCGAAATCTGACAGGGACTACATTAACTTTACATCCTGGATATTCGGTCACGCAGTTCTTTGAATATGCAAGGATGTGTTGTAGTACGAGCTGTTAATTATTTATGAATGGCTGAATAATAAAGCACTATTGCTGTATTATTCATAACATTTCCATTATTTATTTCATTTATTCTTAACAGCCTAGTAACGGAATCCGTACTTCACTTTACATCGAAGAAGGCATTACTGTTTTGACGGAAAATGAAAGATCCTTAATGTAAAAGTGGGGTAGTCTTAATAGATTTCACAATGGATCTTTCAAAGAAGTACTGGTTTCGTTATTTCGTCTGTCGACTGAGCGTTCAAGTTTTCGCTATAAACCTATTTCGACTGCTACTCGTCATGGGTATATGGTTAACAATGAATGCGACCTTCAACGGAATCGTTATAACCTTTTTTCAACTCCGAGAGTTGGCAACACCTGTCATTCTGTATCTTGTGTTCCTGATGTCTCTTTTCAAGTTTCCGTCTACGTTCTCGAAACCCCCTGCTAACTATATCTACTGTGGAATCATGACTGCTGACGAAGCATTGATCTTGATGATCATCAATATTCTTTTCGCTTCCAGCTCACCGACGTTTGCTATGTTTCTGCAGCTGGTATGCAATGTTCTTTTCTTCGCTCTGACGATATATACTGCTCCATTGCTCCATCTCAGAATATTCTTCTAATGTGGGCCTGCAAAAATCAAAGCATGGTAAGTGAAAGTAACAGGAAAACTACGAAACTTTTATATACTCGTATTTTATTTTATGAATCTTATGAATTTTATTGATTCATTTCTTTCAGTAAAGTGTTAATGTTGGATTTGCTACACAATGATTTATATTGCTGTAGAGTTGCTCCTGTTGATATGATTTTTATATCTTTTCGTGGTTACAATATTTAAAGTAAGTTGATTACAATATATTTTCTTATTAAAAAAAGTAACCAATCTGAAATATGATAGTACGTATCTTCCGATTACTTTTTCATTAAAAAATACAAATTTTGATTTGTTTTTGATTGCTTATATTTGTTATATTATGATATACAGAAACTACCCTAACAGATACCATGGATTTTTCAGGATTCCAGTAGGCCAAAGAAATACCTGACAGTTTGATTTATCAAGGAGTTAGATCCAAGGAACTAATGGATTTATGCCCTAACAAATAGCTGTTTGAAGGACTAATACATCTAAATTATAAGAAAAACAATATTTTTACTTTATTCTCGAAAACTTTATATATCCCACGCAGTCAATGTGAGGTCTCTACTGCGCTCTAACCGTTTTTTAAAAAATAATATATTACACTGATATGCAAGGATTTTGCTTCAGAGAAACTATTTATATTTTTCAATTCCACACTATGGGTAAACACAAAAGTCATATTTAGTTTTGTTTCATCAGGTCCAGTTTTTGAGAAATTACGATTTTACAGAATTTCTTGAAATGCTTATTGATGACAAAATCCACTACATATATCCATACATACTTAAACTACAATTACAATTTTTGGCATTACTGAAGTATAAAATATTATAATAAAATATAAAATTCACAATTCATATAATTGCATGTCTTTTTTTGTACTTATTAACCAAAACATGTAAAAATTTGTTGTTTGAATCAGTTATCGCTAGAGAAAAAGTCCTTTTACTCCATTTCATATTAAACTTGGAATCATGAAGCAATTTGTTGCTAGTCTTTGCAATGAAAGCAACATAAGTCCGTATCTAAAACGGAAATTTCCTAGAAAGACCGAGGCAAAAATTAAAGCTCGTATATTCGAAGGACCACAGATACGCGATCTGATGAAAGATTCAAATTTCACGATCATTATGAATTAAACAGAAAAATCTGCATGCTTGTCTTTTAAGTGCATAACTGAAAACTTCCGAGAAAACAAAAAAAACCGAAAATGAAGAACTTGTTGATGAAATGTTAACAAACTTCAAAATACTGGGTTCCAAAATGAGTGTTAAACTTCATTTTTTACACAGCCACATTAATTATTTCCCTGAAAATCTTTGTGCTATGAGTGAGGAGCAGGGGGATAGGTTTCATCAAGATATCAAAACATTGGAAACGAGATGTCAGGGCAATTGGAATGAATCTATGTTGGCAGATATTGTTGGTGCATAAAAAGGGAATCTTCTGAGAGTCACCCCAGAGCATCAAAACGGCGAAAGATTTCGAGACACAACTAACCAATCTTATATCAGCATTATCAATATAAGTTTTTTAAACTAATTAGTTAATGTTTTTCACATGTCTTGTCACTTTCGTAACTTACATTATCCCATTAATTATTTTTTTGGTTAGGGTGAGGCTGGGTTGGACTGATGAGTCCGTTGAAGGACGAAACGGCCGTTCCCAACTCCTCCCCATAATCTAAAATCAGAAAGGCAATTTCTTCTTTTTTTTTTCTTATTAAGGTGCGGATTTTCTTTTACTTTATTACTTATTTCGCCGCACGTTAAGTTTTGTTTTCATATTAATATGAAGTTTGCAAAAGTTCTTGTTTTTTTGAGGTTAAGGTGCAAATTATAAAAAAAACTAGACCTGAAACAAAAATTCTGTATATAGATTCGGATTCAGGATAGTTGAGTTTACTAACTCATGAAACAGACTGAAAGGTAAAAAATGCATATCAGTGTTATCTTTAATAATTTTCCCGTGGTTGGTTGCAAATAAAACCCAGTTTTCAAGTGGTTTTTGAGCTGTTTTAATGCAAGAGTTTGGAATGATGTTATATCTTTCAAGCTTTGTAACTCTGTATTGATGACTTCAACAAATGAAGAAATGAAGTTGAAGAATATGAATAGGGTTCGTCAGTTGTTTGAAAATTTAGTTAGCCCATACTAAGACCCATGTATCCGCGGGGGAAAGGCTCCAGGACCTATCGCTGTTACGTGCAACCGTGGATAATGCCGAATTCTATACATAACGTGATATTCGTGCAACATACATAAATTCTGTTAAAGTTTAATTGATAAATTACGCGTAGTATTAAATCTAAAATCATTTTAACTTGTGAGAAAGTAAAATATTTTTTTAATGAGAAATAATCAGGGCACACATTATAAAGTTAATAAAAGTTACATTAAAATAAAACTGTACAATTACAGTTATGTGTTTACAGCTATATCATCAGCACTGAATGATAAAAATTATTTTTTTCTCATTCCCTGCTGTAGATGGCTACTGGGCTGTTAAAATGGGCCGAAACTGTACAGGTTTATTGTAATATATCTTTTTTTAATTGAATGGTGTGTGTAATAATTATTTGATATTACAAAATATTAAATAAGTAATA
>JAFIDM010002131.1:27095623-27121259 GCA_023159025.1 Thereuonema tuberculata | reverse complement strand
AGATGTTAGCTCATACGCTAACGAAATTGATCATCCATTGTAAGCTTTAATGCTTTTTATTTAAATCAGCGTAAACAACTGTAAGTTGTAACGAGTAAGTATGCCAAATTTCATTAAAATGGATGCAGTGTTAACAAAATTATTTGGTTTTGAACGTATGTTTTGTTAGAATTTCAGTTATCGAGGTCAGTTCCCAGAATAAATTTTCATGGAGACAAAATGGAATGACACAATGAACTAATATTTTCATCCAATTTCAGTACTTTTGATTCAATGTTACCATTGAGAACCATTGGATCTATCTTAATAGGAGTTACAGACAGACAGACGAACTTAGCCAATTTATATATATGAGAACACACCATCGAACAAATTATCTGAAAGCAGTTTTAAGACTTTAAGAAAGTCCCCCCACCCCACCCATTATTGGTTTGGGTTTTTATCCGGAGTTTTTTTAGAATTTAGGAAAACTTCAATACGAAGGAAACTGTAGTTTTGCATATTTTACAGATTAGTTCTGCCATACCCATATTGCACCTGATCAGAGAGTATAAATTCTTATGTTGGCAAATCAAAACTTCTGTAGTCTTACTTAAAAAACTAGTTTCAGTATTTGAAATTAGAAGATTGCTGTTGGAAATTAAATAGCATCAACAGCTCTTGTGGTCCGATACAATGTGTTATGGCAATACAAACCTGCAAAATGTGCTTGGGTTGTATTGATGTTTTATCTAAAATTCTCAGAAATAAGGAAAAAAAGTACAGTAAAACCTCTCTAATCCGGCCCTCGGTAATCCGGCCCCCATGGTAGTCCGGCGTGGTCCTGAGTATTTTATTTTTTAAATAAATTCCTTTCTGTATTTTGAGTCAACTCGGCCGGCACGAAGCGTTTTCGTGTCGAGTCCTGAGAACATTTATTGGTTTACATTTTCGTATTTTTACTTACGTGATTTAATTGTAATTTTTCATGAAATCTCAAACATTAAAAAAGACAAAATAAGCTAGATGTTTTTTTGTTTTGTTTTTTATTTTTACAGTACGTACATTGTTAAAATGTAGTTTAACGCATTTGCATCATTGTACTGTATACCTTAAATAAGACTACCTGTAATTATAAAATGCCGTGCCGGAATGGTCGTGCGATCATGGGGCGTCGGTCTGCTTTGAGGTCAGTTTGCCGGTACCCGGGTTCAAATCGCGGTCGAGAGCATGAATGTTTCAATTTCCTTTCCTGTTTTGTCAGCCTCTTCTTCACTTTCTTTCCGGTCTAACGTCATTCCGTAATGGCGTCCTGGAAAAGGCAACGGGAATCCACTCCAGTATCTGTTCCCTTGTATAGTTACGGCTTCTCCTACGGGTCGCCCTTCGAGGCTCACTAGGGTTCCATAGATTTTAACTAATCTTCGGATTGAACTACCATGGTAAGGTATGGTATGGTAATTATAAGATACACTTTTTAATTATATTGCTTTTAATAAATATTTGAGTGCAAAATTATGAAAATTGGGTTGAATTAATTAAACCTGGCATTAGGTCTTCACAAAAACTTAGCTATTGAGTAATTTTATGAACACTCTCGGTAGTCCGGCGTTTCTGTAATCTGGCCTTCTGGGCGCCACATTAAGCCGGATTTGAGAGGATTTGTACTAAATGATGGCTTTTCTTGAAGTCTTAAAACTTTAAGTTAACTTTCTGTTTTTTGGTCATCATCTCGCTTACGGTAGCACTCTGCTATTTTAGAACTATAGTAGTAATTATGGTTTTGAATAACAGTTAAGTTAAGGAAACAGCGGACGTTCGCCCGCAGAACGTACGAAACACTGGAGAATATTACATCCAGGTACCAACATCTGCCTCATTGCAGGCCGCCTGCCCGATTAGACAACTAAGCTATCCCGGAACGGCATCAAGATAAATTAATTTATGATTGATGGTAATTTTAGCATCCTTTATTATTTCTTATTCCCTACTTATTTTACCTTTCGTATTATGATAGATTATATACGTTTTTATATTATTCTTTTTTTAAGCGGGATATAATTGGGACTCGGATATAAAATGGGCTTCTACCTTTGATTGTTCCGATTATTGTTAGCGAAAAAACAAATTAAAAATAAAGAGAATTATTGGAGTGAAAAGAAGAAAACCAAGTACTGTTTGACCCTTGTATCTGCTGATTCAGTATCCGCGGTTTCAGATATTCCGCGTACTGAAAAAAGTTGGAAAATTGAAAGAAGTAAACGATTCATAAGTTTCAAAACGGGCGCCAAGTCAGAACGGGCCGAAATATGGTGAAATTAGCTGCCCAAATGCATTCAGTAGGACAACTCGAGTCATCTTCCTTTGTTCCCGAACGGACGCTTCCCTGCAGAACTGCCTCTACTCTTCTTTTCTAGAGTTATCGCTGTTCACATTATATGCCGCTTTATCGTACTGTTTGTGTTCAGAAAGCCTTTATTAACCATAATAATGGCACCAATGCGTAAGAATAGTGAATCTTATAGTGTTTCTAAGCCAATGAAAAAGCCTATGAAAAGATTACTGACAAGTGAAAATTCTAGATATCATTAAAATAGAAAACAAAAATATACTTTATTGTTACTTTAATATTTTTTTAATATAAAATAATTAGTATACACACCTTAAACGTTATTAAAAGATACATTAAAATAAACTTGTACAGTTTAGGTTCATTTAAACAGCTCCGTAGCCATCTTCAGCAGGGAATAAGAAAAAATTCATTTTTGTCATTCAGTGCTGATGATGCTACATGGCAGTAAACAAATATGTAAGTCACTTTACAGTTTTATTTTAATGTAACTTTTATTAACTTTATTGTGTGTGTCTTAATTATTTTTTATTAAAAAACAATTTTACTATGTCACATGTTAAAATATTTTTTTTATTTAATATTGGCAATATCTTACTAAAGTAATTTATCAATTAAACATTACAGTATTTATGTATGTTACACGAATATCACGTTGTGTCACTAAATTTGCTAATGAATTGATCGAATCACTTCCACAAGGAAGTGAGGGCAACAGTCAAACGATTAATTTGTCTGTCTTTGCTAAGCTACGTATGTTGTTCGCTCTAACCCTAATGCCTTCTTATTACGTTCTGTCAATGTCAATAAGGGGATTTTTTATAACTTAATCGTGTCATTTAAATTCTCAGGAGAAGACCAAAATCTAATGTGTTTCATATCAATATGTAATCGTTGTATTATTGGAAAGATTATAAGTTATTCATTATTCGACTTAAGTTTAGATGTAATTATAAGTAGATACAGCAGTAAATTTGTTTTCACTTTATGAATTTCTGTAGTTCTGCATATTTCTGTATTGTTTATTTCAAAAAATTCTTCGAATCTTGGAATTGTTGTCTTGGGATATAGTTCGACTTTTAATATTAATAATATTAAACGTATTGTTTTATGAATTCTTTAACGTATCCAAATGAAGCACAAGCATTGTATTAGCGGCCTCTAGGTTACAGCTTGCCTTTCAAACATAATAGGAACGGTCATGCATTTATATGCTCTTGCTTTTAATAATTTGGTTTATACAATTGTGCATATTAAGGGACCGCTGTGCTTTTGAAACTGTCTAAAAGCATTAATTACCTTGTTTCTCTATGATTTTCTTTCCGATCTGTAGGGCTTTAAAAAAGTATTATAACTGACACCAAAGAAAGAATGAACACATTCAGACCTATTCTGACCTATCAATTAAACCTTAGATGGCTTGAAATCAGAACGAATCAATACAATCATTCATTGACTCTATTATATTGGAATGATTTTTATTCACTGTAAATATTCTCATTTATCTGTTTGTATTAGTTCTATTTATTCATTGTACATTCTTATCTATGTTACGATTATAATTCTAATAATCAGCATTTCATTTAATATCGATTGTGTATTCTAATTTTTACTGTTTCCTATTTAATTCTATTATTTGATTCAAATTTTCCGTTGACCGTGCTTCTTATTTCTAATTCGTTAATATAAATAGACAGTTAAACATCAGTTATATCCCACGTGTAATTTAAATCCACCAATCAATTTGTAAAGCACGGCATCCAATCACAGTCTTTGTACATATCCTATTTAAACCTGCATCATGTGAATAAACAGAGTTGTTGTTGCCAGATCTTATTTCTAGTGGATTCGTCTAATTTTACGAACCAGTGGCACAAACATTCACCACAAATATTGATGAGAATATATAGAGTGAATAAAAATCATTACAATATACAATCTATATTATATTATTATGTTTATAAAAACATTAGTAAAGTCTTCAATACAGACTTACAAAGCTTGAAAGGAATAATATCATTGCAAAAATTTGCATGGAATGTAAATTAATTTAATTTAAAGGTCACCCGAAAAGTGGGTATAAGTTGAAACCAACCACGGGAAAATTGAAGGGGTCAGAGAGATATAGTCATAAGCGACTCTAACTTAGTTCTGAGTTATTAGGAATTTAAAATTTTGACAAAAAACTGTAAATCTGCAATTCAAACAGGAAAAATTGTTTTTATATTAAATGATATTCCATATGTAATGAAACATACTGTAGTATATGGAATGTTATTTTTGTCACTATATGTTGTTTTTCTGTTTTTTGAATTGTCACTTAAATGGCACAGTCAAAATCTTCAATCTGTCACGTACTGCCATCTATTATGAAAACTCCAAATTTCTTTCTATGGCTTTGAAGAGATGGGTTTAGAGAATGTAGTGACATAAGAATTTCAAAAATGACGAAATGGTGGCTTATGACTATATCTCTCCAAGCCCTTCAATTATTAAAGATAATATATTATTCATTAATAATCGGTTAGAGCGCAGTAGCGAACTCACTGGGGCTGCATTATATTTATTTAAAATTTTTTAATTTTAAAAATATTGTTTTTCTTATAATTTAGGTATATTATTCCTTCAACTTGGACCTAACTCCTTGATAAATCGAACTGTCAGGTACTTCTTTGGTCTACTGGAGTCCTGAAATATCCATGGTATCGGTTATGGTTGCTTCTGTATATCATAATCTAACAAACATAAGGAGTCAAAAACAAATGGTAAATGGTATTATACAATTAAAAAGTAATCGGAAGGTACGTACTATCATATTTCAAACTGGTTACTTTTTTTAATAAGAAAATATATTGTAATCAATTAACTTTGAATATTTTAACCAAGAAAAGATATAAAAATTATATCAATAGGAACAACTCTAGAGCAATATAAATCATAGTAGAACAAATCCAACATTAACATTTTACTGAAAGAAATGAATCAATAAAATTCATAACATTCATAAAATAAAATACAAGTATTTAAAAGTTTCGCAGTTTTACTGTTACTTTCACTTACCATGCTTCGATTTTTTCAGGCGCATATTAGAGGAATTCTCTGAGATTGAGCAAAGGAGCAGTAAATATCGTCAAAGCGAAGAAAACAACATTGCATACCAGCTGCAGAAACATTGCAAAGGTCAGAGGGAGGGAAGCAAAAAGAATACTGATGATCGTCAAGAAAAATGCTTCGGCAGCAGTCATGATTGCACAGAAGATATAGTTGACAGGGGGTTTGGAGAACACCGACGGAAACATGAATAAAGACATTAGGAATCCAAGGTACAGAATGACAGGTTTTGCCAACTCTCGGATGTCAGAAAACACTGTGACGATTCCGTTGAAGTTCGCCATCATTGTCAACAGTAGACCGATGGCGAGTCCCAGTCGAAATAGGCTTACAGTGAAAACT
Source organism: Thereuonema tuberculata (assembly GCA_023159025.1). NCBI lineage: Eukaryota > Metazoa > Arthropoda > Chilopoda > Scutigeromorpha > Scutigeridae > Thereuonema > Thereuonema tuberculata. The sequence continues at coordinate 27,115,477 of JAFIDM010002131.1, read as the reverse complement.
TGAACGCTCACTCGATATACGAAATAACCACGCCAAGACCTCACTGAAAGATCCATTGTAAAATCTACTAAGACTAACCCACTTTTACATTAAGGATCTTCCATTTTCCATCAAAACAGTGATGCCTTCTTCGATGTAAAGTGAATTACGGATTCCGTTACTAGGTTGTTAAGAATACATGAAATAAATAATGGAAATGTTATGAATAATACAGCAATAGTGCTTTATTATTCAGCCATTCATAAATAATTAACAGCACGTAGTAATTATAAATAATTAATCTACAACAAATTCTTGCACGTTCAAAGAACTGCGAGACCAAATATCCAGGATGTAAAGTTAATGTAGTCCCTGTCAGAGTTCGGTGAATCATTGTTAGTTGGTTAACAATGGTACTGATACCTGATTTCTATCTGTGACATAAATAGCAGTCACATAATAATGAATGGGTGAGTTGAAAAAGGTACACATTCCACAAATGTAAACTTATGGAAAACTAAAAAAAAAATGTTTTTTAAGAAAACTACTTTCTGTTATCGATTTATACCTTTAAGTGAAATGAATTCATTGCGCTTTGTAAATATATAGATATATAACTTTTTATAGCATAAAACTATGAAAATATGTCTCAGTTTAGTTTGTCAATTTTATGGAATATGTACCTTTTTCAACTCACTCATTCATTATTGAAAGTATACCTCAATGTCATCATAGTTGTCTACAATGAGCCATAGAAATCATAGACTTGACAAAAAATACTGCTCTGAGAGGAGTATTCAGTAAATTCAATCATAATTAATTACTGGTTACTGGTTAAAACTGTTTCAAGACTTGCGTCTAATAAAAATATACAAAAACTTTCTTTATAATTAATAAAAAACGAATAATGCAATTTTAATGGCCGTAATGATTACTTTTTTTCAAATTTAGTAAAATAGGTCTTTTAAAGTGATGTTGACACAAGCCACGTGAATATCTTTTGTTAGAATAGGTGAGTACTGCAACATATTCTTCTTTATTGTCGTTTTTCTTTGAGAAGAAGACAAACCAACAAATTATCTGTAAGCAGTTTTAAGACTTTAAGTAAGTCCCCCCCACCCATTAGTGGGTTAGGTTTGTTTTTTTCCCGCCATATTTTTTAGAATTTAGGAAAACTTCAATACGAAGGAAAGTATAGTTTTGCATACTTTTCAGGTTTGTATTAATTATCTACCTATATTTTACCTGATCATCAGAGCTATTAATTTGTACGTTGGCAAATACAAACCTGAAAAATTTGCAAAAATACACCTTGCTTCGTATTGATGTTTTATCTAAAATTCTCAGAAATAAGAAAGAAAAAATACTAAGACTTTCTTGATGTCTTAAAACGTTTAGATAACTTTCCTGTTTTTTAGGTCATCATCTCGCTTACGATAGTACTCGGCTATTTTAGAACGATCATTGTAATCATGGTTTTGAAGTCACACATTTGTGAATAACATTTAAGCGTCCTTAATTTTTGTAATAAAGTTACATGGATTAATTTACCTTTAGTGTTATGAAAGAGTATATGCGTTTGTATATTATTTTTTATTAAGCCCGATATTAATGGGACTATAAAATGGACATCTAACATTGCTCCTATTATTGTTAGCGAAATATAAAATTGCAAATAAAGACTATTACTGGATAATTTAAAGCCCCGCGAACACCATGCAATTTTTCAGCAACTTAGTCGTCCGATTTTGACGTCACGAGTTGATATAGACAGTTTTGAGCCCGCTTATATGCAAACTTGACTGCAACTTTTGTCATCCGACTCGAGTTGTTCGTACACCTGCAACTCGAAAAATTGCATCGAAGTCGCTGGGAATTACCTAATCACAGAGCAGTGTTGGAACACGTCAGTCGTGACGTCACAGCCATGGAAGAAATGGCGTCGAAAATGATATTCACCGATTCAATACAAAGACATGCTCGTACTCAATGAATATGAAGAGTATTGCGAGTTTCTTTCAGGCATAAATAAAGTTTATACTGAAAAGCAGAAATTGTATGCGGCAGGATTCATCAGAGAGGTTTCAAAACCTCGATTTTTTCGGATTTTCAAATCGGGTTTGGGATTTCTTCTGTCACCGCTGACTTCATGTCGAGTTGCATGGTGTTCGGGGTTTGACAAAAGTTTATATCAACTCGTGACGTCAAAATCAGGCGACTAAGCTGCTGAAAAATTGCATGGTGTTCGCGGGGCTTAAGAAAAAAATTAACATAAAAAGAGCTCAAGCTTAACGTTATTAAAGTGGTGAGTAACTTTAGCAAAGATGTTCTCTAAGATTTATTTAGTTAAAACTAATGATTTCAAGTTGCGAAAAGATTAACCTTAGATTAAGGTTAGATTAACCTTAGATTACGCTTGTTACTACAGCTGAAGTAGCGTATGTTAGTAAGCGCCATCAAGTTGGTCAAGGGTGAAGTAAGATGACTTTTTTAGCATGTCATGTATCTATGTTAAAATTCTGTCAAAAGATTTTCCATCAAGACCAAATTGTTGAAATTAAAACAAAAATCTAGTTGTAGTTTCAATTGCAATTTATCTGATTAATTAAAAAAAAAAGAATATTTTTTCTAATTATTAAACACGCGTACTTACGATGTTACCTTCTATCCTGTTCATTTTAATTCCTGATGTTCATTTTCCGTTTTTCCTCTTGTTCTTTGGTGCTTATGTCTTTTATTACATTATTCTTTTATTCGTTTCTGAATGCTACAAAGAATGCTTTTTTGTAATTCTCAAAGCAGGAGTTCAAAAGTCAGGGCTGTGACTTCTGAGACAGTGAAAACCTTAGTGTATAATAGGTTTCTTGATACGGATAATCAAACCTTTGATAGCAATTCAATATTTATATTAAAATCATCCCAGAATTTACACACTTGAGAGAAAGTAACTTATTCTGCTTCTTCAGGCATAATTTATCTTTTAAATGGTTTACTAATAACAAATATAGGTAATTTAAACAAACGAATATAGACAATATTTACTTTCCGTGTAATATAGTAAAGTTTGAAGAAGAATGTGTGTTTCTTACCACTGATGTAGTTGGTAGGGACTTTGACACAGTGTTACGGACTTTTCTTTTTCCTTATTTTATTTTTCTTCTCCTACTTTTCATTGACGCAATTTTGTGTCGTTATGCCACTTAGTTGAGGCAAAATCTTTGCCTTGTTTACTTTCTCGCATTATCCGCCATGTTTTATTATCTCTCCTCTCAGTTTTTCAGCTAAACTTGAAATGGTAGATTTTCCACATTAAAACTTCTTATTTATCATTTTTTTTTATATATTCTTACATCCTACCATCTTATGTAAACTTTATAATTGTTATCTGTAAATGATTATATAGATTATTAAATGTAATTTTGCTTTAATTTGGAACGATTTTTATGCTGGTGAGAAGGTATAGGCATTTTGTGACTGTAGTGAGTTTATAGTGATGTCATTTGAGGTTTCAAGACACTCCTTATTTCTTGAAGGGTCATTGGTAAAACGTTGTTTACGTCACCATACCTACAAAATGCATTCTTGAAACTACTGAGTCACTCTGGCCATGTAGCTCCGAGGATACAGACATGTATGCCTTCCGTCCTGGAGGAGCGGCGGTGCTGTTAGGAGAGAAACAGCTTTGTTTTTTTTCTACCTATGCACGGTTAATAGCAAGACTGGTATTTCATCCTGTGGTGCGGATATCTCTGGATATTTGGATATGCGGATATCTCAGCGGGGGAGAGGCGGCAGGATCTATCGCTGTTACTTGAAACCGTGGATAAAACCAAATTCTATATATAACGTGATATTCGTGTAACATACATAAGTACTGTAAAGTTTAATTGATAAATTACGCATAGTAAGATATTACCAATATTAAATGAAAAATCATTTTAACGTGTGACAAAGTAAAATTCGTTTTTTTTTAATAAGTTTTTTTAATAAGAAATATTTAAGACACACATTATAAAAGTTACATTAAAATAAAACTGTACAGTTACGTAGTTATGTGTTTATAGCTACGTAGCATCATCAGCACTGAATGACAAAAATTAATTTTTTCTCATTCCGTGCTGTAGATGGCTACGGGGCTGTTAAAATGGGCCGAAACTGTTCAGGCTTATTTTAATATATCTTTTATTAATTTTATGGTGTGTGTAGTAATTATTTTATATTAAAAAATTATAAATAAAGTAATAAGAAAGTGTATTTTTGTTTTCTATTTCAATGATATCCAGAATTTTCACTTCTCAGTAACCTTTTCATAAGTTTTTTCATAGGCTTAGAAGCACTATTCTTACGCATTGGTGCCGTTATTATGATTAATAAAGGCTTTCTGAACACAAACGCTACGTTAAAGTGCTAACTAATGCGAACAGCGAGAACCTAAGAAACTACCTGATAAGGTGACCACATCAACTAAACAATAATACAGTTGAACCTCTCTCGTCCTCCCTCGGCTGGTCCGCTACTCCGGTTGATCCGACCGTGCTCGAGCCGGCCGTACTTGTCCCCGACTCGTCGGTGACTCACCTTCAGTCGCGCCATTGCGTTGTTTACTTGCATATACAGTGACGGTAGATGATGAAAACGCTCTTAAGAATCGCAAAACATTGAAAAAGCCTAAACTTGAACTGTTTGACAACGCAGTAAATCCATATATTTTATCGTAAATCCGTATTTTTCTGTATTTCTGATAATCCGACCTTTTTTGCGTTTCGACCATACCCTCAGTTCCAAAGGTGACGGATTAGAGGGGTTCTACTGTACCTCCAAATTACAGCCCAAAGGTAAACACCAATTCAACACCCGCTCAAAAGATACATGTAAAAACTACTCTAGATACGTCGACGCCATAGCTACAGCAAGTTTGTAACCATCAATTTGCTTCTCCTTCCTTGCTATATACATAGTAATACATAATGAACCAATAATAATACATAATGACAAATCCAATAAGCCAAAAACAAGCAATCGAAATAGAAATCAACACGATAAATGTAAAGGTGAATAATAAAACTAATCTACTAATAAAAATTTGCATGGAAAGACTCAATCATCGCCACCTGAACTTCCGACTATATCAACAACACTGTCTTCCTCCTCCTGCAATGCAATCAAAGTTTCGTCGATATTCGAATTCCACACTGAAGCAAAGACAACCATAGTAATACGCTCCAATTCATCTATATCCCATTGCCTGAATCTAAATCCCGAAAACGAGTTATACCTATGCCAGCTACAGCTCCGCGAGTTTCGCTCCCAGACTTCTCTCCACCATCCATAATGCAAAAACGGCACAACAACATACTGTAATAAGTTATGTAATGGATCAAAAGATAAATATAAATGGAAACCAAAATCAGAACACTTGGCACAGTAGAACCAAATCTCCGTCGCGGGCAAAGGAATAGCTACAAAACAAATTCCACCAAAACGACTAAACTAACCTGAGTCCGAACTTCTGAGGGACAACAAAAACTAAAATCGCTATTATCAAAAATGCGCCAGTTTAACAAACCGCGCTCTGCTACCACGTGTAACGGATCACCCTGTATCTCAGAGAGGATATACAAAACAGAGTACTTCTTTCAATGCAATCGGAAGCCTAAACCCATAAAGATAGGTGATGAAAATAAAACCTAGCTGATGTAACCGCTGGGCCCAAGAAAATTCCGCAGCCAAAACCAGATAAATATTATACTAAAGGAGAGGTAAAGAAAAGATAAACAACTCAGGTAAATCAAACAACAAAATGTATTTATAAATAAGCTTAATGCTATACAATTACACACAACAAAAGAAGACCAATTGAAATTACATATCAATATAATATATATATATATATGAGCTTTGTTGATAAATTCGGTAATTCCAACAGATTACAAATTGAGAAAAAAAAACTACGTATTTAAAAGTTGGTACTTAAAAACAGTAATTCACAATAATCTTATCAACACAATTTAACAATAATATAAACTTCAGATATATTCTCACAAATAGTTTGTGTCACTTTTATAAGAAGAGTCTGATCGAAAATTGTTTATAAAACAGACTTTCTGACTATAGAGTATGTCTGAAAAAACTATTTTATATATATATACATATATATATATAAATTGGCTAAGTTCGTCTGTCTGTCTGTAACTCGATATAATTAAGCTATTAAGATAGATCCAACGGTTCTCAATGGTACCATTGAATCAAGGGTACTCAAATTGGATGAAAATATTAGTTCCTTGTGTCATTCCATGTTGTTTTCAAAATTTTATTCTTAGGAACTGACCTCGACAACTGAAATTCTAACAAAACATACGTTCCAAACCAAATAATTTTGTTACCACTGCATCCATTTTAATGAAATTTGGCATACTTTCTCAGTTGTTTATGCTGAGTAAACTCAAATCCATTTTTGCCGTAGAAGCTTCGTTCACAACTTAGTACAGTATTTAGATTACATTTTCTTTATATTTGATAGTTGATAATAAAATGATTTTTCAGATTTTTTTTATGCCTGTCAGCCGACAGGTTTTGCTGCTAGCCTTTAATAATTTCTATCAATGACTGAGTATTATTAATTATGACTAATTTCAATAAAATGTCAGCCGACAGGCTTTGCTGCTAGTAATTAAATAAAATGATTGATTTTCATTAGTTGATATTTTTTAATTAATTAATTATTTTTAATTAAGCTTTTAAATTGTATGATCTGAGTATTATTAATTGTGACTCTAATTTTAATACTTTCAAAATTGAATTTTGAAATTTCCCTAGATTTTATAAGGGCGAGCCATAAGAATTAATGTCAGGTCTAATTGGAAAATTCTCTTTGTGAATTTCTACCTTAAGATCAAAGACCTTGTTAGAGATTGGATAAGATGTTTTTAGTACTGAAACATGATTTCTACATCCAATAACAAGGTACTTTGTCATACATTTTATAAAGTCTTTATACTGATAATAATTAATAGTACCTTTCTTCTTCATTTCTTGAAACTCTAACTTCATTTTGTATAAAGCCTAAAACTTGGGTCTTCATTTATTTCTGAAAAATTCTCCAAAGTTCAACATGTCCAATACTTTGTGATTATAACCTTCCCTATCCATATTCACTATCTTATTTCCTTTGTCAGTTTTGTCTATTTTTATTTTCTCATCCCTTAACAATTTACAATACTTTTCACATCTCTTCCGATATATATTTGGCCTGAAGTTACATTTGCACTCAAGATTATTAAAAATTTGAAACATGGTTTCTCTTTTGCTTTTAAACAAATACATTTTCTTTTCAATTTCAGAGATCACCTTATTTCCATTAAACTTCCTTTTTATATTAACATCCAAACATTTATTCAGGGCAATCATTTCATTGTTCTTTAGGATCCTTTTACTAATATTAACGACGTAGTTAGAATCTTTACAATATTGATTAAATTTCTTATCCTCTTCTTCTCTTCATCTTCTGCGTAATTTAAAGTTCTACAAATTTCCATTTATAATTTTTGTATTCCATCCAATCCAGTCTCATGAAATAATTATATTTTTCTTCTGGGAGGGAAAACTTCAACTGCCTGTTAAAAAAATAATTCCTCTCTTTGGAGACTCCTAATTTTCTTTTACGTAATTTTTTCTCCAGGGAGAGAGTCCTGTAAATTTTTGGATTTGCAGATTTATTCCGATGTTATGTAATGAATGTGTGTGGCAGAGAAGCCAAACACTGCGATCGGAGGTCTATTGTACTATCCCACGGAAATATGGACAGAAAGACTGAGAAAGTATGGTGGGAGAAGTGCAGGGGAAACGGGAGAACCCCTAGAAAACCTGCCCAGCACGGATCGTCCACCATCACGAAACCCACATGAGAACCGAACCCGGTACTCAGAGGTGATAGGCCGAAGTCATAGCGACAACGCCAACCGCGTGGCCATGATTTATTCCGATAGAGATTGGGTAAGATGTTTTTAAGTACTGATACATGATTTCTACATTCAATAACAAGGACTTTATTACATCCCAATAGCAAGGTACTTTAAATAGCGGTGACTTAATACGTACCTCACTGTCATCATAGTTGTCTACAATGATCCAAAGAAATCATAAACTTGACTAAAAATACTGCTCAGAGAAGCGTATTCAGTAAATTCAGTAATAATTAATTACTGGTTACTGGTTAAAAATGCTTCAAGACTTGTATCTATTAAGATCTATAATTGAAGTAACTATAATTTACAAAAACTTTTTTTTAGACGAATAATGCAATTTTAATGTTTACTTTTTTCAAATTTAATAAATAGGTCGTTTAAAGTGATGTTATCACAGATCACATGGCATGATTTCACAGTTTAAATATCTTTTGTTAGAACAGGTGAGTACTACAGCATGCGCTTGTGTATCGTCGTTTTTCTTTGAGAAGAAGACAAACCAACAAATTATCTGAAATTGGTTTTAAGACTTTACGAAAGTTCCCTCATCCATTAGTGTTTTGGGGTTCTTTCCCCCTTGTTTTTTAGAATTTCAGGAAAACTTCAATATGTAGGAAACTGTAGTTTTGCATATTTTTCAGGTTTGTACTGCCATACCAATATTGCACCTGATCAGGAAAGCTATTAATTTGTACGATGGCAAACAAAAAAATTAATTATACTTCTGCTGTCTTACTTAAAAAACGAGTTTCAGTATTTCAAATTACAAGACTGCTGTTAGAAATTAAATATGTAGTGCGCAAATCAAAAGCTCTTGTCATTGGGTACAATGTGTTATAGCAGTACCAACCTGAAAAAGATTCAAAAATACAGCTTGCTTCGTAATGATGATTTATCTAAAATTCTCAGAAATAAGGAAAAAAATTCTAAGAATGGGCTTTCTTGATGTCTTAAACCTTTTAGATAACTTTTTCAGCTTTTGCCATTGGACAGAGGACGAACATTATGAGGTTTTGGCTGAATAATCGTTGCCCAGGAAACATCATAGAAGATAACAGACATTCGGCCGCAGAACGGACGAAAAACAGGAGAAAGTTACATCCGACAACGGGATTCGAACCCAGGTTCCGACATCTGCATCATTCCAGGCCGCCTGCCCGATTAGACAACTAGGATATCCAGGAACGACATCAAGATAAATTAATTTATTATTGATAGCCATTTTAGCGTCCAAAATTACATGGATTAATTTACCTTTCGTGTTGTGATAGATTATACACGTTTTTATATTACTTTTCTTAAGATGTATATCATTGCGACGCTAAAATGGCCATCTACCATTGCTCTGAGTATTGTTAGGGAAAAAGCAAATTAAAAATACAGAGAATTATTGGATAACTTAAAACACAAAATTAACTTAAAAAGATCTAAAGCTAAATGTTATTAAAGTTGTGAGTTAATTCTGCAAAAATGTTCTCTACGATTTATTTAGCTTAAACTAATGATTTCAAGTCGCAAAGAACGGCCACCTTCGATTACGCTTGTTACCACAGCTGAAATTGAGTGTGTTAGCAAGCGCCATCAAGTTCTCCATCGCTGAAGTAAAATGACTTTTTCAGCATGTCATTTATCGATGCCCAGAATTCTCCCTTAAGATTTTCCATCAAGACGAAATTGTTGAAATTAAAACAAAAATCTAGTAGTAGTTTCAATTGCAATGTATCTGCACTTAAGGTTTACGCCCCTATCGACGTCACGTATGACGTGTATCCCACATGCAGCGAGAGCTTGTGGGATAAACAAACATATAACTTTGTGTGAATTACTTAAAAAATCTTCGATTTTTGATATTTCAAGTACTGGTTCAGTACTGTGCAGATCCTTATTGCAATAATTCTGTAAAAACGCTTGGAATATCCTTCTTTAATATAATATTTCTTCTATATCTATACCGGTTAAAACAAAGCACATGGCTTTGTTTATACCACATGCGAAGCAGTAGCCTGGTGGGATATGTTGTAATTACGAAGCCCCGCCTATCCTCAAGTGGTCCATTAAATTATATCCTGCTTTGAAAATATATTGCTGTCGTCTTCTTCAATAGGCGATAATCAACTCTACATCCAATCTGAAAATTTTGGAAGGATTACAATCGTTGCATCCAAATCAAATCTTTTAGTTCAGCCTCTATATCTACTAGGGTTAAAACGAAGCACATGGCTTTGTTTATCCCACAAGCCAAATAGTAGACTGGTGGGATATTTTGGAACTACGAAGCCCCTCCTATCCTCAAGTGGTCCATTCTGATTAATTGAAAAAAAAGAATATTTTTTTCTAATTATTAAAATACTTACGTTATTACATTCTGTTCTGTTCATTTTAATTCCTGATGTTCATTTTCCGTTCTTCCTCATGTTGTTTTGTGCTTACGTCTTTTAGTACTTTAATCTTTTATTTGTTTCTGAATGCTACAAAGATTTTTTTTTTTTTTGTAATTCTCTAAGCAGGAGTTCAGAGGTCAGGGCTGTGGATTCTGAGACAGTGAAAACCGTAATGCATACTAGATTTCTTGATACGAATCATCAAATCCTTGATAGCAATTCGATATTTATATTAAAATCATCCTAGAATTTTTGTTACACGTAAACAAAAATAAGCCCACTCCCAACTAGCATAATACTTACTTAAAACAGTAATAATTTCTATTTTTAATAGAACTAGACCATCCCCTGTCTCCACCTTATAAGTATGAGATAATCCAATAAGAATCGTTTTCAAGCTATTATTGCAAAAGGTGATATTTTATTCCTTTTTGAATGAACATTTTTGATAGCGCGCGAACAATTGAATAAAAGCAAGATTGGATATTCGGGGACCAGTAGTAGTCCATCGGTTAGCGTTCCTGACTGCGAAAAGCTACTCGGTTCAAATCCCATGCAACGCGAAAAAAAAAAATAATAATGTTTTCTAATCTGACTTTCTAATCAAGGGAAACTAATATCTAATAATATATTAACAATTGCACCGGACAGCCAGACAACTAAAAGATTTTAGTAATATAGACGATTTAAATATAAATTCTATTAATTTCCTGCCCTTTTTCTTCTTAAATTACATTTTGATGTTTTTTTTTTAATTGAAAGGTCATTATTTTGTTTATGCTTGTTCTTTGAATATGTTTCTTTTGATCCCACTGAGTTATGAGTACAGTGCGAATGAAACTGATGAGGACTAGGAAGGTCGAAACAGTAAGTTTTTGATTCCCGGTACGAAAATTCCAAAAATAGCTCAGTGGATCTTTAAATGTTGTGCGTTTTTACCTTTATTGCTTCTTCCTAACATTCTTAAGCACCTTAAATTTTGAAATTCATAGAATTTAATAGAATAGAATTCAGATATCAAAATATTCTTATAAATATTTTATAAGAATTGTTTACATAAATTTAATTTATAAAAATTAGATTTTTAATTAATAACAAATTCAATATATATAATTATGATATAGGAAACACAAACTCTTCTTCAAACATTACATATTTCACAGAAAGTAACTTATTCTGCTTCTTCAGGCATAGCTATTTTCTAATTTCGTACAAAGCAATTTAAAAAAATATAAGTAATTTAAACGAACAAATTTAGTCAATGTTTACTTTCTGTGATTATAGCAATGTTTGAAGAAGAAATGTGTGTTTCAATACCAAATTGTTGAAATTAAAACAAAATCTAGCTTTTAAGTGATTGGAAAGTGAAAATCGAAATTACAACAGAATGTACGAAAGTCGTAAATTTATTTAAACCCTCCTTTTTCTTACAATAATCACGATTCAGAATCAACAGACAATTTAGTAAAAATTTGATTATTGATTGCAAATATAATAACAATTTATATTTTAACAGTGAATTTACACTAGTATTATCTATTGGTTTTAACTATAAGACGTTTCATAAATGAATTTACATTGATCAAGTTCAGCCAGATTTAACCAATTTTTTTGTGAAATGCTGAAAATTTTTTGATGGCGAATTTACCAGGCTTCCAATTTTTGTCCGTTTTACACAACTTTTTTCACAGAACAAAACCAATTACAAGCAACACAGCATTACAGTGGAGAAAAGAGATTATACATTTGCAACTGAGCAACAATCAATATTACCACTGATGTAGCTGGTAGGGACTTTGACACAGACAGCAGGATAACTGGTAAAAGACAGACGGGTCGCCAACGAAAGACCAAATATTTTTATATAAAACCAACCTACACTTTCGTAATTCATCAGTAAGACTCAGATGCTGTATTCCTACAAACCACATTATTAGACATAATGCAAATTCTGTGATAATGGCCAATTCTGGAACACTACCATAGCTTTCACTGATTCTTCAGATGCACCGAATTAAAGTCTACCTGCTTTTAGAAAGATCTGGAAAATTCCAATTTTATCTCGAAGCCAATTGCTTATTTCTCAAGAACTATCGAACAATGATACCTTCTTATTTTTTTTTGAATGAGGATTTAATGGTTCAGGTTTCATTTCCTAAAAAGATAACAAAAAATATTGTTCACATCTTGTAAAAAGTTATTTCTTCTTTACATGATTAAGTAATAAATCACGCTAATAGAATTTAAAAGTAGTTATTTCCAGAACTATCAAGGACTTTCAACTATGATCTTCAGGCTTTCGAAAAGTATTGTAACTGACACGAAAGAATGAATGAACAGATTCAGGCCTAATATGGCTTGCAATCAGAACGAAATCAATACAATCTTGCATTAACTCTACTATGTTGTAATGGTTTTTATTCACTGTATATATTCTCATTTATTTGTTTGTTTTAGTCCTATTTATTCATTATATATTCTAATCTATCCTACGTTTATAATTGTAATAATCCTTAATCTGCATTTATTTTATTATCGATTGTATTGATATATTCTAATTTTTACTGTTTCCTATTTAATTCTATTATTTTATTCAAATTTTCATTGACCGTGATTCTTATTTCTGATTCGTTAATATAAAAAGGACAGCTAAACATCAGTTAAATCCCATGTTTAATTTAAATCCTCAAAACAATTTGGAAAGCATGGCAACCAATCACAGCCTTTGTACATAGGTATTTAAACCCCTGCATCATGTGACTAAACAGAGTGATTTTCTGCCACATCTTATTTCTAGTTGATTCGTCTAATTTTACGAACCAGTGGCCACAAACATTCACCACAAATATTGATGAGAATACATACAGTGAATAAAAAGCATTACAATATACAATCTATATGAAGTCAATGTAGACAAGTTAAGTCATTAATATAGACTTACATAGCTTCAAAGGAATAACATCATTGAAAATATTTGCTTGGAATGTGTTTTAAAACAGTTCTAAAGCCACCTGAAAAGTGGGTATTATTTGCAACCAACCACAGGAAAATTATTAAAGATAATATATTATTCTTTAATAAGCTGTTAGAGCGCAGTAGCAAACTCACAGAGACTTTCGTAGGATACTTAAATTTTTCGAAAAAAAAGTGAAAATATTAAATAAACTTCAAACTCTTTCGTCTTCTAGATAAACTCACTACATTTCGTTCAAAAAGGAATAAAATATCACTTTTTGCGATAACCGCTTGGAATAAATTCTTATATGATTATCTCATACTTAGCAGGTGGACACAGGGGGATGGTCTAGTTCTATTATAAATAGAAATTATTACTGTTTTAAGTCAGTATTATACTAGTTGGGAGTAGGCTTATCTTTGGTTACGTGCGAGAAAAATTCTAGGAGGATTTTAATATAATATCGAATTGCTATCAAGGATTTGATTATTCGTATCAAGAAACCCAGTATGCATTACGGTTTTCACTGTCTCAGAATCCACAGCCCTGACCTCTGAACTCCTGCTTAAAGAATTACAAAAAAAAATCTTTGTAGCATTCAGAAACAAATAAAAGATTAATATACTAAAAGACATAAACACAAAACAACATGAGGAAAAACGGAAAATGAGCACCAGGAATTAAAATGAACAGAATAGAATGTAAAAACATATTTTTCACTGTATTTCGAAATCAAACTGTCTTCTTCTTCAGGTTCATTACGGTGTGAAACCAAATAATTTATTTTCCTTATCTAGATGAAGAAAGAGTTTGTACTTTATTTAATTTTTACATATTTTGATGTAAGTAACAAAATTGTTTTTTTTATACTTTATGTCTATTATTCCTTCAAACGGCTAATTGTTAGGACATAAATATGCTAGTTCCTTTGACCTAACTCCTTAACTCCTTGATAAATAGAACTGTCAGGTATTTCTTTGGTTACTGGAGTCCTGAAATATCCATGGTATCGGTTGAGGTAGTCTCTGTATATCGTAATGTAACATACATAAGGAGTCAAAAACAAATCGCAAATGATATTATAGAATGAAAAAGTAATCGGATGATACGTAGTATCATATTTCAAATTGGTTACTTTTTTTAATAAGAAAATGTATTGTAATCAATTTACTTCAAATATTTTAACCACTAAAAGATATAAAAATTATATCAACAAGAGTAACTCTACAGCAATATAAATCATAGTGGAACAAATCCAACACTAACACTTTACTGAAAGAAATAAATCAATAAAATTCATAAGATTCATAAGATAAATTACGAGGATTTTAAAAGTTTCGCAGTTTTACTGTTGCTTTCACTTACCATGCTTCGATTTTTGCAGGCACACATTAGAGGAATTCACTAAGATTGAACAAAGGAGCAGTATACATCGTCACAGCGAAGAAAACAACATTGCATACCAGCTGCAGAAACATGGCAAATGTCGGAGAGCTGAAGGAAAAAAGAATATCGATAACGATCAAGATCAATGCTTCGGTTACAGTCATGCTTCCACAGTAGATATAGTTGACAGGAGGTTTGGAGAATGCAGACGGAAAATTCAAAACAGGGATTAAGTACACAAAGTACGCCATGACAGGGGATGCCAACTCTAGGATGTCAAAAAATATTATCAGGATTCCGTTTCCAAACTTTATCCACTGAATACCCATGTAGAGTAACAGTCGAACAAGGTTTATAGCGAAAACTTGAATGCTCACTCGACTTAGGAAATAACCAAGCCAGGATTGCTCTGGAAGATCCATTGTGACATCTATTAAGACTACCCCATTTTTACATTAAGGATCTTCCATTTTCCATCAAAACACCGCTGACTTCGTCGATATAAAGTGATTTACGGATTCCGTTACTAGGTTGTTAAGAATACATGAAATAAATAATGGAAATGTTATGAATAATACAGCAATAGTGCTTTATTATTCAGGCGTTCATAAATAGTTAACAGCACGTTCTACAACAAATTCTTGCACGTTCACAGAACTCCATGACCAAATATCGAGGAAGTAAAGTTAATGTAGTCCCTGTCAGATTTCGGTGAATCATTATTAGGTGGCTAACAATGGTATTGATATATGATTTCATTCTGTTATTTCCCAATAACAAAGTACTTAATTGAAAAAAAAAAATAATCTTTTTTTCTAATTATTAAACATGCTTTGGTATGTTGTTACTTTCTGTTCTGTTCATTTTAATTCCTGATGTTCATTTTCCGTTTTACCTCATGTTCTTTTGTGCTTATGTCTTTTAGTATATTAATCTTTTATTCGTTTCTGAATGCTATAAAGAATTCTTTTTTCTTATTCTCTAAGCAGGAGTTGAGAGGTCAAGGCTGTGGATTCTGAGAAGTGAAAACCGTAATGCATAATAGGTTTCTTGACACTTGATACAAATAAACAAATCCCTGATAGCAATTCGATATTTAGGTAAAAATCATCCTAGAATCCATATGTCATATGTCAACAAAAGTAAGCCCATTCCCAAAAAATATAATAATGACTTAAAATAGTAATAATTTTGTATTTTTAATAAAATTTAAATATATATTCTATTAATTTCATGTCCTTTATGTTTATATTTTGATGCTTTTTTAATTAAAGGGTCATTATTATGTTTATCCTTTGTCTATGTTTCATTTGATCCCACTGAGTTATGAGTACTGGGCGAATCAAACTGATGAGACCTAGTAAGGTCAAAACACTATGTTTTTGTTAACCGGTACAGAAATTCCCGCCGTACTGGCGAGGTCGGGCAGTCTGAGGCGTCGGTCTGCCGTGGGGCCAGTGTGCCGGTACCCGGGTTCTAATCCCGGTCGAGAGCATGAATGTTTCAATTTCCTTTCCTGTGTTTGTCAGCCTCTTCTTCACTTTCTCTCCGGTCTGACGCCATTCAACGGGAAATCACTCCAGTATCTTTTCCCTTGTATATCCATGGTTTCTCCTAGGGGTTCGCCCTTGGGGGTCAGTTCCGTAGACTGCGTACCGTTGAATACGAAGTTCGCACATGATGATGATGATGATGATGACAGAAATTCCCTTAATAGCTCAGTGGATCTTTAATTGTTGTGCGTTTTTATCTTTATTAGTTTATTACTAACATTCTTATGCACGTTAAGTTTTGCAATTGATAGAATTCAAATAATTCAGATATCAAAGCACAATTTTATAGGAATTGTTTACGTATTAAATTTAATAAAAATTAAAGATTTTGTAATATAATCAACTTATAATTTGCTAATTTCGTCTGTCCGTCTGTTTTTTAACTCGACATAATTAAGCTATTAAGATAGATCCAAGGTTCTCAATGGTACCATTGAATCAAGGGTACTCAAATTGGATGAAATATTAGTTCATTTTGTCATTCCATGTTGTTTCCATGAAATTTTAACTGAAATTCTAACAAAACATATGTTCAAAACCAAATAATTTTGTTTGCACTGTACCGATTTTAATGAAATTTGGCATACTTACTCATTTTTTACGCTGATTTTTAAACTCTTTTGCCGTAGAAGCTTCGTTCACAAGTTAGCGCAGCATTTAGATTATACAAAGGTGAGTTTTAAATGCCTTTCGGCGTTATGAGTCAAAAATAATAATTATTCTTTAGATAAATTAAACTTTAGATATTGTTGTAGTTCGTTTTTCTTCTTGGGTGGAAAATGATCCTTTCGATTAACTCTCAGAACCTAAATAACAGGTATACAGGTAAGATGTACACCTAAATAGGTCGGATAAACATTAAAAAAAAAAAATCAAATCATCAATCGAATCAAATATATATATATATATATATACATATATAATATATAATATACATATAAATTGGCTAAGTTCGTCTGTCTGTCTGTCTGTAACTCGATATAATTAAGCTACTAAGATAGATCCAACGGTTCTCAATGGTACCATTGAATCAAGGGTGCTCAAATTGGATGAAACTATTAGTTCATTGTGTCATTCCATGTTGTTTCCATGAAATTTTATTCTTGGGAACTGACCTCGACAACTGAAATTCTTAAAAAACATACGTTCAAAACCAAATAATTTTGTTACCACTGCATCCATTTTAGTGAAATTTGGCATACTTACTCAGTTGTTTACGATGATTTGGAAACTCAAAACCATTTTTGCTGTAGAAGCTTCGTTCTCAAGTTAACACAGTATTTAGATTACATTTACTTTATATTTGATAGTTGATAATAAAATAATTTTTCAGATTGTTTTATGCCTGGCGTCTGACAGACTTTGCTAGTATATAGATAATATAAATATCATATAATATATATAATAATTTTGTAATGTATAAAGCACATAAATTTAATATACAAATTCTTCTTCAAACATTACTATATTTCACAGAAAGTGACTTATTCTGCTTTCTTCAGACATAATTTATCTTTTAAATAATTTAATTGTAATCAAATATAGGTAATTTAAACAAACAAATATAGGCAATATTTATTTTCTATGAAATATAGTAATGTTTAAAGAAGAAATGTGTTTCTATATCAAATTTTTGAAATTAAAACAAAATCTAGCTGTTAAATAATTGGAAAGTGAAAATAGAAAATACAACAGAATGAAAGAAAAGTCGTAAATTTATTTATAACCTCCTTTTTTTTACAATAATTACAATTTAGAATCAACAGACAATTTAGTACTGATTTGGTTGCCTACAATAGCAAGTTACATTTTAACAGTGAATTTACGCTAATATTATCCATTGATTTTAATTATTAAATATTTCATAAATAAATTTACATTGACATATTTCAGCCAGATTTAACCAACTTTTTTTAGAATTATTCAAATCCTGAAAATTTTCTGATGGTTTTATACAACTTATTTCACAGAACAGAACCAATTACAAGCTACACAACATTACAGTCAAGAAAAGAGATTAGGCATCTGCAACTGAGCAATAGTCAGGATACCACTAAAGTAGTTGGTAGGGACTTGACACAGAGAGGGGGATAACTGGTAAAAGACAGACGGGTCGCCAAGTAAAGACTAAAAAGTTTTCTATAAAACCAACCTACACTTTAGTAATTCGTCAGTAAGCCTCATATCCTGCATTCCTACAAACCACACTATTAGACATAATGCAAATTCTGTGATAATGGCCAATTCTGGAATACTCTGTTGATTTTGCAGCCATAGCTTTCACTGATTCTTCAGATGCGCCGAATTAATGAATATCTGCTTTTAGAAAGATCTGGAAAATTCCAATTTTATTGTCGAAGCAAATTGCTTTTTTCTCAAGAACAAGCCGTTCCTATCAAACAATGATTCCTTTTGCGATATATTTATTTCTTTTAATACTGAGAATTTAATGGTTCAGGTTTCATTTCCTAAAAAGATAAAAAAAAATGTTCACATCTTGTAAATAGTTATTTCTTCTCTACATGATTAAGTGATAAATCACGATCATTCAATTTAAAAGTATTAATTTCCAGAACTTTCAAGGACTTTCAACTAATGAAAATCAATAAGTCTTTTCAATTATTTATTATAATAATTTAATACTAAATCGTCTTCAACTGAACTTAAAAGTCTGCTCAAATAATTTAAATTAATATATTTTCATTAAAAAACTAGAAATATTTATTTGATTGTTTTCGTTTTGTTTCGTAAAAGTACTTTAGCTTTTTTTTACAAAAATTCGAGAACTTTCAAGACATTGAAAACCAAAAAAGAGGAAAACAATTGAAAACAAAAAAAAAGAGAAAAACAATTGAAAACCAAAAAAGAGAAAAACAATTGAAAACCAAAAAAGAGAAAAACCATTGAAAACAAAAAAAAGAAAAAAAAAACCATTGAAAACCATAAAAGAGAAAAACCCGTTGAGAACAAAAAACGGGGAAAACCGTTGAAAACCAAAAACGAGAAAAACCATTGAACACCAAAAATGAGGAAAATCATTGAAGACAAGAAAAGAGAAAAACCAAGTACAGTTGGAATCCCCTATCCGTTGATTCAGTGTCCACGGTTTCAGAATTCCGCGGCCCGAAAAAAAGTTGGAAATTAAAAAAAAAAAAAAAAAAAAAAAAGGATTCATAACTATCAAAATGTGTGCCAAGTCAGAACGGGCCGAAATATGGTGAAATCAGCTGCTCAAATCAGCTTTTGGCGTCCAGTAGTCTTCCTACTCGAGTCATCTTCCTTTGTTCCTGTATGGACGCTTCCCTGCAGAACTTGCCTTAACTCATGCGTTGTAGCGTTCTCGCTGTTGGCTTTAGTTATCGCGTTATCGTAGTCTTTATGTTCAATGCCTTTATTAACCATTCTAACAGCACCAATGCATAAGAGTAGTGAATCTGGTAGTGCTTCTAAGTCTATGAAAAAGCCTATGAAAAGATCACTGAGAAGTGAAAATTCTGGATGTCTTTGAAATAGAAAATAATTTAAATAAAATTTATTGCTACTTAATTTAATATTTTTTCATGTAAAATAATTAGTATACTCACCATAAAGTTAATAAAAGATAAATTAAAATAAACTTGCACAGTTTCGGT
>JAFIDM010002131.1:27070497-27095613 GCA_023159025.1 Thereuonema tuberculata | reverse complement strand
TGGGCGAAAGCATATTTATTGTCCGGTTGGCGATTTCTCTCCATTTACAGTTTTATTTTAATGTAACTTTTATAAGTTTATAATGTGTGTCCTAATTATTTTTTATTAAAAAAAATACTTTGCTTTGTCACACGTAAAAATGATTTTTTATTTAATATCGGTAATATCTTACTACGCGTTATTTATCAATTAAACTTTATCGTATTTATGTATGTTATACGAATATCACATTGTGCCACTAAATTTGCTAATGGATTGATCCAATCACTTCTTCAAGGTGTAAAGGCAGCAGTCAAACGATTAACTTGTCTGTCTTTGCTAAGGTACGTATGTTGTTCGCTCTAACCCTAATACCTTCTTATTACGTTCTGTAAATATCATTAACGGGATTTTAATAACTTAATCGTGTCATTTAAATTCTCAGAAGAAGATTAAAATCTAATGTGCTTCATATCAATATGTAATCATTGCAATACAGGTAAAGATTATAAGTTATTTAACATTATGCGACTGAATTTTAGATGTAATTAAAAGTAAATACAGCAGTGAATTTGTTTTCACTGCATGAATTCCTGTAGTGCTGCATATTTCAGTATTGTTTATTTTAGAAAAATCTTCGAATCTCTTTTATTATCTTCTTTTCTTTTATTATTCAATATTTATTGTATGATCTTCTTTCCGATCTGAAGGCTTTCGAAAAGTATTACAACTGACACGAAAGAAAGAATGAACAGATTCAGACCTAATTTGACCTATCAATTTAACCTTAGATGGCTTGAAATCAGAACGAAATCAGTACAAACTTGCATTGACTCTATTATATTGTAATGATTTTTATTCACTGTATATATTCTCATTTATCAGTTTGTATTAGTCTTATTTATTCATTGTATATTCTTAACTATCTTACGTTTATAATTGTAATAATCTTTAATCAGCTTTTATTTTATTATCGATTGTATATTCTAAGTTTTACTGTTTGCTATTTAATTCTATTATTTTACTTAAATTTTCCGTTGACGTTCTTATTTCTGATTCCTTAATATAAATAGACAGTTAAACATCAGTTAAATCACACATGTACTTTAAATCCCCCTAACAATTTGGAAAGTATGGCAACCAATCACAGCCTTTGTACATAGCCTATTTAAACCCCTGCATCATGTGACTAAACAGAGTGAGTTCTTACCTGATCTTATTTCTAGTGGACTCGTCTAATTTTACGAAACAGTGGCCACAAACATTCACTACAAAAATTCATGAGAATATATAAAGTGAATAAAAATCATTACAATATACAATCTTTATAAAGTCTCTGTAGACATAAGTGAAGTCATTAATATAGACTTAGAAAGTTTGGAAGGTATAACATCATTGCAAATATTTGCATGGAATATATATTAAAACAATTCAAAAACCACCTGAAAAGTGGGTATTATTTGCACCAATCCCCACGGGAAAATTATTAAAGGTTAAAATATTATTCTTTAATAAGCGGTTAGAGCGCAGTAGCGAACTCAAGAGTCTGTGTGGGATATTTAAAATTTTCGAAAATCAAGTAAAAATATTATATAAACTACAAACTCTTTCTTCTTCAACAAAAACTCAATATATTCGAAAACATAAACTGTCTTTTTTTTTCATGAACATTACGGAGTGAAACCAAATAGCTTCCTTCGTTATCTAGCAGAATGTACAGAATGTATCATATTTCAAACTGGTTACCGATACTTTTTTTAATAACAAAATGTATTATAATCAGTTTACTTTAAATATTGTAACCACGAAAAGATATAAAAATTATCTCAATTGGCATAACTCTACAGCAACTGCAACAAATCCAACATTAATACTTTACTGAAAGAAGTGAATCAATAAAATTATTAACATTCATAAAATAAAATACGAGTATTTAAAAGTTTCGCAGTTTTGGTGTTAAATTCACTTACCAAGCTTCGATTTTTGCAGCAACATGTTAGAAGAATTATCTGAAATTCAGCAAAGGAACAGTATATATCGTCAAAACGAAGAAAACTACATTGAATACCAGCTGCAGAAACATCACAAAGATCAGAGAATGGAAAAGAAAAAGAATATTGATGATCAATGCTTCGGTAAGAGTCAAGATTCCACAGTAGATATAGTTGTTAGGGTATTTGGAGAACGCAGACGGAAACTTGAAAAGCAACATTAGGAACACAAGGTACACAATGACTGCAGCTGTTGCCGACTCTCGGATGACTCGGACATCAAGAA
Source organism: Thereuonema tuberculata (assembly GCA_023159025.1). Taxonomy (NCBI): domain Eukaryota; kingdom Metazoa; phylum Arthropoda; class Chilopoda; order Scutigeromorpha; family Scutigeridae; genus Thereuonema; species Thereuonema tuberculata. The sequence continues at coordinate 27,093,357 of JAFIDM010002131.1, read as the reverse complement.
AGACTACAACCATTCCTGTAAAGTTTGTCATCATTGGAATCCCTGACATAAAAGCCAATGCTAATCCTAGTCGGAATACGTTTATAAAGAAAACTTGAACGATCACTCGACTTCGGAAGTATTCAAGGTAAGACTCCAATAAAGGATCCATTTTGAAATCTATGAAGACTACCCTACTTTTACACTAAAGATCTTTCATTTTCCGTCAAAACAGTGATGCCTTCTTCGATGTTAAGTGAAGTGCGGATTCCGTCACTAGGTTGTTAAGAATACATGAAATAAATAATGGAAATGTTATGAATAATACAGCAATAGTGCTTTATTATTCAGCCATTCATAAATAATTAACAGCACGTTCTACAACAAATTCTTGCACATTCAAAAACTGCGTGACCGAATATCCAGAATGTAAAGTTAATGTAGTCCCTGTCAGAGTTTGGTGAATCATTGTTAGTTGACTAACAATGATACTTATACATGATTTCTATCTGTTACATCCCAATAACAATGTACTTTAAATAGCAGTGACATAATAGAAAGTATACCTCAGTGTCATCATAGTTGTTACAATGACTCATAGAAATCATAGACATGACTAAAAATACTGCTCTGATAGGCGTATTCAGTATATTCAGTAATAATTAATTATTGGTTCCTGGTTAAAAATGTTTCAAGACTTGTATCTATTGAAAATATACTTTACAAAAACTTTTTTTAGAAATAAAAATAACCGAATAATGCAATTTCAATGTTTATTTTTTTCAAATTTATTAAAATAGGTCATTTAACGTGATGTTGTCGCAAGTCACTTAACATGAAATAAATATCCTTTGTTAGAATAGCTGAGTACTACAGCATGCTCATGATTATCGTTGTTTTTCTTTCAGAAGGAGACAAGCTAACAAATTATCTGAAACAAATTATCAGTTTTAAGACTTTAAGAAAGTCCCTCCACCCATTAGTGGTTTGGGTTTTTTTTCTCCCATGTTTTTTAGAATTTTAGGAAAACTTCAATATGAAGGAAACTGTAGTTTTGCATATTTTTCAGATTTATACTACCCTATCCATATTGCACCTGATCAGGGAGAGCTATTAATTTGTATGATGGCAAATAAAACAATTGCTTATACTTCTTCAGTCTTATGTACAAAACGAGTTTCAGTAATTCAAATTATAAGATTGCTGTTGAAAATTAAATAACTTCAGTACGCAAATGAAAAGCTCGTGTGTTTGGGTACAATGCGTTATACCAGTGCAAAACCTTAAAAATATGCGAAAATACAGCTTGCTTCTTATTGAAGTTTTATCTAAAATTCTCAGAAATAAGGGAAAAAAATACAGTAAAACCTCTCCAATCCGGCCCTCGGTAATCCGGTTCCACCGTAGTCTGGCCTGATCCTGAATATTTTTTTTTTGTTTTTTTTATAACTAAATTCGTTTCTCTATTTTGAGTCAACTCGGCCGGCACGCAGCGAGTCCGTATCGAGTTCCGAAAACACAGTTTGAGTCACCACGCACGTGTATCAGCTGCTGCTCGGCCGGCACGCGAAGAGTCCGTTATGGGAACATTTATTGGTTTACATTTTAGTATTTTTGTTTATTATATTTAATTGTAATTTTTCATGTAAATTTAAAACGTTAAAAGAGAAATTCTAACCTAGAATCCCGACGCCGGGATTCGAATTCAGGTTCCTTTTGTTTTACAGTACCTACATCGTTAAAATGCAGTTTAACGCATTTGCGTCATTGTACTCTATATAATAAATAAGACTACTGTAATTTTAAAATAAGATAATTTGGGGGAAGATGCAAGTTGCGGGAAGACGCAAGTTTTGTAATATTTCGTTATCAGAAGCTAGATGGCAGAATTTTCAACGGCCAAGCGTAGAAGTATTCTATGTGAAGGTTGCTGGTGAAAGTTTTCAATTTTACATCGAGTTCCATCATAGTTAAATTGAAAAATAAACTCTTTGGTCTTGGTCAGTACTTAAGTTATAATATTTCGTTGACCATACTTAAGGTTTAGCGCTCGATGTATCACAGCAAACTTAATTTAGCCTTGATATGATTGTCATCTGGTTTTTAGTGAGTGAATGGTTGGTTGAAGCAGCATGGCAAGTCCCGCTGAACAAAAATAAATCTTTGTAGTCTCTCCCCTCAAAGCTTGGGGAAAGATGCAACATATTAAAGAATAATGATTTCCAAATACTTCACCCTATTTAAATATAAATTAAAATTATATTTTCCATGTAATTATTATCAAATATGAAAAATCCGATATATTAAGCATTTATTCGTTATTAATTTTATAAAACTTGTTTTTTTTATGTCCACGAATTATTAAATTGTTAATTTTTGTTCGTAAGTGTTCTATTGAGTCAAGACTTACAAAATAAATCAATACAATTTCTACAATTGTGAGTTTGGAGAAATTATTTTAAACCAAACAAAAAAAATACATTAAAGAAATAGAACGGAATCAATTCAATATTAACTCTTAGCGACAATCGTTTTTATTTAATGTAATAAAATTAATTAATTCAGTTAATTTAATGATTTAGTTAATTTATTTAATGAATTTTTTTTGTGATAAAAAAGGGTTCCAAATGCGATTGGTTCCAATGTGTAATATGGCAGAAAAAAAAATTGCTCCAAGAAAACTGCAGCAAGGACAACTCATATTGTGCAGTGTGAAGTGTTGTTCTTCAGTGTCACTTGTCTAATTTATGGTCAATGTAATGTTTATAAAGGCTTATTAAAATTTGGCTGAATATACTTTGTTTTACTTAGTAATTGTAAACTTCATAACATGTGGCATCTACCCCGCTTACTGGGGGAACATGCCACTTTTGCTGAAGTTAATTTAAGGGCATTTTTGTATTTGTTGCATTTACTGTAGTGCATTAAAATTTTTTGCACTTAACAGTTAAAAGAACAAGCAATATTTTGACATATATCATTAAGTTTTTTTATTTCTCGTTTTCAAGTAAAAAAATTATAACTGTCAAGTGTGGCGTCTTCTCCAAAATTACCTTACACTTTTTATTTGTATTGTTTTTAATAAACATTTGAGTGCAGTATTATGAAAATGGGGTTAAATTAATTAAACTTGGCATTATGTCTTCACAAAAATTGAGCTAGTGAGGTATTTTAAGAACATTCTCGGTAGTCCGGCTTTGGCCGGATTTGAGAGGATTTACTGTACTAAGATGGGCTTTCTTGAAGTTCTAAAACTTTTAGCTACCTTTTCGTTTTTTGGTCATCATCTCGCTTACGGTAGTACTAGGCTATGTTAGAACGATCATAGTAATCATGGTTTTGAAGACACACTAGTGTGAATAACAGTTAAGCTTGTCTGAATGAAGATAATTTTTAAAGAACAATTTTTTGTTTTCAATGGCCAGGCTCTTTGAGCTTTTGCCAATGGCCTCGAGAAGGGGCGAGCATTCAGAGGTTTTGGCTGAATAATCGTTGCCCAGGAAGTGTCATAGGAGAAAACAGACGTTCGTCCGTAGAACGGATGAAACACATGAGAAAGTTACATCCATGCCGACGCCGGGATTCGAACCCAGGTTCCGACATCTGCCTCATTGCAAATCGCCTGCCCGATTAGACAACTAAGCTATCCCGGAACGCCACCGAGATAAATTAATTTACGGCCATTTTAGCGTCCTTAATTATTTCGTACACCTTTAATTAAAGTTACATGGGTTAATTTGCCTTTCGTGTTATGATAGATTATGTACGTTTTTATATTATTTTTTTTAAGCTGGATATAATTGGGAAGCTAAAATGGGCATCTACCATTGCTCCAATTACTATTAGCGAAAAACAAATTCAAACTAAATAGAATTATTGGATAACTTAAGACAAAAAATCAATTTAAAAATAGCTCAAGCTAAATGTTAGCAAAGTTGTGAGTCAATTCTGCAAATGTCCTCTACGATTTAGTTAGTTAAAACTAATGATTTCAATTTGCAAAGAACGGCCACCTTCGATGACGCTTGTTACCAATAGCTGAAGAAGAGTATGTTAACAAGCGCCGTCTAGTTGGCCATGGGTGAAGTACGATCACTTTTTTAGCATGTCGTGTATGAATGTTATTTTAAGATTTTCCATCAAGATCAATTTGTTGAATTTAAAACAAAAATCTAGTTATAGTTTCAATTGCAGTGTATCTATATTTCTGATGAATTAAAAAAATGAATATCTTTTTTCTAATTATTAAACATGCGTACTTATAGTACAGTAAATAGAGACCAAAAGAGAGGGTTACCTTACAAAAGGTCCGGTAGTTCTAATATTTTGATATGCTGTCTAGAATGGTTAGTAAGTGTTTGAAATGCAAAATGCACAATTTCCCCCCCCCCTCCGCCATCTTAAAAAAACAGAAAAAAATCGACACTTTCTTTAGATTTTCGCTTATATCTTCGTTTTAGTGCATTTTAGCTACAAAAGAGTTCTACTCAATGTTGTAGAGAATACAATTTACTACAATTTAGGCATTAAATTTTTTTTTCTAAGACTGATAGTTACGGAGATATGCACTTTTGAAAAAAATAAAAAAAAAACGCCTTTTCCGGAAATTTGTCAAACTTCTTACTTTAGGACTTTGTAATTCAGTTATGGCCCATTCTAGGGAAACAAGTAAGAGAATAAAATTTGTAGGGAATTTAATTACCTACAAAACGCTGTATATTTTTTTAACCAACCCTACGGAGTGTGGGGTAAAAAAAATATTCAAAAACAACGGTATATTACGTTTTTTGCTATTGTGATGCCACATTGTATCTAAAAAAATTCACTAATTACTTTCCAGTTTTGGCTTGAATTTGGAGTGTATACCAACCCTATAGTCCAACCGATGGATCTTGACGATCTCGTTTTTTCGCGCTTTCACGTAATTTACGCGAGATTAGCCTATATCCAAGTCTTCTCACAAAATGTCGAGAAACAGTGTTATACGAAGCAGCGCATGGAAAATAATATTGTAGATTGAAGAATATTTTCGGAGGGAATTAATGAATGGAGGACCTCTCATTCTTTTAGAAAGAGTTCAAGACAGATTAGCTGAAGCAACCGGTATATCCAAAGCCTCCATCACCAGGATATACTAAATACCTTGACACCTCGTGAGGAGGCCAGTGGCCAGATCTCGTGTTTTCCGTAATTCTCAAGGAAACGAGATCGTCAAGAACCGTCTGTTGGACTGTACTTGAGTTTCTTACATGTTACAGCGCAATGCTCGTGAGGCAGGTACTATTTAACTTGAATACCTACTGGTGAGAGGGGATATTCAATTTCAAATAGCCCACCAACACAGCAGATATATTTTTCAAAGATGCCTTTATTTAAACAAAGTAAGAACAAAGGGCAGTAATAATCATACAAATATCAGTATTAAATGAACTAAAAACTGAAAAGAAAACAAATTTACATGCGCTTCGCTCGTTTCATAGTGGATGAGTTACTGAAGTCGGGATCTTCATTTTCGTCAAATAGCGAAATTAGTACATCGGCGTCGTTTTCGTCGTCGACGAGGACCTCATTCCTGTTGTCACATTCTTGGCCAGCACAGAATTTGCTAAGGGCGGAACAATTGAGGCCCGCCTTTCTACAGCCACACGCCCCCATGCAGCCAGTTGTGCATCTGCATGAGATGGTCTTAAGCAGGTTTGGGGGAAACAGTGTCTCTACTCATCCTGATGGGCTTCAGTCCTCGAGCGTGTCTTAATTATGCTTCCACGCGCTGATTATTCTCTGTTAGTCATTTTATATTGATCTTGTTAGAACCGTGACAGAACTCTACATCAGCCCCACTCGATCGGGTCTTTGACAATCCCCATCCACTCCATGACCTGGTGGTATGTCTTCAGGAAGTGGAAATGTGTTGCGTCACTGGTCGGAAGAAGTTTTGCCAGATTGAGCTTGGTAGTACTGGTCTTGAATTAGCTGTGGCGAAGGGAGCTCAACGACTGTTCGCTACTGCCACCATATAAGGATACCAAGATTTTCTTCCCTGCAGTTGAAATTTCTTGGGGGTGGCAACAGGGTCCCCGAACCTCTCCGCCTGCTCCAGCAATGATGGGTCTTTTCTGAAAAGTTGGCAGAATTTATTCTTTCCAAACCTAGAAATGTTTGAAGTGGTGTCGCAGCCCGATATTGCGTGCAGGAGTAAGGTACACCCTTTGAAGTTGTACTTGTAGGAGGAGGCGGAGTGGATTGCATCTGGATGTTTCCCTCTCGCTGTTTTTTTTTTTTTTTTTGAGGTAGACATTGCTGACCGCAGGTGTTGTGCTAGTCAGCAGGACGAGTAGGTCAATGTCTTCCCCGACAATGACGACGGCGTCGTACGTGGGGGAGAGGCATTTAGCTGTGGCAACTATCAACCTGTCAGCATCGTCAGAAGCTTGGTCTGTGGCGATGTTTGACGCTTGCATTTCAGTTGAGAGCAGCTTCACGAATCGGTCTTCATTCCCTCATTGGAACTTATCCTGAGGTGTGTTGTTGACAGTTGTTTTGTCAAATATCACGTCTGATGATACGTTTGCCTTGTACCTTCTTGATCGTTCAGCACTCTTGGTCCCTTGCTGAGAAGGATTGGTTGTGTAGCCATCAAAAATCACCATCACATCGGTGACATAGTGACGCTGAACGTACTTGACGTAATCCTGGCAAATCAAAAATACGAAAAATTAAACCACATCAAACTCGTGTTTTGTGATTTAAAAAATGACAGTTATCTTTCTTTGATGTAACCTTGTAAATAAAAGCAGTTACATCTGTATTGAAAGGTTGAAACTACTTCGTCATGACCTGTTTTATCAACTGAAAACCGTATAGTTTAACACCCTCGTCTCTTAGTTATAGTTGGGTGTTTCAGTTACCCCGTCGTTTCACTTACCCTACCTGACTATACATGCGTTTTGTAGGAAATTAAATTCCCTACAAATTTTATTCTAATACTTGTTTCCCTAGAATAGGCCATAACTGAATTACAGCGACCTAGTTAAAAGTATGACAAATTTCCTGAAAGTGCGTTTTTTTTTTCAAAAAGCTCATATCTCCGTAACTATCAGTCCTAGAAACAAAATTTAAAGCTTAAATTGCAGGAAATTGTATTCTCTACATTGAGTAGAGAACGCTTTTGTACTAAAGCGCACTAAAAAGAAAATTTAAGCGAAAAACTAAAGTTGCCGATTTATTTCGTTTTTTTAAGATGGCGGCGGGCGCGGAGGGGGGGGGGGATTGTGCATTTTGCATTTTAAACACTTACTAACCATCATAGACAACAAAATTAGAACTACAGGACCTTTTGTAAGGTAACCCCTCTCTATTCACTCGACAATTATGGTGTTACTTTCTGTTCTGTTTATTTTAATTCCAGATGTTCATTTTCCGTTTTTCCTCTTGTTCTTTTGTACTTATGTCTTTTAGTACATTAATCTTTTATTCGTTTCTGAATGCTACAAAGAATTATTTTTTCTTATTCTCTAAGCAGGAGTTGAGAGGTCAGGGCTGTGGATTCTGAGACAGTGAAAACCGTAATGCATAATAGATTTCTTGATACGAATAATCAAACCCTTGAAAGCAATTCGATATTTATATTAAAACCATCCTAGAATTTATCTCACACGTAAACAAAAATAAGCCTATTCCCAACAAATATAATACAGACTTAAAACAGTAATAATTTCTATTTTTATTAGAACTAGGCCATCCCCCTGTCTCCACCTGGTAAGTATGAGATAATCCAAGAATAATCGATTCCAAGCGGCTATGGCAAAAAGTGATATTTTATTTCTTTTTGAATGAACTCATTATTTGATAGCGCGCGAACAAATAGAATAAAAGTAGGATTGGATATTGGGAGAATAGAAGTAGTCCATTCTGACTGCGACGACGAAGGTCCTCGGTTCGAATCCCATGCAAGGCGAAAAAAAAATTATAATCTGACTTTCTCATCATGGGAAACATATCGATAATTAAGAATTGCTCCGGACAGACAGAGAAATAAAAGATTTTAGTAATATAGTTTTAAATATAAATTCTATTAATTTCCTACCCTTTTCATTTTTAATTTATATTTTGATGTTTTTTTTTAATTAAAGGGTCATTACTTTGTTTATGCTTGTTCTTTGTATGTGTTTCTTTTGATCCCACTGAGTTATGAGTACTGGGCGAATCAAACAAATGAGACCTACGAAGGTAGAAACAGTATGTTTTGTTTACCGGTACGAAAATTCTAAAAATAGTTCAGTGATGTTTTAATTGTTGTGCGTTTTTATCTTTATTGTTTCTTACTAATATTCTTTTGCACGTTAAATTTAGCAATTAATAGAATTTAAACAATTCAGATATCAAAGCGCTATTTTATAGGAATTGTTTCAAAATTTATTTTAATAAAAATTAAAAGATTTTTAATCAATACCAAATTAAATATATAAACTACATAATTATGATATACAAATCCATCTTCAACATTACATATTTCACAGAAAGTAACTTATTCTGCTTCAGACATAATTTATGTTTTAAATAGTTTAATTGTAAACAAATATAGATAATTTATATAAACAAATATATGTTATATTTACTTTGTGAAATACAGTAATGTTTCAAAAGAATGTGTATTTCAATACCAAATTGTTGAAATTAAAACAAATTCTAGCTGTTAAAAGATTGGAAAGTGAAAATAGAAATTACAACAGAATGTAAGAAAGTCGTAAATTTATTTATAACCTCCATTTTCTTACAATAATTACAATTTAGAACCGATAATTTAGTAATAATTTGGTTATTCATTGCAAACATAATGACAATTTACATTTAACAGTGAATTTACGCTAATATTATCTATTGGTTTTAATTATTAAATATTTCATAAATAAATTTACATTGATTACTTTCAGCCGGATTTAACCAACTTTTTTACAAATATTAAAATGTTGAAAATTTTATGATGTGGATTTCCTAGACTTCCAATTTTTTTCAGAACCGTTTTGCACAACTTATTTCATACAACAAAACCAATGACAAGCTACACAACATTGCGTCAAGAAAAAGAGATTATACATCTGCATCTGAGAAAGAATCAGGATACCACTGATATAGTTGGTAGGGAGTTTGACACAGAGAGGGAGATAACTAGTATAAGACAGACGGCCAAGGAAAGAACAAATATTTTTATATAAAAGCAACTTACAATTTAGTAATTCGTCAGTAAGCCTCAGATGCTGTATTCCTACAAATCACTCTATTAGACAATCACTGTATTAGACGGAATGCAAATTTTGTGATAATGTTCAATTCTGGAACAGCTCTTCATTTGGCTGCCGTAATTTTCACTGATTCTTCAGATGCGCCGAATTAAAGCCTACCTGATTTTTGGAAAGATCTGGGAAATTCCAATTTTTATGTCACAGCCAATTTCTTTTTTCTCAAGAACTATCAAACAATGATACCTTCTGCGATATATTTATTTCTTTTGTTACTGAGGATTTAATGGTTCAGGTTTCATTTCCTAAAAATATAAAAAAAAAATATTGTTCACATCTTGTAAATAGTTATTTCTTCTTTACATTATTAAATAATAAATCACGTAGAATTTAAAAGTACTAATTTCCAGAACTTTCCAACTAATGAAAATCAATAATTTTATTTAATTGTTTATTATAATAATTTTTTACTAAATCGTGGTCAACTGAACTTTCCAACTGAACTTGCTTTTTCAACTGAACTTGCTTTCCACCATATCGACGAAATATGATGAAACAGTTGTCACGAGAAAAGAATTCTCAATGAGCAAAACATAAAATAAAAAAAAATAAAGCACTCTACTACCAGAACGTTTCTTTTTGTTTCTTGAAAAAGAAAACGTACAAAAAAATAAAAAAATAAAATCCAGAATAAGGAATTAAAACCAGACAAGCTAGATTTATAAACTATAAAACTTACATTTGGATGTGGAACTCAATAGAATAAGAAAATTAACAACTAAAATTTATCCTCATTAACAGTTGCAGCGGGATTCTTCAGTCCTTGGAAGGAAAAAAAAATAAATAAAATAAAAAAAATTATAAAAAAAAGACATTTAAACAAACTAAATAGTTTAAAACAGTTTCTCGAAAAGAAAAGTTCTTCAAAGTTTGTAAGTCTTTCGTTAAGAAATGCACAGTTAAGGACAAAATTATCAAAAGTTTGCTAGCGAACACAAGTTAAAAATAAGCCGTAGGCTTATCAAAGTTTCTCCGTCGCGGTGCACCACGGGAATCTAGGTCTCGTAGCACAACAGTTGATTCACTCGCGTGTTTATATCATTTAGACGTTTTCCCTGAATTAATGGATACACTTCACACGCGTGAAACACTGAATCACTTAGAAGTCAGTGTCACTGGCGCTTCATCCCCTCCGGAGTTTTAAGAGATTTGCTACACTATGCAAATTTATTTTGGAAGAAGCAGTAGACATAGTCCTCATCCAGGAACCTTGGTGTTACAAGAATAAGGTAAGAGGATTAGGAAATATTGGGGTAACTATTATTGCGTGTTCTAACAATAAACCACTTACTTGATATTTATTAAAAAGAATATTAAGTATTTTACTTTAACTGAATATTGCACCACTGATTTGGTAGCAATTAAGATTATGTTTAACAATAAGGAAAAACAAAGGGTTGTCATATTTACCTCTGCTTATTTCCCTTATGATTCACCTGAACTTCCACCTGCTGAGGACTTTGTTAAACTTGTCAACAAGGTGAGGGATAAAAAGGAAGAACTCATCACTGGTATTGATGCCAGTCCACACCACATTATATGGGGGAGTAAAGACATTAATATCAGAGGTGAAAAACTTATACAATTTATACTCACTTCAGATTTACAAGTTCTTAACAATGGTTACGCTCCTGCGTTTTTTAATAAAATTAGAGAGGAAGTTATTGACATTACCTTATATACTCCTTTTGTTAGTACCAAAGTAAAAAACTGGCATGCATCTAATGAAATGACTTTTTCAGATCATAAATACATTTGCTTCACCTTAGAATCAAGAAGCAAACTAATGTTTTAGTTTTCCTATAACTAATTTCTACAGAAACCCTAAAAATACTAATTGGGAATCTTATAAAGATGACCTTAAGAATAGTATTAGGTTTTGCCCACAACGGATTAAATCTGTTGAAGATATAGAGATAACTGTTGACTTTATACAACAATCTATTATCTCTTCATACAATGCGAATTGTCCTGAGATAAAGCTAAAACTACTTAGACGTGTTTCTTGGTGGCATCAAGAGCTAATCTCAGAACAGCACTAGAAAGCTGTTTAATGCAGCTAAAAGAAACGGTGAATGGGATGTTTATAAACAATCACTCACTGAATATAATAGAGCTTTGAGAAAAGCAAAACGAAAAGCATGGAAGAAGTACTGTGAAGAAATTTCTAATGTTCCTAACAATTCTAGACTTTTAACAAAAGAACCTAATCTTAGATTAGGGACTCTTGTTACAAAACAATGGCAGTTATATCGCCAATGGGGAAGAAACACTTAAGGTTCTAACCAGTGTACATTTCCCAGATTCTATCGAGATCGATCGGGACAGAGGCGTAGGTCTGCTAAATTTAAACTTGGGGTCTCATTTTAGAGCACCCAAGGAAAATTGGCAAACTGTGCGCCTGGCAAACGATCGATCAAAGAAAGAATGAGCGGTATCTACTTTATTAAAGCTTTTAAATCAGCTGGATTAGATCAAATCTTTCCAGCCATTATACAAAAAGGAATAAGCTTCCTAGCTACACCTCTTTGTAATATTTTAGAGCAAGCCTAGCACTGGGTTATATTCCATCTCAATGGAGACCAGTCAAGGTTGTGTTTATTCCTAAGCCGGTCGATCTACTTATGTCGTTGCCAAAGCTTTTAGACCAATTAGCTTAGCATTTTTTCTTCTGAAAACTATGGAAAAGCTAATTGATAAATATATTAGGGAGGGTGTACTTAGGACTTTTCCAATACACCAAAACCAATATGCCTATCAAGTTAGAAAATCAACTGAGGCGGCTCTTCCTAGCCTTGTCTCCATTATTGAAACCACACTTGAAAACAAAGAAATAACTCTTGCTAATATGGATACCAGGACACAAAGGGATTGAAGGTAATGAACTAGCGGACAGACTAGCCAAAAAAGGAGCTGAAACCTCGTTCATTGGATCTCAACCAGTCTGTGGGATCTCCATTGAAACCACTAAAACTGCAATTCGGGAGACAGCAAAAGACCTATTGGAATAATCTTCCACGGCAGAAACACTCAAAGCTCTTTATTAAAGTGCATTTAAGGAAAAGAGCCAGGGAACTTATTAATTTAACAAGAACCAGTCTAGAATCTTGACAGGACTCTTTACAGGTCACTGTCACTTAATGAAACACCTTTTTTAATATAAAAATAGTTTCAAATCCTACTTGCAGACGATGTGGAAAAGCTGATGAAACAGCAGCACACATACTATGTGAGTGTGAAGTGCTTGCGAGCACTAGACACATGTTGATAGGTATGGGCTTTCCCAATCCCTCAAACTATGTGACTATATGCAGAATTAAGGACATTGGGATACACAATAGGCCTTTTTGAGGCCGCAGTGTTAGGGACTTAATAGTACCTCCCATTTTATGTTATGTTATGTTCTGTATGATCTTCTTTCCGATATGTAGGTCTTTCGAAAAGTATTATAACTGACACGAAAGAAAGAATAAATAGATTCAGGTCTAATCTCACCTATCAATTTAGATGGCTTCAAATCAGAACGAAATCAATACAATCTTGCATTGACTTTATTATATTGTAATAATTTTTATTCACTGTATTTTTTCTCATTTATCTGGTTGAAATAGTCCTATTTATTCATTGTATATTCTTAGCTATCTTAAGTTTATAATTGTAATAATATTTAATCAGCATTTATTTTACTATCGATTGTATATTCTAATTTTTACTGTTTCCTATTTAATTCTAATATTTTATTCAAATTTTCAGTTGACCGTGCTTCTTTATCCTGATTCGTTAATATAAAAAAGACAGTTAAACATCAGTTAAATCCCACGTGTAATTTAAATTCCCCAATCGATTTGTAAAGCACGGCAACCAGTCACAGCATTTGTACATAGCCTATTTAAACCCCTGTATCATGTGACTAAACAGAGAGAGCTCTTACCAGATCTTATTTCTAGTCGACTCGTCTAATTTTGAGAACGAGTGGCCACAAACTCTCACAATAAATATTAATGAGAATGTATACAGTGAATAAAAATCATTACAATATACATTCTATATGAATTCTTTGTAGACATAAGTGAAGTCATTAATATAGACTTACAACGCTTGAAAGGAATAACATCATTGCAAAAATTTGCATGGTATGTATATTAAAACAGTTAAAAAGCAACCTGAAAAGTGGGTATCATTTGCACCAACCACGGCAAAATTATTAAAGATAATAAGATAATAAAGATAAAGATTCGCAGTAGCGAACTCACAGAGTCTGCGTGGGATATTTAAAAGTTTCGAAAATGAAGTTACTGTTACTTTTACTGTTTACTTTTACTTTCACTTACCATGCTTCGATTTTTCCAGGCACATTTTAGAAGAATTATCAGAGATTGAGCAAAGGAGCAGTATATGTCGTCAAAACGAAGAAACCACCAAGGAAAACCAGCTGCTGATACATGAAAATGGTCGGAAAGATGACAAAAACAAGAATATTGATCATCATCCATAAAGATGCTTCGGCAACAGTCATGATTGTACAGTAGATATAGTTGACAGGGGTTTTGGAGAACACATCCGGAAACTTGAAAAGAAACATTAGGATCACAAGGTACACAACGACAGGTTTAGCCAAGTCTCGGTCGGCAAGAAGGACTATCAGGATTTCGTTGAAGGTCGCCATTGTTGCCATCATGCACGTCATACCAGTGAGGAGTAGCAGTCGAAATAGGGTTATAGCGAAAACTTCAGGGCTCACTAGACTTAGGAAATAATCAAGCCAAGACTCCACTGAAAGATACATTGTGATATCTATTAAGACTACCCGACTTTTACATTAACGATCTTCCATTTTCCGTCTAAACAGTGATGCCTTCTTCGATGTAAAGTGAAGTACGGATTCCGTTACTAGCTTGTTAAGAATACATGAAATAAATAATGGAAATGTTATGAATAATACAGCAATAGTGCTTAATTATTCAGCCATTCATAAATAATTAACAGCACGTTCTACAACAAATTCTTGCATGTTCAAAGAACTGCATGACCGAACATCCAGGATGTAAAGTTAATGTAGTCCCTGTCAGTGTTCGGTGAATTATTGTTAGTTCGCTAACAATGGTACTGATACATGATTTCTATCTGTTACATCCCAATAACAATGTACTTTAAATAGCAGTGAAGTAATAGAAAGTATACCTCAGTGTCATCATAGTTTTCTACAATGATCCATAGAAATCACAGACATGACTAAAAATACTGCTCTGATAGGCGTATTCAGTACATTCAGTAATTATTAATTACTGGCTAAAAATGTTTCAAGACTTGTATCTACCGTATTAATATTGTATTTCTTTTCAAAGTTAGTAAAATAGGTCGTTTAAAGTGTTGTTGTCACAAGCCACGTGACATGACTTCACAGTTTAAATATCCTTTGTTAGAATAGCTGAGTACTACAGCATGCTCTTGTTTATCGTAGTTTTTCTTTGAGAAGAAGACAAACCAACAAATCATTTGAAAGCTGTTTTAATACTTCAAGAAAGTCCCCCCACTCATTAGTGGTTTCGGGTTTTTTTTTTCTCCCATGTTTTTTAGAATTTTAGGAAAACTTCAATACGAAGGAAACTGTAGTTTTGCATATATAACAGATTTGTACTGCCATACCCATATTGCACCTGATCAGGAGAGCTATTAATTTGTATGTTGGCAAATAAAAAATTACTTATACTTCTACAGTTTTACTTAAAAAGCTAGTTTTAGTATTTGAAATTAGAAGATTGCTGTAGGAAATTAAATAACTTCACTTCGCAAATCAACAGCTCTTGTGATTGGGTACAATGGCAGTACAAACCTGAAAAATATACAAAAATACAGATTGCTTCGAATTCATGTTTTATCTAAAATTCTCAGACATAGGGAAAGAAAATACAGTAATACATCTCCAATCTGGCCCTCGATAATCCGGGCCCCACGGTAGTCCTGAGTAATTTTTTTAATAAATAAATTCGTTTCTCTATTTTGAGTAAACTCGGCGCGCAGCGAGTCCATGTAGAGTTCCGATAAGACAGTGCGAGTCACCATGCACGTGTATCTGCGCCGAGAGTCCGTTCTGCGAACATTTATTGGTTTACATTTTAGTATTTTGGTTTATTAGATTTAATTGTAATTTTTTATGTACATTTAAAACATTAAAAGAAATATTATAAGCTAGATGTTTTTTTTTATTATTATTTAACAGTACGTACATTGTTAAAATGTAGTTTAACGCATTTGCGTCATTGTACTATGTACAATAAATAAGACTTAAGATTTTTATTTTTATTGTTTTTAATAAACATTTAAGTGCAAAATTATGAAAATAGGGCTTTACGTCTTTACGTCACAAAAATTGAGTTATTGAGTTATTTTAAGAACACTCTCGATAGTCCGGCTTTTCTGTAATCCGTCTTACTGGGCGCCACATTAGGCCGGATTTGAGAGGGTTTACTGTACTGCCGGATTTGAGAGGGTATAGGCCGGATTTGAGATGGGCTTTCTTGAAGTCTTAAAACTTTTAGATAACTTTTCGTTTTTTGGTCATCATCTCGCTTACGGTGGTACTCGGCTGTTATAGAACCATCATGATAATCATGGTTATTCACCCTTGTGTGGACAATAGTTAAGCTTGTCTGAATGAAGATAAATTTTAATGATATGGTAACTACCATAAATGATTCAATATTGTATATTCTACTTATTTTACCATGTATAACTCAATATTGTTAAGACTCGATATTGTTAATTTTTTTTTGTGTGTTTTACGAAGAACATTCTATATATCGATAAGCCTAAAGAAGCAGGTAAAGTGTTAAACCTGCGAAATATATCTAAGCTTAAGAAGATGAAAAGATGTTGTTGTTTTTATTTTTAATAATAACTGTCACATTTGTGTTATATATTGAACAATTGTTTGTTTTCAATGCCCAGACTCTTTGTGCTTTTGCCAATGGCCTCGACAAGGGGCGAGTATTATGAGGTTTTGGCTGAATAATTGTTGCCCAGGAAACGTCTTAGGCAGTGGCGGCTCATGGATAGGCACTGTGGTACTGCAGCACCCCCTAGGCGTTTTCCACCTGATATTATCGATAACATTTAATATAATGAGTCCTTTTTTCTTTAATTCTTTCTTTATACTTGTACAATACACTGTATAATCCTTAGGCTTAATATCAGTAGCCATCCATTAGTTTATGAAAAATATACAAAAATCTTTGTATGGAACTGCGAAGCTTCACAGTTACAGCGGCGTGGGGTTTGACTGTTGTGCGCATGCGCACTTAGGAAGAAAACACGCGAGGCTGCAAGGGAGAGACTGCACTGTCGCTGACGCAGTCACCCTGGCGTGCTGATCGAAGGCAGGGTTGCCACATTGGGCTACAAGTAGGGAATTAGGCTACTTTTGAAACCTCACGCTACTAAATTTTGAATTTCGCTACTTGCGACTTTTTGGGCTACTAATGAGAAGAAAATTAATGATTAATTCTATTAAGTTACATTATAAATGCATAAATAATCAAAAAAACACGCAAAAAACATAATTCTTCTAATAACTTCAATATTTCAACTTTCTCTAAGAACGTTTTCTTCAGAAATAATACAAAAACATGCATAAAATAAGAGGATGAACGAATCTGTCTTCCTTCTTATTACAAACAGAAATTTCAATATCAATCATGAAATGTTAATAAATTTCAATGATAACATAATTAAAAACTTACATTATTTGACAATCCTCATTGAGAAACAAATGTTAATTTCAAATATTTCCAAACATCACTGAGAATAAATTGTTAAATAACAAGCAATATATTATTAACTCTATAACTAATTATTAACTCTTAATTTAGCCTTTACACTTTTGTTTCCTTCCATCACTTTTTCAAAAAATCCAAAAGAGATTTCATTCATTTTAAAAGATTTATCTCTATTCATGCAATTAGACCAATTGATAATTGAAGTTGGTCCTCCCCATTACTCTGAATGGGGGGGCAGAGACTATATTTCACTCCCTACCCCATCAAAAAAAAGGAAAATATATGGTTTAAATAAGTATGGTTTTGGCTTCGTCTACGCATAATGTATGTATTGGGTGAGTGCAAAAGTTCTAACCGTTTTTATTACCCATAAAGAAGAGCAAATAAACTCAAAATGAACAGTACCTATTATTGTGCATAATCCCCATTGCTATCTAGGACCTCTTGCCATCTTTCTGGTAGGAGATGAATCTCACGGCGGTAAATTTCCGGCGGTTTCGAGTCAAAAAAGTCTTGGATGGCAGTTTTCACAGCATCAAGATCATCAAAGATTTTCTGACTGAAGGAATTGCTCAACGCACGAAATAGGTGATACTCAGTTGGTGCCAAGTCAGGAGAATAGGGAGGGTGGGATAAAACCTCCCAACCAAAGCCCTGTAAATTTTAGCGAGTGATGACAGTAGCAAGTGGCCTGGCGCTATCGTGATGAGGATAACTCCGCGACGGTTGATGAGACCTGGCCGTTTGCTACCAAATTTGAATGCAGTCTGTCTAACTGTAGACAGTAGAAGGCAGCATTGATGGTTTGGTTGAGTGGGAGGACCTCCCAGTGAATTATTCCGTGCACATCCCACCACACACTAAATAACATCTTCTTGGATGAAGTTCAGCTTTGGAAGTCGATGCAGGCGGATCAGAAGGGTGACACACAGTCCTACGACGCTTTACGTTACGGTAAATAACCCACTTCTCATATCCTGTCACAATTCGTGTCAAGAATGGATCATTTTTGTACCGGGAAAGCAAGGAAACACAGGTGTCGATTCGGTCATCCCGTTGCTTAGCTGTCAGGTTATGTGGAACCCAACGATCCAACTTTCTCGTAAAACACAACTTTCCCAGCCGTCTCTCGGCCGTTGTCCGGTGTATGTTGAAGGTCTCCGCTAATTCTTGCACGGTTGGATTCGGGCTGTTCCTTTTGGCTTGGTCAATATCGTCCTCTCCAACATGTGATGGCCGTCCACTCCTAGCCTGATCTTGTCAGTTTCTGTCTCCTTCCTTAAATTTACGAAACCATCGACGACATGTGCTTTCATCTATTGCATCCTCCCCATAAACTTGATAAACATTGCGACATGCTGCGGCTGGTGTACTCTTTTTATCGAACTCGTATAAACAATGTCTTACATGCTCCTTCTTGCGTTCCATGTTACACCCTCTTATATTTTTTTTGAGATGATTAACTTTGTGAGACACGATTTATTTATATTTAGGCATTCACACGTTTGATTGGCAGACGATTTGCGTCATTACAATGTCATGTGTGAGGGAAATTCCATTGCAAATTTTCATATCCAAAAATGGGTAGAACTTTCGCACTCACCCAATACATAAAGTTATAATCAATTCTTATGTCTTTATACAAATAATGCAGTATTTTGCAAATTTTGACAATGCTATTTCGGAATAAAAATAAATACCGTTATTATTATTATTATATTATTATTATCAAATACAAGCTTTTTATACAACTTAAAAAGGGATAACTATAACTATGAAAAAATAAACCAAATTTACACAATTTTAAAACAAAAGCTAAAAATTTTCGGGACCAGCACCCCCACTAATTTTTGCTATGAGCCGCCACTGGTCATAGCAGACAATAGACGTTCGCCCGCAGAACGGTCGAAACACAGGAGAAAGTTACATCCATGTCGACGCCAGGATTCGAACCCAGGTTCGAATTATTTAATTTGAATTATTTAATCTAATTCTTTTAATTTTATCTTTATATACTAAACTAGCAACAAGGCCAGTCGGACGACAGGCATAAAAAAATCTGAAAAATCAATTTATTATCAACTACCAAATATAAAGTAAATGTAATCTAAATACTGTGCTAACTTGTGAACGAAGCTTCTACGACAAAAATAGTTTTGAGTTTCGAAATCAGCGTAAACAACTGAGTAAGTATGACAAATTTAAATAAAATGGATGCAGTGGTAACAAAATTATTTGGTTTTTAACGTATGTTTTGTTAGAATTTCAGTTGTCGAGTTCAGTTCCCAAGAATAAAATTTCATGGAAACAACATGGAATGACACAATGAACTAATATTTTCATTCAATTTGAGTACTTTTGATTCAATGGTGCCAATTCAATGGATCTATCTTAATAGTTTAATTATATCGAGTTACAGACAGACAGACAGACGAACTTAGACAATTTAAATGTATGTATATATCAGGGGCGTATATAATGGGGGGCCGAGGCCCCCCCCCCTGAAATAATGAAGATATGTCCTCCTAACGTTTTTTTTATGGATAGGTTTCCATCTAATTTTTTTCCGTTTTTTTTTTTTTTTTTAATGAACACACAGGTTTCCATGGGGTGTCTACTTAAAATTACTTAACTTAACCTTACATTAATCTTGGGCCCTCCCCCCGAAAATATATTCTATATTCGCTACTGGTATATATATATATATATATATATATCTAATGTCCAACCTTGAAGCTCATACCTCATCCTTCGAGTTTAGAAATGCAAAGATTTCAATAAATCATTTGCAATTTAAAATTTAGAACTTAAAGAATATAAGAATAAAAATTAACTTATATTACTAAGTACTATATGTACTTCTTACCTGTAAACCTGTAATATAGTTTCTAAGAGTTTAATCTAAAGGATCATTTTCCAACCAAAAAGAAAAACGAAATACCAACCATATCTAAAGTTTAATTTATCTAAAGAATAATTATTATTTTTGACTCATAACGCCAAAAGGCATTTAAAACTCACCTTTGTATAATTTAAATACTGCGCTAACTTGTGAAGCTTCTATGACAAAAATTGTTTTGAGTTTCAAATTCAGCGTAAAAAACTGAATAAGTATGCCAAATTTCATTAAAATCGGTGAAGTGGTAACAAAATTATTTGGTTTTGAACGTATGTTTGTTAGAATTTCAGTTAAAATTTCATGGAAACAAAATGGAATGTTAAAATGAACTAATATTTCATACAATTTGGGTACCCTTGATTCAATGGTACCATTGAGAATCTTGGATATATCTTAATAGCTTAATTATTTCGAGTTATAGACAGACAGACAGACAGACGAAATTAGCAAATTATATAAGTTGACAAGATAGTGATAGCGATTAGTAAAGCAATTACTTTGCTTGGCAACGGCTTCTGATAGTATAAGACAACATAATTGATATTGTAATAAATTCATCATATTATAAAATACACCAACTACAACGGACGTCAATATTTCGTCTTAATTAGAAGACTTCATCTCTCTTCTTAAAAATGGTTTATTTTATAATATGATGAATTTGTTACAAGCTATGACATTTTAAAGTATTAGATAATTGATATTGCTTTAATTTGCTTATTATTATAAATGTGATTGTTGCGCATGCAAAAGACGCATTTGTTGGGATTATTGTGATTTCTGCTATTGATAATTTAATGATATTTTCATGATACTTGTCCACAGACGGACGGACAAAGCGGGGTCTAAGGCTTCTGATACTTGTTCTGATACTCTGAAAATTAAAGATTTTCCAAATTTCGTTATTCAAAACAAAATCTTAGACATAGTTTCAATTGCAATATTATAAACTCACTTCCAAAAGTTAAGCACGGAGAGCAAAAAGTTAATTTCCGTAAGCCAATCTGAATTAAAGAAGCTGAAATTTGCTGCAAAGGTAGAAGGAAGTATGCAAATTATAAAGGTAACAGCCAATCACTGTTTCGCGTCGAAAAATATGCAAAACAGGCAGTCGTATAAGAAGCTTGTAATGTTAAGGGTGACAGGAGTTTCATGTAAGTGCTGATGAAAGGTGTTTCGAACATTCGTGCGATTCGTTTTCAAGATATACGTGTTTCTATGGCTTCCAGAAGACGAATGGAAGATTCTGAGCGATGGCGGGCTGTCGGACACATTGAAGCAGGACAATCTATAACAGATGTTGTTCGTTTCTTCGGCGTTCATCATTCCGTCATTTCACGATTTTGGAAACAATTCCAAACCAGCCAAACAGTTGTCCGAAGACCTGTAGCCGGTCATCCAAGGGTAACGACCCCCGCGGAAGATCGATGTATTACTATTGTAGCCAAGCGAATCGAAGATCGACCTCCACACGTGTGACATCTATTGTAGCAGCGGACATTGGTAAGACGATATCAGCCACTACTGTTCGTCGAAGGCTACACATGAATGGTCTGTACGCCCGGGTACCACGAGTTTGTGTTCCTTTATCCGTTTAATCCAGAGGGGCACGATTACAGTGGTGCCGCCAGTTTGTGAATTCGACTATGTCTGATTGGGGTAACGTTATGTGCACAGATTAGTCCAGATTTGCCCTACAACCCGATGAAAAGCCTTTAAGGGTCTGGAGGGAACAAGGCACACGCAATCGGCCCCAGAACATCACCGAACATCACGCATTCCGTGGTGGAAGCATCATGGTCTGGGCAGGGATTTCATTGGGATATCGCACCGATCTGCACATCTACAGGCGAGGTTCTATCATGGCTGTACGGTATCAAGATGAAGTCCTAGACCCCATTGTGAAACAGACGAAACTGCAGCAGTTGGTCCTTCTTTCGTTTTAATGGACGATAATGCGCGTCCCCATAGAGCTGCCGTCGTATTCGGAATCTACGGGTGGTTGATCAGCTCGTAACAAGTATGATCACACGCTGTAAACTTTGTATGTAGGTGATGGGTGCTCACATACCCTAATAATGTCGGTTTTTATAGTTTGTTTTAAATTTAAACTTCATTTTGTTAATGATGCAGATAAGACGTCATCTTATAATTTATGAAAATTCAATATTTTGTTTATCTCTGTATGTAAGTCTTTGTTTTGTTTCATGAATAAAGAGCTACTTACATGCAGCATTTCATGTCAATCAAAGCAGTACTTGTCCATTTTTTTTGCATTTTACCGCTCCGTGCTTAACTTTGGAAGTGAGTCTATTTTAATCTACAATTCTAATTAATTGAAAAAAAAAGAATATTTTTTTCTAATTATTATACATGCTTTTCGTATGTTACCTTTTGTTATGTTCATTTTAATTCCTCATGTTCTTTTGTGCTTACGTCTTTCAGTACATTAATCTTTTATTCGTTTCTGCATGCTACAAAAAAAACCATTCTTTCTAATTCTCTAAGCAGGGGTCAGGGCTGTGGATTCAGAGACAGTGAAAACCGTAATGCATAATAGGTTTCTTATTATGAGTAAACAAACCCTTGATAGCAATTCGATCTTTACATTAAAATCATCATAGAATTATGTCACATGTAAACAAAATAAGCCTATTCCCAACTAGTATAATATTGACTTAAAACAGTAATAATTTTCTATTTTTAATAGAATCTATGTAACTCAAATCTTATATTTCTCTTGTCTGTCCAGCGCAACTGTTAATTACTCTGGACGGCAAAAATATTTTTTTTTTCGATCGCTGACACCATTCCTGTTGATTCTTATGTAAAACGACCTCCTGAATCCGAATATAACCTCCGTTTTCCCCCATCTTGCACTGTTTTCGGGGGACGCCCCCTCCCCCCC
>JAFIDM010002131.1:27037619-27065497 GCA_023159025.1 Thereuonema tuberculata | reverse complement strand
TTTTTCAGTGTTTTTGTAATTTTGTCTTGGCTTAATTTTTATATTTAAAAAAAAAAAAGGAAATCACTTATTTTAGTGGGTTCAACCCAAGTGTGGAGGTATCCTGAGTAATTTGGTGAAGTGCTCTGATGATTTTAATGTGTAGTTTTAGTTAGGTTACGGGACGGGTGGATTGGTTTTGGGGTGGCGGCGCCTTTACTCTCATGGGCCCGGCGAAGGTGTCTCCGTCACTCTCGAAGTCAACGACTTTCAACTCCGTCGTTCCCGTTTAGTTTTGTATTTAGTTTATTAATTATTAAGTTTGGTTTTATTTTATTTTAGTTATTAATTTTTACGTAACGACGATCACAAATCTTTGAAACGTTACAATATTGATTTGAATGATTTTTGTTTTATTTTATAAAAGTACTTATTTGTTTTTTCAAAAAATTTGAGAACTTTCAAGACATTGAAAATCAAAAAACAGAAAAACCATTGAAACCAAAAAAAGAGAAAAACTATTGAAAACCAAAAACGAGAAAAACCGTTGAAAACAAAAAAAGAGAAAAACCATTGAACACAAAAAAAGAGAAAACCAAGTACTTTTTGACCCCCGTATCCGCTGAGTCAGTATCCGCGGTTTAACTTATTCCGCGGCCCGAAAAAAGGTTGGAAAATTTAAAAAAATAAAAATAAACGATTCATAAGTTTCAAAACATGCGCTCAATGAGAACTGGCCGAAATATGGTGAAATCAGATGACCAAATGAGTCCAGTACTCAAGTCATCTTTTGTTCCCGTACGGATGCTTCCCTGCAGAACTTGCCTCCAATCTTGCTTTCTAGAGTTATTGCTGTTCGCATTAGTTGCCGCTTTTTATCGTAGTGTTTGTGTTCAGAAAGCCTTTATTAACCATGATAACGGCCCAATGCATAAGTATAGTGAATCTGGTAGTGCTTTTAAGCCTATGATAGATTATTGAGAAGAGAAAATTCTGAATATCATTGAAATAGAAAACAAAAATACACTTTATTATTACTTTATTTAATATTTTTTAACATAAAATAATTAGAAGACAAACCATAAAGTTAAAAATAGATACATTAAAATAATCTTGTACAGTTTCGGTTCATTTTAACAGCCCCGTAGCCATCTTCAGCAGGGAATGAGAAAAATTAATTTTTATCATTCAGTGCTAATAACACTGCGTGGCTGTAAACACGTAACTACGTATCTGTACAGTTGTATTTTAATGTAACTTTTATTAACTTTGTTATGTGTGTCCTAATTTTTTTTCATTAAAAACTTTTTTACTTTGTCACATGTTAAAATGATTTTGTATTATCTTACTATGCGTAATTTATCAATTAAACTTTACAGTATTTATGTATGTTACACGAATATCACGTTATATATAGAATTTTGTATTATCCGCTGTTTCATGAAACAGCAATATGTCCTGAAGCCTCTCCCCCGCGGGTATTTGTGTGGGCCAATTAAAATTTTCAAGCAACTGACGAACCCTATTAATATTTTTCAACCAATTTATAAAAAATGTATATAAAAAAATCACAATGCTTGAATTATGATATCTATATTTTCTATACATTTACAATTAAACTTAAAATATTAATATCAAGCAATGAAATTTAGAAGGACAAATTTCAAATTCTTAATTTTAAAATATCAATCATTTGTATTAATATAAAGTGTAGAATATTAGTCAGGAACAAAGTCGAATCATCTGATGGTTACAAGCATAAGTAAATCAAGAGAAAAGGAAAAAATAATCTTTTCAAAATCAAGATAATTCTAAAGAACTTTCTGCTGTTACTCGACTAATCCTGCACCTCTAAAAGTGGGAAAATTAATTGTAATTTGCTGCTTTTCCAGTAAAATCCTTTAAATTACTTTTTGTTTGAAATAACCAATTTTGAAAATTAAAAATACGTACAAAAGCATAAAGAAATGACATAGCAATGAAAAATATCCGAGCTTTCATTGGTGAGAGTTTGGGAACGGCCGTTTCGTCCCTTTTGTGGACTCGTCAGCCAAACCCACTCATGACAGAAAGGACAGCAAACTCGCCGCCGTCCTAAAGTCTCACCCATGAAAGCTCAGATATTTCTGTGTCATTTTTTTATTCTTTTCTACTAATTTCTATCATGTTAAATATTTTTTTTTAAAATACATAATTTTCATTTTGCACATTCTCGAATTTTACGTTGCCTGTATCATGTTTATTAACATCCAAACATTAATTTTAAAATTTTAAACATAAAATTAAAAAATGAAGCTCTGATATAAATAAAAGAGAAATCTAAGTTTCTCGTACATTGCTCAAAATTAATTCATTTTTCAAATTTTATTTTAGTTTTTCTAATCTAAGAATAAAAAGTTAAACCATATTTTATTTTATCATATTAAGAGAAAATTACCAGCTTTTAAAGAGTTGACTAGATTGGAATAACATACGTGAACTTACCAACTAGTAAATTTTGAATGTTGCCGCCAAATGAAGACTTCATTTCACTTCTTAATCTATCCTCTCTTTATCGGGAAATAAACGAGGAATGGTGAAAAATGATATAAAGAAGAAGAATAAATTGCAATTGAACAGCATGAACACAGTCATTGTTTTCAGGCAAACCACAGACATCATGCAAGTTTCTGAGATCATTAGAATCCAAAATGACACGTAATTGATGGGAAATCTGCAGCACCAGCGTTTGGGAATTACGAAAAGCAAGAAGAAGGTTATCAGTGAGGACAGTGATGCTGTTATAAATATCAGATCGCCGAAGATGTTGACGATCTTCATCTCGGCGTCATTTATCCAAAAGGTCATTAGGGCTATGACGGCCACCCAACGACAAACAATTTTGAGGATGATCTCAAAAATGAACGAATCAAGAAAAGACGTTCCGCTTCCAGAAGTGAAGTTTGGAGGTTGGGTAGTGAGCAAATTACAAGAATATGGTAAGATCCAGCTGAGTTTCATGATGAGAAGATGAGAATTACCCTTCTAGGGTTAATTCACTTCTTCTCACTGAAATAAAGAATATTCTTGTTGAAGCTAATAATACATTCTGCAACAATTAAGAATCACGTCTATCTGATGCATTAACAAACAAAGAAAATAATAGAATTATTCTCCTAAATAAGACTTTTGCATTCAGCAACAGGAATCATATGATCCATTCTTCTAATCGAAGCAATTATTATGAAATCCTTTTCAAATAAAACACAAAAAATAATTTCAAAGCATTCTCATAAATAGATATGTCTTCTTTTAACTGCAGTATTCCTGTTTTTGCATTTAGAAATATTTATAAGATTATAAAAATCTATTTATTTATAATACTGTATATATTTTAGTTAAATATACAGTAATTTTAAAGATTTATTTCATAACAGTAATACTTCATTGTAGCTGAAGAAAGAATGGGGCTTTCACAAGATACGTTACACTTGAGTCAATGAAATTGAAAACTTACCTTGATATTTGACCTTTGACCTTGAATGGCAAGTAACATGAGTCCTTCAATTTTTAGGAGGTGATGGTGTAACATTGTTGTACTTCCAGAGTTTCGTAATAGATATCATGATTTTACAGAAATGTGTAAGTGAAAGATGAAAACCTTGGGTAGTTTTTATGTAAAAAGAGAACAGTTTTTGTAATAATTATATATTTCATTGGTGTTGACTGTAAATTCGCAATTCTCTTAGGCTTCGAAACTTGTCTCAATCTTCTAGGGGAAAAAAAATATACAAATTTTTCACTTAGAACGATTTAGTCCAAATTTCTCGTGATTGGTGATTTTTATGAAACTAAATAAAAAGGTAATAACAATAAACCATGGGCAATTGCAACTGATGAACAAATGGCAGGTCAATTTTTTTATAAAATAAAGAAATTATGATGATATGGTTAATGGTATTGTCCATCAAAAATATTAAACCAACATAAATATCTATTAAGATACCCACAACCATAAACACATTAAAATTGAGACCAATGTTCATTAGTGACATCTCAAGACAGTCTGTTACACGCTAACTTGGCGATAATCAGTTGAGAGTAGTCATAATACATAGTGCGGTCTCACAACGGAGGTGAATTGACGTGGCAATGGGAACACAAATCTAAACTAAAGGCGCTTTTTATTCATTTAAACTCGCATTAGTAATTCATTGAGGCTTGCAGAGCCCAGCAAATGAATTTTCTTTTTCTTTTCTTTTATTGTGTATTATAGTTTTTAGTTTAGATTTGCGGAGGTTCCATTTGTTTTCCCATAACCATATCTGGAATTATCGTGAACTTGTTTCAATATTGCACTGAAATATTACTCACGAAAGAGTAAAGTATTGAAGTCATGAAAAACTGAGATACAAAGTTATGTTGATTAGTTTAAGTGTTATAAAGTAACAAAAATTGAATTTAACAGGTTCAATTTACAAGACATTGTCTGTAATTTGGACCAGCATGATCTCCTTCTTGACTTGACTAGACGTAGGTATTAGTTCATACAAGCACACATGCACGTGTGTAATAGATCTCTCCAATTCATCTGGAGAGCAGAAATGAGGTCTATCATTCTGCCTAACCAATTCATATTTACTACTGGTACATTGCTATGTTCATTTAAATGCATTTATAAAAAAGGTTTCATTTATAAAACTTAAATCCCTGGTTGCTTCGTTTAGTCAGTTTTCTCTCTTAGTTGCAACATTCTTTTTCTTTACTTTTAATATGTATTATTGTTTTTGGTTTAGATTTGTGGAGATGCTATTTGTCTTCCCATATACGCTTCCCATATACGCTTCAAGCGTGTATTGTATAATCAATGATTCAATAATCGCGCACCTGAATGATTCAATTTATTCATTTCAGTCATATCAGTGAACATTTGCGAGGTGATTACTAAGATATGCAGGAAACCAAACAGCATCTTCATTTATATCCAATCACTCTAATTAGAAAATGAAATTAACAAAGTTTACAAAATTCACTTTATTTTCTTTACTACTCCATAACTTCGTACAGGCAATATTTCGAACTCCTTATCGGACGTTCTTCCTCAAGCCTTTTCATGGGAAAAGAAAACTTTCTCCTTCCCAATACAAACATAAAATAAAATAAATTAACATTCAAGAATTCTAACACAACATTGAAGAAATCATTTAATAAAATGCTTGAATGCTAAACTTGACTCACCTAAGACACAGCTTAATAATTCATTAAATCTTCACGATGACCACATAAATTACAAAATTCACTTTATTTTATTTTCAATTTCGAAAACGGACATTGGTTTTGATTTCTTCAAAGATATAAAAGTTTTTAAATATTTTGAAAAATTGGGAAATTAAAAAGATATGGACAGTTTTTTCTTCCAAGTTTAATCAAGAAGGAAACAATTTTATTTTCAATTTCGAAAACGGACATTGGTTTAGATTTCTTCAAAGATATAAAAGTTTTTAAATATTTTGAACAATTTGGATGTACGAATTTTGAACAATTTGGATGCATCATGGAGCATTGCGCGTTTTTTAATGTTGTGTTAGAATTCTTGAATGTTAATTTATTTTATTTTATGTTTGTATTGGGAAGGAGAAAGTTTTCTTTTCCCATGAAAAGGCTTGAGGAAGAACGTTCGATAAGGAGTTCGAAATATTGCCTGCACGAAGTTATGGAGTAGTAAAGAAAATAAAGTGAATTTTGTAATTTATGTGGTTATCGTGAAGATTTAATGAATATAAAAGTTTCTAGTTTCTCCTACTTATTTCGTCTGTGACCATAGCTTTGTTCCTTTGCATCCTATTATTAATTGAAAAGACAGGTTCGATGGTATTGTGGAAGAGACGCATTTGTTAAATATGTTTTTTCTTTCATTCTGCATTTCATGAAGTGTTTTTTGATTTTTCTATTCTTGGAATGGATCTAAGTTGATCTGCTGACTGTATTCAGAAAGTGTAATGGACGGAACTCATCGCCTAGTTATAGCTGAAGAATAGGATTGAGAAACGTATTTCCACTCCGAAAATATTGTGGAAGAAATCAACTTGACTTGTAAAAAGAAAAGATTCCAGTTACTGGTCCTCATAGACCTCATGTAAAATTTTTAATTCATTTTTTTTTAATTTCCTAAATAAAAATATATAAAAGATGTCTTTTGGTTTTTTTTTAAAGGTTTTTCTTTTTTTTTTCAAGTAACTGCCAACATAACATAATGTTTGGTGTAATTAAGGGAGATGAAATCAAAAATAACACAATAACACGAAATCGGAATGAACCTGGATCTTTCTCGACTACAATTCAGTATTAAAAAACTCATTAAAAGTTTTTAAGCATGAAGGACTGCAGTGAATATCAAAAGTAGTAGGGGAGATCCGTGTATTATGAACCCCCTAACCAAGAATGCTCATAAAACTTAAATTATTAACATAAAAAGATTTAATTTGTTGGCTGCTCATAACAATTGTACAGCTACTTGGTTCAAACGTGATAAAGTTCTCTGGTAACTATTAATAATTAAAGGAAATATATTTTTTTTTTCGTGGCTGTGGTCCATATTACATATACGTTCGTAAGCCAAAAACAAAACATAAGAAATTAATTAAAATAATTTTTAAATACAAGCTTTCATTATAATGCACTAAACAGTAGTTATACTGTAGGCATGCGAAGTTTCGCGATTTTATTTGGATTGGTTTATGAGATATGGTGATTTTAAAATTTGCCCCTCTTTACCCCTCTTTTGAATCGAATTTTGAAAAGTTTAAATCATAAAAATTGTACGACTTGAATTATATTAAGCAAGCCCTAATTTGTGCTTTTCGTTTAATATATTAAATAAAACAAGCTTCAGGCTCATAGTAATACGCTTAGCAATCAATAGTCTATATTACACAACAGCGCACGGTTCATATTACACGCATGGACGGAGCAACGTTGTTTCCAATCACATATCGCCATGCAAATGGCGCGCATAAAACACATGTCTGGATTGTGAAGAAAATAAGTACATTTGATACTATTAACGTGAAAATTATATTAAAATTACCTAACAGCAGAAAGTAATACTTTCATTCTAACATACTTGTTATATCCCTGATCATATAAAACGGAAAACACAATTTAATACTCGTCCAAATGAAGGCACACATGTAAAAGTCACCTCCTGCTTTGGATAACAATAATATTCACTAAAGGCAATGAGATGGTTCTGCCATCTAGTGGTGAACAGATAAATTTCAACATGGTCCGTATTACACGATGGTCCATAATACACAGATCTCCCCTATTCTAAAGGAAACGGGATTTCAAATCAAATCACACATTAATTTCTTTATGTTGGACTTTTAGATATCTATCAATTCAGTGGATAAAAAAACCTGAAAGCATCGAAAACTTTGGAATCAAACATTTTTTAAAAGTTCTGAAAAAAACTTTTATTTTAGTTACAGTTGAAAATTATCAAATCTTAAACCATTCTTCTTGAATTTGTTAATATTTGAACTCATAGTTACTGAAGGCCGCCTGGCAAAGTCAAGTGTTCAGATGTTATTGGTGAATATTGTTTTCTAATTACTGAAGATCCGTTTCGTATGGTTTTTACCTTTTTACAATGTTCTTTTTAATTCCATTTCGCATTTTTCTTGTGTTCTTGTGTTTACATCTTTCATTAAATTATCTTTGTATTTGTTTTTGAATAATCAAACCGGCTGCCCTTGATATCAATTCCATACTTAAATTAAAAACATTCCTAGAATTGATGTCACTCGTGAACAAAAATAGTACTTATAATACTGATTAAAAACAATATTTTTTTTTAATTTTAATAGAATTTAGACAATTCAGATATCAAACCACTAGTTTTTAGGGATTGTTTTAATATTTAATGTAATAAAAATTAAAGATTTTCCATCAAGAACAAATTGTTGAAGTTAAAACAAAATCTAATGTTAAAAAGATTAGACAATGAAAATTAAAATTACAACAGAAGTAATAAAGTTGTAAATTTATTTTTATAATCACAATGTAGTATCAACAGACACTTTGATAGTAAGTTGGTATCAGATTCATTTGAAACATAACGACAATTTACATTAATGAATTTCAGCAATTTTACAATTCAGCGATTTTACAATTATTAAAATCTTGAAAATTTTCTGATGGTGAATTTGTTACTAGACTTCCAATTTTTACAGAACCGTTTTCCACAAGCTCTTTCATAGAAGAAAACCAATGACAAGCCACACAGCATTACAGTCAAGAAAAGAGATTATACATCTACAGCTCAGCAATAATTATCAGGATCCCACTGATGCATTTGGTCTTTGACACACGGAGAAGGAAAACTGGTAAAGACAAGGAAAGAAGAAAACTTTTATATAAAATCAAGCTACACCTTGGTCTTCAAGCCTCAGATGTTGTATTCCTACCAACAATAATATTAGACGTAATGCAAATACTGTGATAATAGGCAATTCTGGAACGCTGTGTTGACTTGGCTGCCGTAGTTTGCACAAATTCTTCAGGTGCACTGAACTAAAGGTAATTTTGCAGCTAGTTTTTGGAAAAGATCTTGGAAATTTCAATTTTTATGCACAAATCAATTGTTTTTTCAAGAACTAGGCTTTTCTACCAAACAAGAGATACATATCTGCGATATATTTACTTTTTTGTTACTAAGGATCTAATAGTTTATGTTTTCGTATCCTAAAAGACTCAAAAAAAAAATCTTGTAATAGTAATTCCTTCTTAACATTATTAAATAATGAATCACGATCGTACAATTTCAAAGGTATTAATTTCCAAAACGTTTCAAGGACTTTCAACTAATAAATGTCAAATAATTTTATTTATTTATTCTACTAATTTTATACTGAATCGTGGTCTACTGAACTTTAAGTCTACTCAAATAATTAACTAGAAAAAATTAGAACTCCTCCAATAATTAAATCAGAATATATTAATTAAATAGCTAGAAATATTTATTTGATTGCTAATATTTTTTCAAATACTGAAGCTTTTTTTTTTTTTCAAAAAATTTGAAAATTTTCAAAGCATTGACAACAAAAAGGAAAAAAAAAAAAAAAAAAAAGAATATATAAATTCAACAGCTGAACTGCTTATATTTCAACAAATTTATTAAAATAATTCATAATTTTATTAAATGTGATATTTTCATTTTATGTACATTCATAGTTTAAATTAAAATTACATCAAATAATTACATTTTAGAAAAAAAATTTCAAATCTTTGATTTTGAAATTTCAATAATTTGTATTAATATAAAGTGTAGAATACCTGCTAAGAAAGCAATCGAATCGTCTTAAGATGGTTATAAGCAAAGATTGAGTTCAAAAATGTCGAGTTAGACAAAGGACAACAGTCTTTTGGTGCAGAACAGTTGTAAAGGAAAATTTGACTAAAATTATGTAGATTCAGAGTTTTTAGTTTTCATTTATTGTATAAATTTAATTTTTGATTTCGTGATATATTTTTTTAATTTTATTAAAAAGTATCGAATAAATTTAATTCTGAAGCAAAGAGTGTCATTTATGGATATTTTCAAATTTACATGGTTTGATAAATTAATACAGGAAAACTCGGAAATCCAATGATTTAGGAAGAGCTTAAATAGTAAAAAAAATATATTTCACGAAATGAAACCATAGATAGTTAAATATCATAGCAGAACTATCTGCTGTTTTTTGACTAATCTTGCATCTCTAAATATGAAAAATGCAATGTAATTTGCTGCATTTTCTGTAAAGTCTTTTAATTGCCAATTTTCTAAAATTAAAAGTACATAATTTTCATTTTAGATATTCTCGATTTTTACGTATATTTCAAATGTCCAAAAAGTATTAAAAAACAAACTTCATCCGGTTATCTCTTGTTAGCAGCAACTGCGTTTGATTTATAAGAAAGAAAAATGGTGAGTAAAATACTACTTTTATGCCTATATAAAACTGAAATTAATATAGTTTATATAATTAACATTATACATACTGAATATAAGAGTTCTGGGAAGTGTAGTTTAAATAAAAAAATTTAACTCGGTTGACAAGAAAATTTGACTATGGTATCCTCGCTAAAATTATGATATGCCAATATGAAATTTAAAACTCAGATGATATACCAAATTTAGTGGATGTAAACGATAAATGCCTTAAAATTATAACACCCTAATACAGTATTGGGTAAATAAACATCCCACATTCCCACGCGATAATAGAGCGAATGATCTATTTGAATATAATCTATATAGTAACTGTTATTAGGTTTTGAATAAGTCGAAACAATAATGTTTTTGAGCAGAGAAGAAAAGGAATTTTTAGTCGAATATTACAAGCGTTCATACGGATTAGGACGAAAAGTACTTACCTGTGATACATCTGTGATGTGCATCCAGTTTCTTCATGAAAACATTGATGGCCATGTCGTCTCAAGGTTCACAGAATTTCTATATTCTTCCCATTCCTTTATATTACACACCTGACGCATATCTTTGGAGATGTTGAAGCAGTTGGTGTTCCACACTAACCACCAAACACTATTCACAAACTCAAGGAATTCCTTTTCAAGGAGTAAAGTATCCACGAAGAAACTGTCTTCACGCCACAGCTGTATGACAGTTAAACACCCTTCGACGGCCGTGATTCTCGTTGATTGTTATCGTTCGTGGCCGTCCCGCCACCCTTTACTGCGTCAGCACACTAACTATCGGTCCCAATTTTGAATAAAACCAAGAAACACA
Organism: Thereuonema tuberculata; assembly: GCA_023159025.1. Lineage (NCBI taxonomy): Eukaryota > Metazoa > Arthropoda > Chilopoda > Scutigeromorpha > Scutigeridae > Thereuonema > Thereuonema tuberculata. The sequence continues at coordinate 27,054,747 of JAFIDM010002131.1, read as the reverse complement.
CTGTGACTTGGTACGTACTTCCGAAACGTAACGAAACCGCTCCATTAGCTAAGCAGGGCTGAGCCCGTCTTTTCGTCATAGTCCGTATGAACGGTTGTATATTCGATTATAAATATCTTTCCTTTTATACTCAGAACCATTGTTGCCTCGACGTATTCAACCAAATACTAGTTACTGTACAGTTTATATTCAAATAGACCTTCACGTTCGAACACTCCCTCTGCGTGGAAATGTATTGTCTGATTATTTTAGCCAATACTGTTATTTTTTATTGGAATAAAAGCAATTGCCTTTCATATAATGTTATTTAATATCCACACATTAATTTAAAATCTTGAAAACAAAATTCAAAAAGAAGCTCTGATATAAATAAAAGAGAAATCTAAGTTTTTTGTACATTTCTCGAAATTAATTCGTTTCTCTAATTTTACTTTAGTAAATTCGTTGACTTATCTACATTTCAAAACACAAATCGAACATTAGAAATATTAATATAAAGTTCAGCTATTTTTTTTTTAGCATAGTAAAAGATATAACCAGCTTTTAAAGCCGTGATTAGGTTGAAATAACATATGTGAACTTACCAACTACTAAATTGTGAATGTTGCTGCCAAATGAAGACATCATTTCACTTCTTAATCTATCTTCTCTTTGCCGGGAAATAAACGATCAATGGTGAAAAATGATATTAAGCAGAAGATGAAATTGCAAGAGGACAGCATTAACACAGTCATCAACAGAGATACATTTGTTTTCAGGCAAACCACAGACATCAAGAAAGCTTCTGACATCATTAGAATCCCAAACGACACGTAATTGATGGGAAATTTGCAGCACCAGCGTTTGGGAATGACGAAAAGCAAGATGAAGGTTACCAGAGAGGACAGTGATGCTGTTGTAGCCACTAGAACGTCGAAGATGTTGAGGAACTTCTTCATCTTGTGATCATTTATCAAAGAGATCATTAGGACTACGACGGCCACCCAACGAAAAGCAATTTTGAGGATGATCCAAAAAATGGACGAATCAAGAATTGTATATTTCCATGACGCTCTGCTTCCACAAGTGAAGTTTGGAGGTTGGGTAGTGACCAAATTAGAAGGTTGGGTAGAAGATGGTAAGATCCATCTGAGTTTCATGACGAGAAGATTCACCTTCCTAGGGTTAATTCACTTCTTCTCACTGAAATAAAGAATATTCTAGTTGAAGCTAACAATACATTAGCTTCATTGTTGAATTTAAAAACAATGAAGAATCACGTCTATCTGATGCATTAAAAAATAAAAGAAAGAATAGAATTATTCTCCTAAACTTTTACCTTCAACAGCAGGAATCATACGATCCATTCTTCTAATCTTAATTATTATGAAAGCTTTTTCAAATAAAAGACAAAAGAAAAATTCAAAATCATTCTCATAAATAGATCTGTCTTGTTTTAGTTCCACTATTCCGATTTGCTTTGCAAAAAATTATCGTATGAAAATTTATTTGTTTATAATATTCAGGGTGACTCCAAAAGGTGGGTCAAAAATTTAGCCTTATGTTCTACTCCTGAAACCAAACAAAAAAGTTCCTATAAACATGGTCCGGAAATGAATAGTTTTCAAGAAAAACGTCTTGTATTATTATTCAATGTAGGTGTGGTTGTTCCATGTTTTGTTTTGTTGGCACAGCATGATGCGAGAAAACATATTTCAAATATTCATAAAATTAAACAGAAATAAGAAAAATAGGGAACGAGTGATTTAATAAACGGTGTTGTAAACCAAACAAACAATTAATGGATCCAGAAATGAATAGTCTTCGCGCAAAACGTAGTTTAGTAATCATTGTATTGTTACAAAAGGCAACACAAATACCAATTTAATTGCTGCTGCAGCTGTTTAACGTCATTCACATTTGGTGATTTATTGACATGTGTTTTTATCCAACACCGTCTATCAAATCATTCGTTCCCTATTTTGCTTATTTGTGTTTCATTTTATGAATATTTGAAATACGTTTTCTCGCATCATACTGTGCCAACAAAACAAAACAAGATCTATCCAGATTCGGATAAAATACCATTTTAGCTTCTTTCAATTATATCTTGCTTTTAAATAAAAGTTATATGGATTAATTTACCTTTCAATATATGGTAGATTTAATTCTAATTACTTAATTAAAAGCTGTCCCCAAACAGGTCATACAGGTCTACGGGTGCGTGGGAGTTAAGGCTCCCGACGTTTCTTGACCAACGGGACTAGTATGAGGTCGGGTGGTCAGCCCGACGCTCGCCCTCCTTTAACTCCCGGGAAAGAAACCCGGTACCCATTCTACAGAGGGCTGGTTAGGCCCTAAATTACTTAATTATATACTTATATTTTATGTAATTATTTAAATTATTTTAAATTATTTTTTTTAAGCTGGAAATAATTTGGGAGGCTAAAATGGGCATCTACTACTGCTCCTATTATTGTTAGTGAAAAGAAAATTAAAAGAATTATTAGATAATTTCAGTTATATAGAAAAAAGCGTTCAAGCTAAATACTGTTAAAATTTTTTATCACTCCTGTAAACATGCCCTCTACGATTTATTTAGGGTAACTAATGACTTGCAGTTTCGAAGCTATCTTTCAATCAGGGCCACCTTAGATTGAGCTTCTTATCAGCCGCTCAGAAGCGCTTATGTTCAAGTGCCATCTAATTGATCCTGCCTGAAGTGCAATGATTTTATTACCATGCTATCTACGCCTGCCTAGAAATCTTATTTCAAATTACATTCTAAAATGATTTAGTCCAAATCTTTAAACATTAGTAAGTTTTACAAGATTATAGTTTCAATTTCAATATGATACTTTAATGTATCGCAATTATGTTTTATTGAAAAAAAACTATTATTGAAGATGCGTTACATATGATGTTCCCTTCTGTACTTTCTTTTTAATTTCATTTTGTATTTTTCCTCGTGTTCTTGTGTTTACATCTGTTATTGCATTATCTTTCTATTCGTTTTTCCATGGTATTGCATTTTATGCAATGCGAAAAAAAAACTCATTTTTTATAATTCCCAAAGCAGGGGTCATGACAGTGGATTAATAAATTCGAGTCCGATAACATTCTTTAAATAAATTTATCAATTATAATACAGTAAAAACCGTAATGCATAAAATATTTCTTGACGCCTGGAACGAATAATTAAACTAGCTACCTTTCATAGAAATTCCATACTTAAATTAAAATTATCCTACAATTCATAAATTCAGATATCAAAGCACTATTTTTTAGAAATTGTTTTAATATTTAATAGAACAAAAATTAAAGAATTAAACTTTTGAAATTAAAACAAAATCTATTAAAACTTGGAAAGTGGAAATAGAAATTAGGACAGAATGTAATAAAGTAGTAAATTTATTTGTAACCTCCATTTTCTTACAATAATCAATTTAATATCAACAAACAATTTGATAATAATTTGATGACATTCATTCAAACATAACAATTTACATGTTAAAAAGTAAATTTAAGCTAAAATTATTTAATGGTTATAATTAGAAATTTTTCAAACAAATTTGCATTGAAATCTGTTTTAGGCAGATTTTTAGAATTATTAAAATCTTCAAAATGCAAATGAAATTGAAAAATTCAGTTAATAATTATTGAATTCTAGTATCATTTATTTTCTTAAGTCATTAAATTACATGAAATCTTTTAGTCTAACAGTAGAAAGTATAATCATAAGTAGCAGTTGGCTGACATATTGTTGTGTTTGTCGGTTGAGTTTCAAAGTAGTCTCCGTAATAACACTTGTGTGAATTGATGACGGGTTGTTTTCGTTTGAAGTGGGGAAACAGACATGATTATTGAGTGAAGGCTGAGCAGCAGCACCTGAACCCCTGATTTCACGTACCACCGAGAGCTGTTCTAATACTGCACGTTTTCGTTCAGGAAGATCAGACCCAAGGAAATTTCAGGAAGAGATACCTGCTGCTGCTCAGCCTTCAGTCAATAATCATGTCTGTGCCCCCAATTCAAACGACAACAACCTGTTCTTAATTCACACAAGTGTTATTACGGAGACTACTATGAAGGACTTGGAAACTGAAACGACAAACACAACAGTAGAAGTTACATTGGCAAACTGAAAATTAAATTATATATCAGAATTAAAATGACTGTTACAACAGAATTCTCGTTTTTGAATTTGCTGATGGTGAATTTACCAGCTTCCATTTCTTCAGGTCCATTTTACATAACTTACTGCATAGAACAGAACCAATGATAAGCTACACAGCATTTCAGTCAAGAAAAGAGATTATACATCTGCAATTGAGCAATAATCAGGATATCAGTGATGTAGTTGGTAGGGACTATGTGTGACACCAGTGAGAGAAGGGTCCTCAACGAAAGAATGAAAAAATTATATAAAATAAAACCACACAACTGCTTATTCGTCGGCAATCTTCAGATGTTGTATTCCTATAATCAACACTATTAAACATAATGCAAAGTATCTGATAATAGCCAATACTGGAACACGCTGTGTTGGCTTGGCTGCCATGGCTTGTACAGATTCCGCAGATGAGCCGAATTAAAAACAACTTTGCAGCTAGCTTTTGGAAAAGATCTAGGAAATAGGCCTTTCTACCAAACAAAGATACATATCTGCGATATATTTATTTCTTCTGTTACTGAGGAGTTAATGTTCAGGTTTCATTTCCTAAAAGAAAAAAAAAGAATATGTAGTAATAGTAATTCCTTCTTCACATTATTAAATAATGAATCACGATCGTATAATTTTCAAAGGCATTAACTTTCAAAACTTTTGAAGGACTTTCAACTACGTAATGAATGTCAATAATCTTATTTATTTATTATAGTAATTACACACTGAATCCTTCTCAACTGAATGTTAAGTCTTCTCAAATAATTAAATAACTAGAAATATTTTATTTGATTGCTAATGTTTTTTTAAGTACAGATACTTTTTTTTTCCAAGAAATATGATAACTTTCAAGCCTTTTGAAAACAAAATTTAAGAGAAAAATAAAGTATTTAAAATTTTCAAGCAAATCATGCGATCCCCTGATAAATGCATAGATTTGTTACTTCAAAAAACTCAAAATGTTTTAACTATGATATTTATATTTTATATAGCGTTCTGTATCATCCGCGGTTTTACGGTAGGTCTTGGAAGCTCTCCCTCGAGGATAAAGGGGTCTTATTGTATTTAAAATATTCAAGCAACTGACGAACCCTAACGAATTCATATTCTTGAACAAATTTATAAAAAAAAAATATATAAAATAATCAAAACGCTTGAATTATAATATTTACATTTTATATACTTTTACAATTTGAATTAAAATATTAATATCAAGCAATAAATTTTAGAAACAAATTTCAAATTTTAATTTTATAATAGCAATCATTTGTATTGTATATAGTGTAGAATACTCTCAAAGAAAGCAATCGAATCATCTGATGGTTGTAATAGTCCAAGTAACGAAGGAAAAATAAGGGAAATAATTCATGTAAAAGCCAATTTTGGCACAATTGTAGGGGAAGGTGTCCTGAACAACATTCTAAAAGTACTGATGGATGGGGTGGAGCTAAGGGGTGGGTGGGGGTTTAAAGGTCTCTTTTTTGACTTTTTCGAGAAACTAGAAAAACTAGAAAACTGCGGCCTATAGCAAAAAAATGTTCATATACTAAATTAATCTATATAGAATTCCCTACAAAAAAGGTCCTATGCACTTTTTCACTGGGATGTATACTTAAGGAGATATGGAGGTATATCTTCGAAATCGAAACTATCGTCATCGTCGACGGTGTCTTCGATGGGGGCTCCGTTATTGCACGAGCCGAAGCATACGCCGCAGACACTGTAGCAGGCAATGCCTGCTTTCCGGCACCCGCAGCCCACCCCACACCCAGTCGTGCATCGGCAAAATATGGTGTTGAGAATGGAGTCAGGTGCCACAGGATCGTTGTTTGTCACCGGCTGTAGGATGCCATTGTCTCCCCTGGCCCAACCTAATTGGGTGGGTGGTTGGGGGTTGCCGAGTCAATGTTGTAGCTGTAAGAAATTAATAAGACCAACGTATGTATTTAGCTCAAACAGATATTTGTAATGAAAACAAAACAGTATTTGGCAACGATATGTAAATATATATACCTAGATACACTCTAACCAGTGCTGCTTCGAAGTTCCTCTGATAGGAGGAAGAGTGGCCATATAAAATTTCGGCTTCGTCGATGCTCTCAAAAAAGCCGAGTACCGGAGTTTGTTGAGGTTTTGTTCGTGGGCTGGCGCTTGGTAAATCGCCAGAAACAGCTTCTCACCAGCCTGTGCAATACCTCAGGTAATGTTGAGGGATCAGTGAAAATGTCTGAGATTTTTTGTATCAGGTCTGGTTTAGCTGTGAACAGCTTAGCAATTCCCACTTTGCTCTTCCCATGGATCGCCGAGTTGGTGTCGCATCCGGAGAAGCTGTGGAGGAGGAGGATCGTCTTAGCGAATGGGAGCTGTGGAAGTTGCGGCACTGAAAACAATTTGGTCTCCATATTCCCACGGCCTGGATTCATAAAGAACACGTTGGTAGATGGTGGAGCCAATCCACATCCTCCTCAACTATTGCAACAGTTTGATGTACAGTAGCTTTATCCAACCCACACCTCGCAATAGTGCTATCAGCATCATGCATCAGCAGTTGCAACAATTGTTTCAATCCTTGCTGCTGTCATTTTCTCGGTGAGGAAGTGGATCAGTCTTGTTTTGTTCCTTTCATTGGCGAAAAACTGCTCCTGTTGAACTGTGATGATCGTGCTTTCATTACAGTTAATGTCAGCCCTCTTCGCTTCTGCTGTGCTCGTTTTGTGCTGTTGACATCACTATAGCCATCAAAAACCACCGTACAATGTTGACCATAATGTTTCTGTAGGTCGGCAATGTACTGATGGCAAATTGGAGAAATGTTAAGAGGACGGTTTCCACTTCATGCGGTGAAGAAGAAAACCACTATCTACCACATTGGTGCTTTGGGTGAGATCGAGAGTTACGTTGTTCTCTACTGGCAAAACATCGTAGAAGGATGACTTCTTCCCTTTTCGCATTCCAAACTCCAGAACAGAGGCAGAGGGAATGGATTTAATTCATAGGTCAACAGCTCTGCCACATCTTCATCGCTCTTTTCTTGCTATGACAGTTCTTTGGAAAATTGTCAGAGGGTTAACAGTAACTATCTCACCATTGATTTTAAAGATAATGATAGTTTAGATTTCGAAGATAATTAGAAACTCGACAATTGATGTGAATTTCATTTTTAGGAACATACGTGTCATTTTTAACAAAAACATGAATTTTTTACAAATTGTACAAATTTCCCCCTTCCATATCTCCTTATGTAAAAATCCCAACGAAAAAGTGTGTAGAGCCTTTTTTGTAAAGACTTTTGTGTAGATTAATTTAGTATACAGACATTTTTTTGCTGTAAACCGCAGTTTTCAAGTTATTCACGAAAAAGTGAAAAAAGGAACCTGTAAACCCCCACCCACCCCTTAGCTCCACCCCGTATGTTGTTCAGGACACCTTCCCCTACAACTGTGCCAAAATTGGCTTTTACACGAATTATTTCCCCTATTCGGCCTTTTTTTTGGTCTTCGTTGCCTGGACTACAAGCATGGATTTGAGTTCAAACCCCGAATAAGATAAAAGGTGGTTTCGCTTCTCAGCTGGAGGGGTTTTTTTCTTTTTTCAGTTTTCCTTAGATTCTCAACTTGTTTTTGTCTTTGCAAGCATTTCCATAATTCTCAGCACCATAATCAGATATAATAATGATTAGTGAATTGCTGGAACTAAAGCTATGATTACCACTTATTATGTAACGAAACTTGTTTATTCCTTTCCTATGGCTTTTTTCTATCTTATCAACAATGTGGTGAAAAATATCTAAGTTTATAAGGAAGAAAAATGATACTAAAATATTATTTTATACCTACATAAAACTGAAAGAAAATTTGAATACGTATCACTAATTTGTGATATGCCAATCTTAGGGTTAAAAACAAAATTTAAAATGCAGCTGTAATGTAGATGAGAGAGAAATTTAAGTTTCTTGAACAATGTTCAAAATTAATTCGTTTCTCTAATTTTACTCAGTAATTTCGTTTTCCTATCTACATGGGACAATAAAACACAAATTCCATTTGGGTTCTACATAGAACCCAAATCGAAGAAAATAAGATCAAGTTTAAAACTAACAAGTTCAGCCATTTTGTTTAGCATATTATGAGAAAATAACCACATTTTAAAGAGTTGACCAGATTGGAATAACATATGTGAACTTACCTACTACTAAATTGTGAATGTTGCTGCCAAATGAAGACATCATTTCACTTCTTAATCTATCTTCTCATTACCGGGAAATAAACGATCAATGGTGAAAATTGATATTAAGCAGAAGATTAAATTGCAAGAGAACAGCATGAACACAGTCATCAACAGAGATACATTTGTTTTCAGGCAAACCACAGACATCAAGAAAGCTTCTGACATCATTAGAATCCCAAAGGACACGTAATTGATGGGAAATTTGCAACACCAGCATTTGGGAATCACGAAAAGCAAGATCAAGGTTACCAGAGAGGACAGTGATGCTGTTGTAGCCACCAGAAGGTCGAAGTTTTTGACGAACTTCTTCATCTTGTCGTCATTTATCAAATAGGCCATTAGGGCTACGACGGCCACCCAACGACAAACAATTTTGAGATTAATCAAAAAAATAGACGAATCAAGAAAAGTGTTTCTCCATGACGTTCTGCATCCACAAGTAAACTTTGGTGGTCTACTACTGATAAAATTACAAGAATATGGTAAGATCCAGTTGAGTTTCATGATGAGAGATACCTTCCTAGAATTAATTCACTTCTTCTCACTGAAATAAAGAATATTCTAGTTGAAGCTAACAATAGTTTCTGCAACAATTAAGAATCACGTCTATCTGATGCATTAACAAACAAACAAAGAAAGGAATAGAATTATTCTCTCAACAAGACTTTTGCATTCAGCAGCAGGAATCCTATGATCCATTCTTCTAATCTAAGCAATTATTATGAAATCCTTTTCAAATAAAACATAAAAAATAATTCCAAAGTATTCTCATAAATAGATCTGTCTTCACTATTTCGATTTGGCATTGCAAATATTTATCTTACGAAAGAAAGTTTATTAATAATATATATTTGAATAAAATGTGATTTAGTTATTTCATTATTATTATTATTATTTAATATTTACACTTGTTTGTGGCTGAAGGAAGAATGGGGACTTGCAGAAGATACACAACACTTCATTCTGTCAATAAAAGTGAAAGCTTACCCTTCAAATTTCTCTTTTGATCTTGAATGATAGAATTATATTTGCAATAATTATGTATTTCATCGGTTTTGACAACAAATTCAAAAAAATAAATTCGCAATTTTCTGTAAATCATCTGTTTCACTTCGAACGATTTAGCCCAAATTTCTCTTGGTTATGAGTTTATTTTATGACCAAAATATAAAAAATAACGAACAATAAATCTTACCAATTACAATTCAATGAACAAATGACAACGAATTTTTTGAAAAGTTTGAAGAAATGGTTAATAACATTTAAATTTTTCTTATTTCCGTTGTTATTTCCGTAACTATAATTAGTAGAGACTTCAAATTTGGCATGTAAGTAGGTAATTATAATCACTAAAACCCGTTTCCATGTTTTTTCGAAATTCCCTCGGGTTCGCGAAAAACAAGTGCTTATTTTCGCCTAAAAGTTTTCTTATTTCCGTCATATATATATATATATATATATATATGCTAAAATCTGTATGTTTGTTTGTGATTCAATCACGCCTCAACGTCGCAACGGATCGGAATGACATTAGCTCAGTTTTATATCGGGCTATGGTTTGGTTAACAATGAGTACGTTTAAGGAGATTCTTTGCAGGCGCGGATCACAATTAATTCAGGAGTTACCTGATAATTCATTCGACGATGTCTACGGTGATAAATATACCATACGGTTAATTAATACGTTATAACTAATCATCAAGTGATACGTTACCAATTGGGGAAGGTTTGAAGTGATAAGAGTGTGGAGAAGGCCACAAACGGCTGGGAAGTCGTGTATTCTCCGATTTTTTTTACGTTACATATGAAAGACTTACGGAGCGAAGCGACGGTAGCCAGCTACTAAATATATATATATATATTTATATTAATTAAAAAATTTTGTTATTTGAAAAGTAATTGAACTGCAGCTTTAAGTGCAATAGAGATTCCTAAAGACTTAAAAAGGTAGTATTTTATTTTGTTACATCATAGGAATGAATGGTCGTTTTCACTCTGGATCTATCGTCTTGTGATTTTTATGTTACATACTATAAAAAAATATATAGTCTACTTGGAAAACAGTAACTCTTAAAAGGAATTAAGCAACATCTAAACCACTGAACTGTTTTTATGAAGATTGATATGTATTTTTATAACTTTACTAATAATATTGTGATGTCAATTATTTTTTTGATTAACACGATTACATGTGATTATGATGATGAGATTTTAGCTTAACTACTTTCCTTTTAATAACATGAAAAAAAATACCCGATCTCCACCAAACTTCATATTTAAGAATTCACTATTATTAAATTAAATCTGGTTAAATTTTGGAATTCATAGGTCCATCTAAAGAACAGATTATTTGTGGAACTATACACTGACTTAAATATCTTAAAGAAGAAAATGCACTGATCAACATCAAACTATATAACATAATTCAGAGTTAAGTTTGTGTAGCCCTGATTAGGTTTATCTTTACGCGTCCATCACAAACAGATTTAAGCACTATATACCATTGACTGAACTCAAAGAATTTTGCATTAAATTAGATGAAATTTCTTATTTGAAAGCTTACAGTTATTACATATAGTTTATTGATATATAGTGGGACCTCGATATACGGCACCCCTTCGGACCTCGCGAAAATGACCTTATAAGCGGGATGACCTTATAACCGATTCATACGAATTTGTCAATAAATAAGCGTTATATAAATACAGTATAATTCTTTGTAAAATTTAATACGTACAAAAATATCAGTTTATTAGGATACTAGCAGCAAAGTCTGTCGGCTGATAGGCATAAAAAAATCTGAAAAATCATTTTATTATCAACTATCAAATATAAAGTAAATGTAATGTGCTAACTTGTAAACGAAGCTTCTACAGCAAAAATGGTTTTGAGTTTCGAAAGCAGCGTAAACAACTGAGTAAATATGCCAAATTTCATTTAAATGGATACAGTGGTAACAAAATTATTTGGGTTTGAACGTATGTTTTGTTAGAATTTCAGATAAAATTTCATTGAAACAACATGGAATGACAAAATGAACTAATATTTCATACAATTCGAGTTCCCTTCATTCAATGGTACCATTGAGAACCTTGGATCTATCTTAATAGCTTAATTATATCGAGTTACAGACAGACGGACAGACAGATAGACAGACAGACAGACGAACTTGGTCAATTATATAAATTGATAATTTTTTAATTTAGTTGAACCAATTAAAGTTAATGGAATCAGAAAGAAATTATTTTTTACAAATTTTAATTCGGAATAAAGTTGTATACAAATAGTACTAGTATGTTCAAGCAAAGTACTGATGTACAACTCACCTTACTTAAAATACTCTATAATACAGGACTGTCGCGATTTTGGTTTCATCTTTTGTAGAATGTTTTCTAAGTTTTGTAGTTTCTGAAAATTTAATGCTCTGAGTGTTTCTGCTTGTGTCACCGCTTCACTTTCAGTAACACTGTCGTTTTCCTCACTTTCTAATGCATTGGAATCTATAACTTGCGAAACAATTTCGGAAATCAAAGCTTGAGAAGGGGTAGCAATTTCGTCATCAATTCTCACGTATTCACTTTCCCCTTCTATAGTACAGCCGCATTTCTGATATCTTGTATTAACACAGCAAAAAGAATATCGTCTTTATCATCTTCATCTGTTATTTCATCCACACTATTTGTAGAAAATTGAAAACCAGCATGTCGAAAGCAATTTGAAATGCATCTGTTTGACACCAAGCTCCAACTTTTATGAATATAAAAAATTGCATCTAACACAGACACGTGAAAATTTTTTTCTCATCAATTGCTGAAATCAAATCTTTCAGAAGGAGCTTACTGTAGTTCATTTTCATATTTTGAATGACTCCCTGATCCAAATGCAAAACACTGGTAGAATTTGGTGGTAAGAAAACAAGCTCAATTGATTTCAACTGAGGTATGTTGATATGAGCAGGCAATTGTCTGCGATGAAAACAACTTTTCTTTTATTTTTCAAAAAGTGTCTATCGAAACGCCGTGTAGTTTTCTCAAATATGTTAGCATTCATCCATGCTTTTTTGTTTGCATCATAATCCAAAGCTAAAGACTTAACGTTTTTAAAGCAACGTGGCTTTTGAAATTTTCCGATAACTAGTGGTCTGTTTTTCAGAGCCATCCATATTAGCTCCTAAAAAAAATTGTCAGTCTTTCTTTACTTTTTTTTCTCCCCTATACATTTTTCTTTCTTAAAAGTAAGAATTTTGTCGGAAAAAAGAAAGAAAAATTCTTAGAAAAAAAAAATCTTAGAAAAGTGAAAGTGGCACTGAAATCACAGATAAAAGTGACCTTATATGCAATTACGGTATTTAAGACCTGACCATATATCCGATAATCTATATCATAGAATTCCTATTCTATGAGCCGGGACTTTGGAAGAGTGACCTTATATGCGGGGTCACCTTATAGGCGGGTGACCTTATATGGAGGTCCGACTGTATATTTAAATTCAACTTTTATGCCACTTTTCCAAAATGGGTAAAATACGAGGCCTTGAAGTAATTAAAAGGTTATTCACTGATTTAAATCTAAATCACTAAAATCTTTTATTTTTCTATCTGTCTGTCCAGCGCAATTGTTAATTTCCCGTGAAAAATCGAAATAATTACTACAACGAAACGTTCGTGACGGGAATCGAACCTGCAACTGTTTGATCCGATGTCAGACGTCTTATCCATTAGGCCATGGGAACTACAAGGATTAAATATCACTTTTCACCATAACCGCTTGGAATCGATTCTTCTTGGATTATCTCATACTTACCAGGGGGATGGCCTAGTTCATATTAAATAGTTACTTTACTGCCCAAATATTAAATTTTGGCTATTTGATACCTGTTTTAAGCACATGTGACAAGGCTCCAAAAGTCTTTTAATAACCCAAATAATAATGGTATGATGTAAATGGCTTTGTTTTTATTTTACATCTTGTTTGGCATAAGCCTGCAATATTTTCTGAAGATCCCTGCATAAAATAGATGGAGGGAGGTTAGAGATTTTCAATTGGGAGTTTTTCCAACAAACTGGTAGTATGTTTCAATCCTACCCAGGGTTTGGTTTTTTTACCCTGGGATTAAAAGCGTGATGGAATCGTACTGATAACCCTCCCCTATCTTTATTGTGTAATCTGTAATAGGGATAAGTCCTAAAAAATATATATTATTTAATAAGACGAGAACAATGATTTTAGAATGCATGATGTATTTTTTTTAATCGATAAATACCCCGAATTTGCTAGCTAACTATAAATTCGATTAACTAATTACGGGACTCCATGCATTTAGACCACTTTTCTCTATTAGCTTATAACTTACGAATGAACAGTACGAGAGAGCAAATACTAAAGTCGAGTAGAACAGGAACACCTATTCGTATTTATTTGAGATACAAAAATCTAGATTGATTAATATTATAAAGTAACAAAACTTGAATTTAATTGGTTCAGTATACAAGACACTGTCTATATTTGGGCCAGCATGATCTCCTTAATGAAATGAATGGATGTAGTGATTAGTCCATACAAGAACACCTCCACTTGTGCAATAGATCTTTGTTTAATGTTTTTTGATACACTTACAATTTCTAGTTGCTTCTTTTAGTCTATTTTCTTCACTGTGTTGCGACATTCAAGACTTGTATATTAAATCAATGATTCATTAATCGTGATCTGGATGATTCTATTTACTCATTTGACAGTGGTCATAGCTTCGGTCTTTTGAATAAGGTAAGTGACCCAAAGGTGGCCATAGTTAAGCTTTGCTGATTTTTTATAATTTAACGGTTGCGGAAATATAAAAAAAAAATATAGGGGTCATCACCCTGAACTTTCTCTTAACAAGACATGTTGATATTGTTTTTCTTAAAACATATTTAGTTTGTTTTACAGTTATTTTATTAAAAAGTTACTTCCGGGCCACCTTAGGAGCAGGTGAACCTAAGGTGGCCCACATATTTATTTTGTTAAAAATTATATTTTCCAGGGGTTGAAAGGACACTTAACACTTTACGACTAAATTCAGTATTTCATAAGCTGCTAGTTTTACATGCCTAAAGTCCTAATACTAAATATGCGTACAAAATATAGAGGGAAAAAGTCTTTCAAAAATTACACTTAAAATTTTTGATTCTGTCCCCTTGTGTAAGTCTTTCAATCTGACTCAATACAAAAAGTACACTTGAAATCTTTGATTTTGTCACCTTTTGTAAGCCTTCACACTTCTCGTGGACATATCTTAAACATTGGGTGCACAGTCTCATGTCAATTATTTGTCCGTTCCCAAGGTGATCAGGTTGGTGGGCCACCTTGTGTACACATCTCAGCACATTGTTTTCACTAATAAACAATGTCATTACCATGAAATTCTTAAACTGTGACAATACATCCTGAAGGAGTAGAGACCGAACTTTAATAAAATATACAACAACTTGTATTTAACAAAACTTTACACGATTAAATTTAATTTATTACTTACCGAAAAGTAAGAACAACGATGCTCAAAAACAAATGTCTTCTCAGTAATGGCCGATGTCTCGTCGAAATGGCTTATTTTTCAGTAGCCAGCGCTAGAGTGCGACAGCTGTCAAGTAGCAGGTGCCATATACCGACTATTTTGTGTATTACTATATTATATAAGCAGATGGCCACCTTGTGCACTCTGGCCACCTTTGGGTCACCTACCTTATTATTTTTAATTGAAAAGAGAATCAGTTTTTCCGGAAGAGAATCAGTTACAGAATTTTTTTTTTTTCATTCTGCATTTTATGAAGTGTTTTGGGATTTTTCTATTCTTTGGAATGGATTTAAGATGATAAGCTGACTGTATTCAGAAAGTGTAATGGACGGAACTCATCGCCTAGTTATAGCTGAAGAATAGGATTGAGGAACATATTTCCAGTCCGAAAATACTATGGAAGAAATCAACACGATTTGCAAGAAAAGATTGTAGACCAGTTATTGGTCTTCATAGACCTCATTTGAACTTTATAATTGTTTTAAACTCCGAAGATAAAAATACATAAAATAGGGTTTGTTTGTTTTTTGTTTTTTTTAAAGAGATTTTTTTTTATCAACTGACTACAAACGTAGTAATAGCAAGATGAGAATGAGTCTGGATCTTTCTCGACTACAATTCAGTATCAAAAAACATTAAAAGTTTATAAGCATGAAGGATTTCCAGTGAACATCAAAAGAGCTACTGTAGTTCTAAAGAAAATTGGGTTTCCAAACATTCCCGATTAGATTCTTTCTTTAAGACTTTTTAAAAGTATATTAATTCGGTAGATTGAAAAACCTGGCATTATGGAAAACTTACAGTATCAAAATATTTTAAAAGTTCTGAAATTAGCTGAAATTTATCAAATCTTAATCATTCTATTTGAATTTCTTAATGTTTGAACTCTGAAGGCCGCCTCTGGCAAAGTCAAGTGTTCCCATGTTTTGCTTGCTTTGTATTCTATTCCCATGATTTTAACTTCTTTTCTACTCCGTTTTCCATTGCCAGATTAGCAAAGTCATACCTGCATACATTTGCTCAAGGTTTCAGAATTACTGGACGCATTTATTTCCTCTTGCACGTGAATATGTTAAGGCGTAAGAATCACAAATGACAAAAACTGAAAACCATTTAATCGTGTCTTCATTTGATACAAGCTGATTACAAACGACATTACGATAGTGTTTCCTGATGTTTGGTTATTTATTTATTTATTTATTAACAGATGTCATTTCAGGCAAGTGAAAGTTAAAGCAACTTCATCTACAGACCAGCAGGTGTCTCTGGTGACCTGTAATTAAACGTATGAACTATTTCTTTCATTTCTTTCAAAATAGAATCGTTGACACAAGGAAGAGCAGCCATCTTTTCCCTTTAATGCTGTTATCAGCAT
The DNA here is from genome assembly GCA_023159025.1 of Thereuonema tuberculata. Taxonomy (NCBI): domain Eukaryota; kingdom Metazoa; phylum Arthropoda; class Chilopoda; order Scutigeromorpha; family Scutigeridae; genus Thereuonema; species Thereuonema tuberculata. The sequence goes on along the minus strand of JAFIDM010002131.1, from coordinate 27,038,452 downwards.
AAAGTATCATCTTTTTATTTTTTCATTTAAAAAACATAATAAAAGTAAATATTTTAATAAATTTTGAAATTCTGTTGATGTTCGTCTTACGGCAAAGTAAATTGAGAGGTTTTTTTGTCAAGGATGACTAGAAATTCTAGTCTTCAAAGACTGACCAGTTCGAATGAGAAATTTTAGCATTTCATGTATTCTAAAATTAAAAGGACAAAAACTTATCTTCAGTAACAATTGTCCAACATTTATTGGAAAAGCGTGGAAACTCTCCTTTGAGAGTTAAATCCGTTGGGAACCACTGGTATAAGATCGCGAACCTTTAATTAAGAAACCCAGTATTGAGGGATCACTGACACCCTCTCTCCCTCGTGTGGAGGTCCTGCCTAGGACCCATCAGGAGCAGAAACATCCAGGGGGAAAAATTCCCGCCCAGCGCCTACACAAATGAAGGCAGGTTCACGTAATAAATAAAAGCAGTTAAATATAAAACAACTGAAGTTTCCGAACAAATGCTTCATCAGGATTTATTTTGAAAACCAAAATAAGGCTTTGGGGTTTGTTTGTTTTCGTTTTTTCTGTTAATTCAAAATAATGCTCATTCACTTTTGAAGTTGGTAATTTGGAAATTTGATTAATTCTAAAATATTTAGAATTGTTTAAGATTCAACCTTTTGAAATGATTCAGTGTTTCACTAATATCGATTTTAAATAAGTGATTTTTTTTTTTAATCTTTCTTCAAATCAACTTCTTTCAAGATTAAAGTATTAATATGTTGCAACCTAAAGTTCATATTTATGATAATAAAAATTAGTGTTTTCTAAAAGAATTAGTAAGCATA